>JAAGEH010000037.1:5875357-5894220 GCA_011751065.1 Lasiurus cinereus
GGGAACAAGATGGCCAATACAAGATGGCTGGCAAGGGAGGGCAGTTGGGGCAATCAGGCCAGAAGGGGAACAGTTAGGCATCGATCAGGCTGGCAGAGGAGCGGTTAGGGGGTTATCAGGCAGGCAGCTAGGCGAGCAGTTGGAAGCCAGTAGTCCTGGATTGTGAGAAGGATGTTCAACTGCTGGTCAGACATTCCCTGAGGGGTCCCAGATTGGAGAGGGTTCTGTCTGGGCTGAGGGACACTCCTACCCCCCCCCACCCCCAGTTCACGAATTTCATGCATTGGGACTCTAGTTCTGTATAATGTATTAAATATAATGTTTCCTATATTTTATTTTTCATCAATACTAGCTCAGATGTCATCTTTAGAAACCCTTCCCTGATTACCCCTCCTTCCCTTTTTCCTTTCCTCTCCCTCCCCTCTCTTATTTGCTTCTTCACTTTCTCTTCTCACCCCTCTTCCAATGCAAAATAATTTATCATACTCACTTTCTGAGAATATGGCCACTAAGAGCACGGGACTGGAATTGAATTCTAAACCTGCCTCTGTTCCTTACTAGATGTATGACCTTGAATGTGTTACTTAACCTCTCTAAGCCTCAGTTTCTTCATCTCTAAAATGGTGATAGTAGTGCCTACCCTAGCTAAGGATTGTTGTGAAGAACAAATGAGTTTTTTCATACCCAATACTTAACATGGTTTAGAGGGCATATTCTGTGATATATTAAAAACACTCAAAACAGTATCTATTTTTTCATGCTATCTTTATAGTATTCTCTATACCTACAGGTTATATAGCCAATGCATCACCTTATTACACTGTTTTATAACCATCTGTTTCCTTACCCATGTCCTTTGCTGGGATAGGGTGTCCCTGAGGAGCTCTTTGCCTCTGTATGTCTATATAGTTGTTCTCAAAGTGTGGTCCCTGCTTGTAACCCACTGCTTGAGTTTGTGGTCTAGATCATAGGCCTGGGCTCACTGAACCCTGGGATCTCATTCTATTGGCTCCTGGCCATGTGTGTGCATTAGCTCCATTTACAAGAAAGAGAGCTCAATTTTATCTAACACTTTAAATCTTTATGTCAGGCCACCTAGGAACTTCAAAAAAGCAATATGGTTTAAAGAATACCCAAGTCCAAATGTCTGTGTTTTATACACAAGGAAAGTTTATGATTCTCTAGGGACTCTGTAAAGGGGAACTACTTTAAAAAATTACCTGCACAAGGGATTCTCATAGTGTGGTGTCATCAACATTACCTAGAATCTTGTTAGATCAGAATCTCTGGGAGGGGACCCAGCAATCTGTATTTTAGCCCAGGCTAAAGTTTGAGAACCATTGCTCTCCTGTTTGGCTTAGGAAATGTGTCTAATTTCCTAAGGACCTACCCTCTATTCTTTCCTTTCTTTCACAAGGTATCTTATTTGTGAGATTTTTCTAGAATAATACTCTAACAATAACAAAGTGACATAATCATTATTGGACTTGGACTTTATATTAAGGTTATGAGGAGAAGAACATAAAGGATCTCAATATTGTATGTACTATTCTTTAAATCCTCAAGTGTTGAGCAAGCTGGAATTTTCTAAGACTGTGAGATTCCTATGAGAAAAATATTTTTATCTGTCCTTATCATAATTAATAAAGCATCAGAGAACTTAAGGAAAATAAGCCTCTCTCTCCAAGAAAAAACACCCTTCTTTATGCTAATCTAAGACAATACCCAATTGATTTCAAGATATCTCTTAATCACATACTTTACTCTTTTATTGAATTGTACTGCCTGTTTATGCATACACAAATTACAACTGTAGAGAGTTTTAACTCCTTGAGAGGTTTCCAGAGGCAAACCCTTAGTGGAAAAACAAAAGTGGCAACTTGATCAAGATACCATAGAATTCATTTCCACACTGCAGTGTGCTCAGTCCTCTCTAAAGCACATCAAAACCATTAAATCACGCTTTGTTTGGATCTGATCTAAGCAGGTAAGGCTATCGCATCTCCCATTTGGGGATGAATGGGAGGAATTAGGGCACCTGGGTCCTAGTCCAGGCCCTGTTGTGTACCAGCTCTGTGACCTTGAGCAAATCACTACCCCTGTTTTTACTGCATTTCTTTGTCTATAAATTTGACTCTTTGATTCAAATTTCTAATTCTGTCCCTCATTACCTCTGAGACCTTGGGCTAGTAACTTCCAGAGATTTAGACTGGGAGATTTTGAAAACATTGCTTTTTTGGATCTGGCTGGGTATCTCAGTTGGTTAGATTGTTGTCTTCATATGCCCCTCACTGGGGATTGAGCCCCAAACCCTAGCATGTGCCCTGACCAGGAATTGAACCAATCACCCTTTGGTGGATGGGACAATGCCCAACCAACTGAGCCACACTGGCCAGGGTGTAACATTCATTCTTAATTTTTTTTGTCCAGAAACAATGACCCAATGGACCCTCTGGTTCACTCCCATGAAAGGAAGTAGTTCTATATTTGCCCATTCTCCACAAAACTTTGCATTTAAAAGCATTGTATGGATATTGCTAATAAAACTATGCTAGAGATGTGTCAAAAATTACAATTTGCTGCCCATGACGAAGTTAATTGACTCATTCTGCAGAATTTTCTATTGCTACCTTAACTTCTAAATATTTGTTCAGGCACGCAGTTATAAGTTTGATACTTCTTGATTTTGCATGCTTTATTTTGGATCATTACCCTTGTTTTACTGTTGGTTTCCATATTTAAATTCCTGCAATTTTTAAGCTAGTAAATATTAAAACAGCTTCAAGATGAACATAAGTACCGAGTGCCCCAGGATCTGGCAGTTAGACAAACAAATAGTCTAAGCAGATGCTTGAACAGCCAGGGGAGGCCTTAGGCAGAGCAGAGCACTCAGACTCCAGGAGATGCTGGCAGAGCCCGGAGACCATCATTTCCCAGGTTGTCAGAAGCCTAATCCCCCAATGTTCTGCCTCAAACTTTTTTTTTTTTTAATTTTATTTTAGGCCTCAAAGTAGGCTTTTGTAGCTTTGTCTCACTTCTCTCAAAACTCTGTCTGAAATTCCCTATCCACTAGGAACCTATGCCAAGAAAACCAAATGGGGAAGCCCAGAGTTGAAGCAACAGAAGTGAAATCCTGAAAAGTCTAAAAACACTTTTGTACATTTTAAAACAAGAGTTAACATTTGTAGAGCACTTCTTATTTGCCAGCTGCCATGCCAAGTGCTTTATATGCATTATCTAATTTAATCCCCACAATAGTTGAGGTGTTAGACACTATTTCCTCCCATGCTGGTGACCAGGGAAACTTTGGCTGAGGGAAGTTACTAGCCCAAGGTCTCAGAGGTAATGAGGGACAGAATTAGAAATTTGAATCAAAGAGTCAGACACAAGAATTGTGTCCTAACCCCTACACTACTGTGTCTGCATGTGGGACATGGGAGATATAGATGAGGGGCCCACTGCACAGGGGTGTGAATGCTAAAGGTTGTCCCAGCATGCCCTGCAGCACTCGAGTTGCATGTGCACAGTGGCTGTGGAGGGCTCTTAAGCCCAGGGCTGTGGCCCTACAGTTTGTTTCTCAAATGGTCATGGCACTGTCTCTAGATTAGAGCATGGCTGTGCTGGGAGGGGAAAGTCTGACAGGCACCATTTAGTAGATAAAAAACATTTCAGTCAAAAATTGGCGTGATAGGGCACCAGGTGGCAAGAAATAAGGAAGGAAACAGCAAAGGCCTAGATAATTTGAGGGGAACCTGAGGGTCCACGGGAGGCAGAGAATAAACAGCTTATGTACATCGCTTGCCAAAAGCACCTAGTGAAAGTCTCATTTAAAAAAAAAATCCAGCCAACACACCAATGAGCAGGTGAATAAGCAGTTGCTAGCAGGTGCACAAAACCATTAAAGAAATCCTGCTTTTTCTGCACAGTCCCATCCTTAATGGCTGTGCTTGCTGATTCTATCCTGGCATGCCAAGATTGCTTCAGCGCCTGCCCTTTGAAAGACAATTATCCTCCTCAGAGGATTCCAGAGACTCCAGATCAGGGAGACATCTGTAGGTCGGTCACCAAGCTATTCTCCCCATTGCCAGGAAGCAGTGTAGACAGAAATGCCTTCCATAAGCTTGAAGAAAAGGCATGAGGAGGGAAGAGTGGAGCAGATAGGAAAACATACTCCAAGGTGATAGTGGCTCACAGAAAGGCCCATGTCTTTCCCTCATGTTCCATGTAACACATTAAACTTAGTCCCATGAGCATTAAATCCATATTCAGTTTATTGTCACATGAGTTTATGAATAAGTAAGTAGCCAGTGGCATTGTGCCATTACATTTTAAAAAGATATGTTTTTACTGATGAGAGAGAGAGAGAGAGGGAAAGAGAGAGAGAGAGAGAGAGAGAGAGAGAGAGAGAGAGAGGGAGAGAGAGAGAGAGAGAGAGAATCATTATACTGTTACTATGTCCATACATTTTAAGGAAGTGAAATGAAGAAACATCAATTGGCTGCCTTGTGCATGGCCCCTGCTTGGAATCCAACAGGCCACCTCTCAATCAGTCCATGGGAAGATGTTCAACCAAGTGAGCCCCACTGACCAGGGGCCATTGCATTTTAATCTCCAGATTTATCCTGTTTTGATCTCCCAGAGTATTTCCCCACCATCACTCTACTCCACACCCCTCAGTTGTGGTCTGGAAAACATAGGTAACATAGCCTGCATCTCTTTCCTGGGGTATCCTGGCTCTCTGCCTTGCATGCTATGCCCTATGCTTTCACTTGTTGATTGCCCACCATGAGCCAGACCTGTAGCAAGGCACCTCCAAGGCTACAAAAGGTAATTAGACAGCCCCTGCCCTTAAAGAATGGAGAGAGCTGTCAAGACCCGTTTCTCCAATTGGAATCTCCCTAGCCGCCAGAACTGCAAGCATAAGTAAGGCCTCTTAATAGCAAAGACCTGCTGATGTAGGACCTGCAGGCGCTGTGCCAATCACGTTAGCGTTTTTAGCAAAAAGGTGCTTGCAGTTTTTACTTACAGCCCAGCCCCTGCTTTCCAAGGGGCTTAGACATGAACTGAACTGGAAGCCAACTCCAAGCAGCACACAGCAGCCAGGGGATGTGAACTCAAGTCTACTGGATTACAGAATCTGAATTCTTAATCACTATACTGTTACTATGTCTACACATTTTGAGTTTTGCTTATTTCTGAAAGTGACCTTTCTAGTGGAAATGATTTTCTCCTTCCATTTACACATTCCAAACTTGAGTTAGGAGTGTGAGCATAGGTGACACTGGAGGCCAGAAAAAAAAGATTTAAACCCCATGGCCCATACATAGCGACAAATTTACAACCTCTCTCAGCTGTGGAAACTTAGCATTAGGCTTTTTACAAAGCACTTTCTGATCTGAAGGTAGAGAATTCCTCGAGTTTGCCAGCAGAAGCACTAGACTGACAAGGCAGGCTGTGAGCTATTGAGTGCAAAGTACAGCCTTCTCTCCACTTTTATTTTTAGATTCTTTTCCATGTCATAGTGGTAGCTGAAGCTGCCTACAATTCCTTCTTGGAATACATTCTGCCCTAATTTTCTCCCCTAAGACTAGGGTTTCAAATTCATTTAATTACATCACTATACAGCACTAAATCAAGGTAGCTTCAAAACGGAGATGACCCATGAGTTTAAGTGTTCTCTAAAGAGCCCCACTGTGGTCACCATGTTTTTACTGCATAAATAACCATTGCAGAGGACAGCAAGGGTTTTTTTTTTTTTTTTTTTTTTTTGCTTTTGTTTTGTTTTATAAAGACAGAGTATGCCCTGGCCAGGTGGCTTGGTTGGTTGAAGCATCGTCCTAAACACCAAAAGGTTGTGGGTTCAGTTCTTAGGGCACATACCTAGGTTGTGGGTTCAATACCTGGTTAGGGCACATATAGGAGGCAACTGGTCTCTGTTTCTCACATCAATGTTTCTTTCTCTCCTTCCCTTCCTCTCTCTCTAAAAAAATCAATTAAAAATACCATATATAAAGACAGAGTATAAGATTCCCCTGGGTTTTAAAACTGAGTGCTATCTTTTTCAAGAAATGCGACACTATAGCAAAACTGTTTACACTAACTTATTCAGAATCTTTTTCCCTGTTTTTAAAGAAAGAGAGCCAGTGCCAATTTTAGGGAAATTTCACAAAAATCACTGTTGTGTCAATAACATCAGTGCTCTTTATTGTGGGGTTAAAGGCAGAACACAACAACATGCTTTAAAAATGAAAGACAGATTAAAGGGTAGGCAGACAAAGTCTGTTGGCCTCATCATTTGACTCATGGTTATTAGAAAAATCAAAATTTTATTTCTCTGTGAGTCCTTCTGTACAATTTCTTTTTTATTTTGTCCTGTGAAAACAGAATGCAAGATTGCCTCTGAATAGACTGATAGTTGGCAGAGGGGAGGTGGGTTGGGGGACTGGGTGAACAAGCGAAGGGATTAAGAATTTAAATTGATAGTTACAGAGTAGTTACGGAGATGTAAAGTACAGCATAGGAAATACTGTCAATAATCTCTCTATATAAAAAGGCTAATATGCAAAGTGTCCCTGAGGGACTTTGACCGGGAGACCAAGAGTTCTATTGCTTGCTATGATGTGTGCTGACCACCAAGACATGGTATGGAATGAAAGAAGGACCCAGCTGGCGGTTGGTAGCTGGCAGCCAGGGAAGGGAGGCTCTGGCCAGCAGCCAGAAGGCACCAATAGGACCAGATCGCCAATTAGGCCTAGGGACCCTACCTGTGCACAAATTTTGTGCACCGGGCCTCTAGTACTGTAATATCTATGTATGGTGCCAGGTGGATACTGGAAATATCAGGGGGAGCACTTTATAAAGTATATGATTGTTTAACCACTATATTGAACAGGTGAAACTAATACAAAATAATAGTGAATGTAAACTATAATAGAAAAAATAAGAAAATTGTTTTTAAAAAATAGAAAAAAGTATTAAAAATTGATCTTGAAGTAGCTTTCAGCTCTAGCACTTTGTAATATTTCCCTTCTTCTCATCCTACTTGTCCTTTGGTTTGAAGTGAACAACTGAGTATAGTAGACTAGCTGGTTCATTGCCTCTGTCAAAAGACATCTGTGCTAGCCCTGGCTGGTGTGGCTCTGTTGGTTAGAGTGTCATCCCATGCACTGAAGGTTTATGGGGTCAATCTTGCATGGTCAGGAAACATACCCAGATTGCAGGGCATACATGGGAGGCAAACCAATTGATATTTTTTCACATCAATGTTTCTCTCTCTCTCTCTCTTTCTTTCTCCTTCTCTCCCTTCTTCTCTCTTTAGAATAAATGAAAAAACATATCCTTGGGTGAAGATTAAAAATAAAAGAAAGACCTCTGGGCTATGCGAAGCATTGGGGCTCTGCGCAGGTGATCTGAATAAAGATCTGGCCAGATCCAACTTTATTTCCTAGGCCAGTGGTTGGCAAACTGCAGCTCGTGAGCCACATGCAGCTTGCGAGCCATGGTTTGCCACTCTGTCAACTAATGAGTTTGCCAACCACTGGGATAGGAGCTTAATCACAAGGAACAACAACAGCTGTAATTATTGGAATCAAGAGTCTAGGTCAGTGGTCAACAAACTCATTAGTCAACAGAGTGGCTCGTGAGCCGCATGTGGCTCAAGGGCTGCAGTTTGCTGACCACTGTCTAGGCAATGAACCATTGTCCTCACTGTGTAAATATATCTGTCCTCGGGGGCCCAGGGCTGCACACCCTGTTAGGTCATTTTTCCATTCTGCTTATGATCTCTTATATTTTTTTTATTTCTCTCTTTATGTTTTGGCCAAATAATGGTGACAGTTACTCTTTCTTTTTTCATATGCCTTCAATTCAATATGTATTAATTAAATACCTGCCAAGTTCCCACTATTGAAATGCAAGTCATGGTGGGTTGAAGATATAAACTATATTATATGTAATATAGACATATATATGTACATGAATGTGTATGTGTGTGTGTGTGTGTGTGTGTGTGTGTGTGTGTAATCTCAAGGAACATAAACACACACTCCTTGGGGGAGAGATGAGATTTATATAGGAAATAACTGTATATGGGCCAATATTTGTAAGTGGACTATATCTAAGACAACTGCATGTCATATTATATAATGCAGGCTGTTTGAGCCATGGGCCATCACTAAGGAAAGAGGGGGTTGTAATGATTTAAGGAAGACTTAGGCAAGGTCCTTGAATATGGGTGGGATCTGAATAGCTGTAAAAGTGGGAAGGCCTTACAGGATGAAGCTGCAACCTGAGAAAAGTGCTATATTAAGGTTCTTTTGGTTTTAGGCAACAGAAGCCACACACAGCTTTGCTACTCAAATGTCACCCCTAGACCAGTGACATTGACATATTCTGAGAAATTATTGGAAATGAAGCATTTGGGGCCCTACCATTGAACCCTGAATCAAAATGTACAGTTTACCAAGATCTTCGGGTGAATCATCTGCACATTAAAGTTTGCCTAGCATTGGAGTAGAGAAGCTGCTCATAGCCTTGGGTGATATTGATATCAAAAATCCAAAAATAGCCTGGCTGGTATGACTCAGTGGTTGAGTGTCGACCTATGAACCATGAGATCACAGTTCGATTCCTGGTCAGAGTGCATGCCTGGGTTGCAGGCTTCATCCCCTTTCCCTTCCTCTCTGAAATCAATAAAAATATATTTTTACAAAATACAATCATTAATTTTTAAAAACATATAGAAATAGCTAAATTAAAACCACCAGATTAATACGTAATATTTAATAAGAGTTTATTGTGCATAGAAGAACAGTTCATGAATTGGGAGATTTCAAATTCACAATGACCTGTAGCTCGGGGGCATGAAATTATAAAATGGCTTATAAAGTGAAAAAGAGGAAGGAAGCTATTTATTCTTTACAATGATTGGATGTTACAGTGGAGGTTTCCAGGCAGCAAGGGATTGGTTAAAAGTGATTATCTCATACCATTTATAGGAATATGACTTACATTTCTTTAGTGATTGTCAGAGGAACTATAAGAAATAACTTAAGTGAAGTTTTGCTTATATTTATGAAATAAGATAGGTTTAGTTTTGCTTTTTGTGACTAAGATGGTTTTGTATGTTCAGGAAATTTTCATGTCTGGTCTTCATTTTGTATTTAATTTTAACATTGGGATCGCCTGGGAAATTTAAAAAAATATACCGGTCTCACTCCCATTAACCTGAAGCTACTTTACATAATGGGCAGTGAAGTGGTGTGTTTATGGAAATGTCACTGGAAAGCTTCTTGAAATTATTGAAGAACCAACTCAAGGAAGCCAGAAACTAAGGTAGCTGGAGAGAAATGTCAGGTTCATTTCATAAATCTTCCTTCTAGAACAGTCCTCAATTTTCACATTTTAAAAGATATATTTTTTCATTGATTTTAGAGAGGAAGAGAGAGGAAAGATCAGGAAGAGAGAGAGAGGAACATCAATGATGAGAGAATCATCGATTGGCTTCCTTCTGCACACCCCACACTGGGGATGGAGCCTATAACCAGGGCATGTTTTCTGACCACGAATGAAACTGTGAACTCCTAGTTCATAGGTTGACACTAAACCACCAAGTCACACTAGCCAGGCCAATTTTAACATTTATCCTTAAAATATCCAACTTTGGAAAAAAGGAGATAGGAATTTCTATTTTATATCCAAGGTCCTTTTCAGAGAAGGGAAAAGTTCTGAGCTAACCAGCTACTGTACAAAATGTCTGCTATAACCACCAGGGCAACAGTGAGTATGAAACATGTAATCAGATAAGAACACAGAGCAGGAATTGGTACCTCTCTTAAGTCGAGAGCATCTTGGCTTAGATAACTATGATCATACATGTAATTGCATTCATTCTTTGTTTCATTTGTTTTCTTTAAGATATTTTCTAAATGGCTAATAAAAAAAGACAAAAGTCTGTACAAAACAGTGTACAATGAAAAGTCTGCCTTTTACCTAGATTTTCCACCTCTCAGTCTTTTCAGGTTCCCTATACAAAACCAATGCAGTTAAGTAACTTTTTGCAAAGACTGAAGTTTCAAGTTTGATGTAATAAGCCAATACCATTTGGAAAGTTTCCATAATTACATTATTATGGAAAAACTTTCCAGGAAATAAATTATATGTTAGCCATTTGAAATGGAAATGTAAGTAGATCAAATTAACTTCATAATACCACTTTACCCTTGTATCACAGGACTTAAAAATTTTACAAAGCACTTTCATATGCATCATCTCATTTGATCTTCCCATTGATTCTGTGAACTTCGGCAAGGCAGGTATTTTTCCCCTAATTAAGCAATTTCTGAGGTTCAGAGAGGTTATGAATTGTCCCATAATCATGTTTCTCACAAAATAGAGGGGCCTTCTGAGGAAATATTGAATTATAGTCAAATATTTATTTTCACCACTTCTCTTCGGAGCCCTCTTGCCCTTGACTGAAAAATTCTACTGAAATAGGATATTCAACCCCTTTTCAGTAATTAAAACATTCTCTGGGTTTTCCAGTGCCCAGCTACTGTAATTAACAAACCATGCTCAGGTAATGATGGCAATACTTTGCTGTTAACTAAAATTTTCCAGGCTACCATGCTGCTTCCTGTCCAGGCAAGTATCAATTCATTGAACAAATATTTCATCTTGTTTGGGGCCAGGCACTGTTCACATTGGTACACAAGACAGGAAAGGTCCCTACTTCATTGAGCTTAACATTCCATTGGGGGAAGAGAGAGAAGAAAACAAATGAATATGAGTTTCATTTTTTAAAAATTATCTTTATTGTTGAAAGTATTACAGATGTCCCCCGTTTTTGTGTGTTTGTTTTTCCCATTGATGCCCTCCACCCCTCACCTGCCCTACCCAGGCCTTCACCACTCTATTGTCTGTGTCCATGGGCTATGCATACATGCATGAGTTTTAGATGATGATGAGTGCTATAAAGAAAATAAAATGGAATGATGGGTGATATGACAGAGAATGACTTGTGCAGAGTGCTAACTACCCAAGATTAGAGGAGTCAGGAGGCTCTCTGAGAAGGTGACCTTTGAGTTGAGAATTGAATTCTGGTCCTGGAGCTGCACTGTTGGCTCGCTGTGTGAACCTCAGGCAAGGTAGTGTACTACTTTAAGGATGAATTTGTTCCTCTGTAAAACATGGCTCATATACAATAGTCCAGTAATGCTATTTACCCCGTGGTCATTTTGAGGATGGAAATGAGATGATGTAGACAGAGAATTACAAAATTTAATATGTAAACAAGTACCCAACAAAGATTCCTGTATGGTTACCAATGATTTTGATACAGAATTTACCAGGTGACCAAAAATACACAGGAGTACTACTTGGAGGTTCAGGATAAACCCATTTATTTTCAGATGTTTCACATGTACTAGTACAGTGACTCAGGGGGTCAGTTCTCCAAATCCTGAGGAAGCCAATATGGAGAAAACTTTCTCTTTATCCCCTTCAGTTTCTTTGTTTTTTATCTGTTTCTTAACTACCAGGCTTTTGTGATGGGCTTCCACAGCCCATCCTGAGTCCCTTAGAATGGGGAAGTTAGATTGCATCTAAATGCCTGGTCTGGGTGGTGTCAGTGCCCTCCCCTGTAGCTAAGAGGTTACATGCTTTGTTTATGGTCCCTTTGCAAATCGGGGGCAATCAGGAAAACAGATCAGACCAGATTGTGGAGAAAGGGGCAGTGACTTAAGTATAAGCTATCAAGAATGTACATTAGGCTACTGGCACAGATTCAAATTTCTAGCCCCCTCTACCCCAAATGTCTTATTTTCCCCATCAATTTCACTTTCTCCTTATTAACGACCCCTTAAATCATATAGGTGGGGATTATCATGTCTATTTTTTAGTTAAGGTAACTGAGATTTAGAGGTGGAATCCTATTGGGTCACTCAATGTGTCAACAACTTACCCAGTTTATCTGTTTGCAGTTAGAGAGTTCTACTAGCAATGCTGGGCTTGAGTTTGGCAGGCTGAAAGGCTGGACAGATTTGGAGGCAAGCAACCATATTATGCTGTTCAAATCAGAATTAGGCTTGTTATCCATTCCCAGACTTATAAAGGGGTATGAAGCAATTATTTTAATGGTCACTACAAAGAAAGTGTCATTATAGTGGATCAGTAATACTAAATGCAGTAGGTATAAGCAACTTCATTAAGTTAGTTGAAAGTGTGCACTATCACTTGCTCCTGAATGATAAGCAGTGTTGGTTCATTAAAATGCATACTCTCCTGTAAAAATCTGGCCTATTTTTTGCTTAGTCCAGTGCTTTTTTAATCTAACAGAAAAGATTAATTCACATGTGTTCAAATCATTATGTTGTTATATTCAACAGTGTCTGATATATAGAATCTATAAAACTTCTGTTACTACAAACTGATAGGTTGTGATGGTGCATAATAAAGTTAAACCAATGTTCACAGGAACGATTCACAATTCTGGGACAAAAAAAGCAAACTTCTTAGTGCAAATATCTGAGCACCAGAGAGCCAGTCAAAATATTCCTCTCAGGACCCCCAGAATCTGGAATCCCCTATAGGGCAGAATTTGAGGTTTGCTTTCATCCAGGTCTTCAGCAAAATGAATGGGAAGAATCCTGACTCCTTGTCCCAAGTAAGCTGACTCCAGTCCTAATGGGCTGATGGATTTAAACTACACTATGCACAGCAAAGATTGTCCCTTTTTTCTTTTTACGTATATATTTTTATTGATTTCAGAGAGGAAGGGAGAGGGAGAGAGAAACATCAATGATGAGAGAGAACCATTGATTGGCTGCCTCCTGCACCACACTGGGGATTGAGCCTACAACCCAGCATGTGTCCTGACTGGTTCATAGGTCGACACTCAACCACTAAGCTACGCCAACCAGGCAAAGATCATCCCTTTTGTTGTTTCACTTAATAGCTAACATACAGTGTCAACCATGTGCCAGCCTTCATTTGGGGCATTTTATATGAATTAACAAATTTAACGATCACAGCACTCTTACAAAGATAAGCACTATGTATTAGTTTGTTAGGGCTGCAATAATAAAATACTACAGGGTAGGTAGCTTAAACCACAGAAATTAGTTTTCTAGAATAGTAGTCAGCAAACTGCGGCTCCGTTGACTAATGAGTTTGACGACCACTGGGATAGGGGCTTAATCACCAGGAACAACAACAGCCTGCAATTATTGGAATCAAGAGTCTAGGTCAGTGGTTGGCAAACTCATTAGTCAACAGAGTGGCAAACTGCGGCTCGCGAGTTGCAGTTTGCCGACCACTGCTCTAGAAGTTCTGGAGACTGAAAGCCCAAATTCAAGATTTTCTCTAAGATCTTCTTCCTAGGCTTGCAGAGGCCCTCTACCCAGGGCCTCTCCTCTGTGTGCACCAGCATTTCTTCTTCTTCTTATAAGAACCTCAGCCATATTGGATTAGGGCCCCACCCTAATGACTTCATTTTAACTTAATCACCTCTTTAAAGATCTCATCTATAAAAAAGGTCACATTCTGAGGTACTGGGGATGAGACTTCACATATGAATTTGGAGGGGGTGCACAATTCAGCCCAACACATACTACTATTTATTTTTGTTTTTAAAATGAGTACACTGAGCCCTGGTTGGGTGGCTCAGTTGGTCAGACCATCATCCTGTACATCAAAAGGCTGTGGTTCAATTCCTGGACAGAACACATAACTAGGCTATGGGTTTGATCCCAGTTGGGGGGAGGGGCATATATGGGAGGCAGCTGATCGATGATGTTTCTCACATCGATGTTTCTCTTTCTCTCAAATCAATGAAAACATATCCTTAGGTGAGAATTTTTTTTAAAAAATAAAAAAATAAAATAAAAATGAGGACACAGAGGCACCAGAGGATTATGTATCTTATCTTAATCACCTTATTAAAGATCTCATCACATCAGACTGCATACTAATAAGTGGCAGAGCTGAGAACTGAACCCAAGCAATTTGGCTCCTGAGCTATCACATTTTCACTCACTGCCCTAGAGCACCCTTGTGTGTCAGAAAGATGGGGTTCCCTGTCCCCCTCCTTGACTACTTCTTAGGACACTGGTTTCTCTGCAGTTTCTCATGCAGTATAGGATGGAGGCAAACTTGTGACAGTGTTGCTAACTGAATTTTATGATCATTTGGAATTTGAAAGGTAGGGAAGACAGGTAGCATTTGTTTACCCAAAGAACAATTTGTACGGAGTGAACATTTCCTGCAAGCAGATATCTCGGAGAGACAACCCCATCTTTCTTACATTATAATGCCTCCATCTAGAATGCACTAATTCTGTGCAAAATAGAACCAGCAAATCTTGGCTTCTCTCTCAGGTCTCCTAAAAACCTCTCAGTGGCTGGATATGTTCTGCGTTGTTCTCACTTTTTCTCAGTAAGAAAGAAGGAAATGGTGACAACAAGTTTTATCAGAGCAGACAGTCAAGGTGGCCTGAACCCCCTGAAAACTGCTTTAGAGATGAGACGTCAAGGAGATTTGTCCCACTTCTGAGCAGGTCATGGCCCATCTGCTTGTTCTAAGTGACGTAAACTGATCATTAAAACTTTGCTGCCTTCATTCTTTTGAAGAATGTGTGTGTTTTAAATTGAGATCTAACTGACATGTAATATTATGTTTCAGGTGTGTAACGCATAATGATTTGTATTTATATATATTGTGAAATATTCACCACAATAAGTCTAGTTCACATTTATTACAACATATAGGTACAAATTTTTTTCTAATGATGATAATTTTTAAGATCTTTTTCAGCAACTTTGAAATATACAATGCAGTATTGTTAACTATAGTCACCACGCCATATATTACATCCCCAGGACTTCTTACTATAACTGGAAGTTTTGTAAGTTTTAATTACCTTTACCCATTTCACCCACTTCCCACTTTTACCTCTTTTTTATGAGCTATATATATATATTTCACATTTTTTTGTATTTAAGTTTTATTTTATTTATTTACTAATGTATTACATGTATACATATCTTCCCATTGCCCCCCCTCCCAGGCATACCTTAACCCTCCAGTGTCTTGTGTTCATTGATTATGCTTATATGCATGCATACAAGCCCTTTAATTGATCTCTTATTTACCCCAACTCTCCCTAACCTTCCTGCTGTAATTTGACAGTCTATCTGATGCTTTATTGCCTCTGTATCTCTTTTTGTTCATCAGTTTATAATGTTCTTTATTATCCACAAATGAGTGAGATCATGTGGAATCTCTCCTAAATTGACTAGCTTATTTCAGTTAGCATAAGGCTCTCCAATTCCATCCAGGTTGCTACAAATGGCAAGAATTCCTTTTTTTTTTAAATTGAAGCATAGAATTCCATTGTGTAGATGTACCATAGCTTTATGATCCACTCATCTGCTGACGGGCACTAGGCTGTTTCCAAATTGTAGCTATTGTAAATTGTGCTGCTATGAACAGAGGGGTGCATAAATTCTTTCTGATTGGTGTTTCTAGTTTGTTAGAATATATACTTAAGAGTGGGATTGCTGGGTCAAATGGCAGTTCCATTTTTAGTTTTGTGAGGAAACTCCATACTGTTCTCCACAGTGGCTGCACCAGTCTGCATTCCCACCAGCAGTGCATGAGGGTTCTGTTTTCTCCACATCCTCGCCAACACTTGTCATTTGTTGATTTGTTGATGATTGCCATGCTGACAGGTGTGAGATGGTCTCGCATTGTCGTTTTGATTTGCATCTCTCAGATAATTAGCGACTTTGAGCATGTTTTCATGTGTCTCTTAGCCTTCCTTCTGTCGTCTTTCGAAAAGGTTCTATTTAAGTCCCTTGCCCATTTTTTATTGGATCATTTATCTTCCTTTTATTAAGTTGTATAAGTTGGCTGAAGATGTTGGAAATTAAACCTTTAACAGTGATAACATTTGCAAATATGCTCTCCCATACAGTGGTCTTTCTTGTTGTTGTCATGATGGTTTCTTTTGCTGTGCAAAAGTTTTTTATTTTGATGTAGTCCCATTTGTTTATTTTCTCTTTAGCTTCCATTGCCCTTGGAGCAGGATCAGTGAAGAAGTTCTTTTGGCATATGTCTGAGATTGTGCTGCCTTTGCATTCCTCTAGTATTTTTATGGTTTCTCGTCTTATGTTTAAATCCTATATCCACTTTGAGTTTATTTTTGTATATGGTGTAAGTTGGTGGTCTAGTTTCATTTTTTTGCATGTATCTGTCCAATTTTCCCCACACCATTTATTGAAGATGCTGTCTTGACCCCATTGTATATTCATGCCTCCTTTGTCAAATATTAATTGAGCATAGTGGTTTGGGTGGATATCTGGATTCTGTCTGTTCTTGTGCCAGTACCAGGCTGTTTTGAGAACAGTTGCTTTGTAATATAGCTTGAAATCTGGTATTGAGATCCCACGTACTTTATTCTTCTTTCTCAAGATTGCTTTGGCTATTGGGAATCTTTTTTGTTCCAGATGAATCTTTGGAGAGTTTTTTTTAGGCCTGTGAAATATATCATTGGTATTTTAATGGGTAGTGCATTGAATCTATGGATTGCTTTGGGTAGTATGGACATTTTAATGATGTTGATTCTCCCAATCCATGAGCATGCTATGCTCTTCCATTTGTTTATACCTTTTTTTCTTCTAAAATATATTTTATTGATTTTTTCCAGAGAGGAAGAGAGAGAGATAGAAAGTCAGAAACATTGATGAGAGAGAGACATCGATCAGCCTCCTCCTGCATGCCCCACAGTGGAGATGTGCCTGCAAGCAAGGTGCATGCCCCCAACTGGAATTGAACCTGGGACCTTTCAGTCTGCAGGCCAATGCTCTAGCCACTGAGCCAAACCGGTCACGACCAGGTACAACACACAAGGCACTGAACAGAAATATATTCACAATGTTAATAACCACAATTAAGGTTACCACCAGTGAAAGACAAATTAGGAGTAAGTAGAGAAAGAATAAGAGAGAAAGGAGAAAAAAGGTAAAGAAAGAAGTACCAAAATGAATTTGGGAGAAGGGAAGAAAAAAGAGGAAAAAGAAAAAAAGAGAAGAAGCAGAAGCAGAAGCAGAAGCAGAAGCAGAAGCAGAAGAAGAAGAAGAAGAAGAAGAAGAAGAAGAAGAAGGGAGAAGAAAAAGTAAGAGAGAAAAGAAAGAGAATAAGAAAGAAATTGGGAACAAATTATATATGTGAGGAGAAAACTCCAATAGAACAGCCACTAATCCCAATAAATGCCAGCAACAAGTACCTGGAGATGAATACAAATTACAAATAACAACTAATATCAAGGGAGACGAGGGAAAACAGAGGTAAAAAAACAAACCAAAACAAAGCAAACAAAAAGCAAAATAAAACAAGTAGAATAAGCAAAAACAATCTCACAAAAAAGTATAAAAAATCGATATAATCAATGTTCAAGCAAACAACAACAAAAGGACATAGAGAAAAACAATTTTTTGGATAGTGAAGACAGAGAAGAGAGAGGTGTGTATGGACTTGGAGTAGGGGATTTTAAATTAGATATATAAGTGGGGTGAAGTTATAACCAGGTAAAAAGAAAGAATAAGGAAAATCTAAAGGTGGAAAAGGGTAAGAAACAAGACAACAAAATGGGAGAAGTTAGGAAGAGAGTGTTGGCGTAAAGATAGAGTTGAGACAGAGTAAAATGATGCTAAAGGAAAGTTGAAAATAGAATGCAGAACTCTAATCCCAAAGTAAAATAAAGAGAATATAAAATGATACTTCTTTTTTTTCAAAAAGGTAAAATAGTAGTAGTAAAATTACTGGTTGAAAATAAAAATGTAATAATTAAAAAGGTAAAATCAATTGAGGAAAAAAGAATAAAATTAGTTTTTTATTTATTTTTTAAAATATATTTTATTGATTTTTCACAGAGAGGAAAGGAGAGGGATAGAGAGTTAGAAACATCAGTGAGAGAGAGACAACAATCAGCTGTCTCCTGCACACCCACTACTGGGGATGTGCCTGCAACCAGGATACATGCCTTTGACCAGAATCAACCTGGGACCTTTCAGTCTGCAGACCAACGTTCTATACACTGAGCCAAACCGGTTTTGGCAAAAAAAAACAGTTTTTTAATTAAAAGATGAAAAAATAAATTAAAAAAATTAAAAATAAAAGAATAGAATGGGCAGTAGTGGAGGTCATACACTTCCTCTATTGTTCTGTTTGGTACACCTGTTTCCTAGCCAGGATAGTATTGCAGTTTTCTGTGATCCACTGGTGCTGTGTGTTGTAGGCCAGTCCTGATTTATAAGCAGGCAGGTATGTCTTAATCTCTTTATTCTTTTGTGATTACCCGAGAATCAATTTGTGAGTCATCCCCTGGGTGGCGGTGTTTTGTAATTGACCTCTGAGATTATAGGTCCTCTCTAGCCTGTGCTTAGATCCCGCTTTCTCTGTGGTACTCAATACTGGTTTTGGGGGATAGGTTGCCCCACAGCTGATTCTCTGATGGTTATTCTACACTTTTATCCCCTGGTTCCAGAAAAACCACTTTCCTCTGCAGTCTCTTAGGATGTCCCCAATTGGGTGATCCTATGTATTGGGCTTAGCAATCAGAAGCGAGGGTCTGAAGAGGAAAGAGTGCAGTCTGTGCACTCCCCCTTCCCCGCTCCTGTTCGAGCAGCCGGGACACTTTAACAACTCCCAGGCTGTCCTTCTGCCTTAGATCAAAATGGGTTGCTTTCTAGAGCTCCCCTCTGTCAATAGCCCTGAGAGCCCCCTTCCACATTCAGGGATCACGCCCTGCCCCACATTCACAGATTTCTCTAGGAGCAGCTTTCCTCCAGACCAGTTCCCACAGTGTG
>JAAGEH010000037.1:5902387-5926065 GCA_011751065.1 Lasiurus cinereus
ATATATATATATATATATATATATAAAATCTTTTTAAGCTATCTCCAATTGGGATGTAGAATATAATGCATTGGTACCTTCTACCTTCTTTTCCCATTAAAAGAGGGAGAGGAAGACAAAGTGTTATTAAATGTTATTGAGGACTAAGGCAAATAACTGTGGAGAAGACAAGCTATTGCATCAGATAGCAAGGTGCATTTCTCTCCTTATTCCTTGGGTATATTTACAGAAGAAAAGTAGAGCTTTTATAATCTGTAGAGTCAGGGAAAACTTATTTCAGACCAGGCAGGCAAGGGGAATTGGCTACCTACAAAAAGACATAGAGTAGGTTTTCACTGAGAGAGAAGTGCCTAGTCATTTGACCTGCAGTATAAATACCTGGCAGGTAAGGCCAAACTTATACGTTGGCTTTTTTACTATAAGTTATAATTGAGTATGATATCATAAAATTAAAGATTAGTAAAACTGATGCCAAATTATACAGAGGCATACATATTTTAAAAAGACAAAACTGAAACAAAAGAAAATCTTAAAAGCTGTAAGCAAATTACCTCTGTAGAGGCATAAGCATAGTTTTTGGTCACAAGTGTTTCTTTTTTATTTTCTATTTATTTGTTTTTCTTTTCACTTTTGTTTTTAAATAGAGAATGTGAGTAGTATGCTAATCTTTTCCATTTTTTTTATTTTTTTAAGTCTTCACTTGAGGATATTATTCCATTCATTTTTAGAGAGAGTAGAAGAGAGAGTGAAAGACAGAGAGAAATAGCAATGTAAGAGAAACACATTGAGTGGTTGCCTCCTTCATGTGCCCTGACCAGGGCCCGAGCCTGGGAGGAGGTATGTGCCCTTGACTGGAATTGCACCAGCGAGCCTTTAGTCTGTAGTCTGATGCTCTATTCACTGAGCCAAACCAGCTAGGATGCTAATCTGTTTTATTTTTCTTTAATTCTTTATTATTGAAAGCATTACATATGTCCCCCTTTCCCCTGTTGTCCTTTCCCAGCCTGTTCCTGGCCCCTCAGCCCAGGCCTTCACACTCGCCCCATTGTCTGTGTCCATTGGTTATGCTTACATGCATACAAGTTCTTTGATTGATCTCTTCCCACCAAGTCTCCCCCCCAACCCCCTTTTCCCTGCCTTCCTGCTGAGATTTTTGGGGTCTGTTCGATGTCTCTGGATCTGTTTTTGTTCATCAGTTTATGTTGTTTATTATATTCCACAAATGAGTGAGATCATGTGATATTTATCTTTCTCAGACTGGTTTATTTTGCTTAGCATAATGCTCTCCAGGTCCATTCATGCTGAATGGTAAGAGTTCTTTCTTTTTAAAAAAAAATATATTTTATTGATTTCAGAGAGAAAAAGAAGAGGGAGTGAGAGAGAGAAATATCAGTGATGAAAGAGAACCATTGATTGGCTGCCTCCTGAACGTCCCCTACTGAGGATCGAGCCTGCAATCTGGGCATGCCTTCTTGACCAGAATCAAACCTGGGACCCTTCAGTCTGCAGGACAACCCTCTATCCATTGAGCCAAACCAGCCAGGTCAGTTCTTTCTTTTTTATAGCAGCATAGTATTCCATTGCATAAGATATTAATCTTTTCTTTAAACACATGTTTATAGTTTGTGCATTATTGCTTGCATTATATCACTGTGCCATATTACTACCACCTGGCAATAGCATACCTAAATTGAGAATTCACAAGATTTCTTTTTCATTTTCATTTTAACAATGTGAATATTGCCTTGAAGGGCAACACTGTAAAATAGAACTGTGAAGGATAACAAATATCACACATACTCTTATACTCTTCCAGATACGCAGAACCCATTTGGGGCCAATTATTAGTTCACCTCCCTATAGAAATAGACTATAGTGATCCCTTTTGCCATGTACTTGTACATTTATTTTCTTGGTTGCTAATTTGAGATAATTTGGCTTTGGCACATGTAATGAATCATGATTTTTTTTTTAAGTACTCTACAGATTACCAAGTGTTGGAGATGAGCTTGAGGGTTTGTGTGTATGGCTCATGAATGCTTTCATTAACTTGTTGGTGAGACAGGTGGAATCTCATTATATGAAAGTTTGTCCTTAAAAAAACCCAAAACATGTCAAGTATACGATAATGAGATTGAACAAACAGGGCATGTCAGAGGCAAAATTATGAGATATGTACGGCTTATCTTTGATGCTCTGCCTTCTCTCCCCATTTTCAGTAATGCATCTCCCTTAGAGCTTATCCAGGGCTTCTCATCACATTTCCCTAAGCTCCCACAAGCCCATTGAAATTGATTTGTCCTGTATCTTCACACAAGCTCCCCAGGGTTCCTAATACAGGGATTTTCACCCTCCTCTCCACTGCAATGCTTGTGTCTGACAACATCCACTCACTTACACAGCTCCCACAATATATCAGGGATTCTGAAATTCCTTGTGCACAATCTGTAATTCTTGCCTACTCCAGAAAACAATTTTGAGTACAAAGAAGAAGAGGTGGTCATATTATAGGGCTATCCTTGAACGTGTTCTAATTTTATTTTACTCTTTAAATGAATCTTTTAAACTTCAGAATTTTTTAACCCACCATATTACTTTGATATCTCTCAACTGACTGTGACACAACAATAGGTCAAGATACCTGAATCCATTGTTGTGGTCATGATGCACAATGTGTCAACCAATCTATCTGAGAATCAGACATGGCCAAAAATGTTGAGCTGGCTTTCCTTTTTACTCCAAAATAACTATGGTGATGGGAGAAAGAAGACAGTAAAATTTTTTGATAAATTATTGGGAAAGATGTTTGGACCTGATAAGGCCGTTGACTAGCTTTGATATAGTATTAGGTTGTCTGTGTCTTGTTCTGCCAATGCACAGCATCAGTGCTTTGTACTCTTCCTCAGTATTGGTGTAGTGAACATCTGTTGCATTGAGTACCCAGCATCATGCATTTAGAAAGCTTGGTCCATTAGATCTATAAGATTGTAGCTGAAGCTGTCAGAATTAGATATTGTAACTGCAGCCCCTAGTCAGGCTTGTTTTTAAACCAAGAGTGAGCTGAACCAGTTTGGACATAGAGATGACAAGGAAACTGCTTTCTTTCTGGGTGGCTAGAAAAGAACGTGGAATTCTAAGCATGGCAGATGTCATGTTTTCTATGGTGCGGATAAAAGCAGCAGCAGCAAAACCTGGACTACAGAGGAAAATAAAGACATCTCAGATGATATCTGAGTTCTCATTTTAGTTTCTTCTGGAAGTCCAGCTACATTTCTTTTCATGACTTCTCTGAGACACTCCTTTAAACTTGTTATAACCCTCCTTTCTGTGTGTGTTTTTTTTACTCTTTAAAGTTTTACATATGTCTTCTTTTCCCCCCTTCTTTGTTTTTCTTAAGCTACATTGAGTTAGTATCCCATTACTTTTTATTGATTTTTTAAAATATATATTTTATTTTCCAATTACAGTTGGCATATATTAGCTTCAGGTGTACAATGTAGTGATTAGACATTTATATAACTTACACCTGACACCATACATACTTATGACAATGTTATTGATGGTATTCCCTAATTCCTAAGTGAAAAATCTAGTAACATAATATTTCATTAAATGCATTTAAATTTCCTTTCTTAAAGAGAAGGGTCTTTTAGGGTTTGATTTTAAGAATGTGGTAAAAATTATTTTAAAAATAAAATAAAAACAGATAAAAATAAAAAAAGAATGTGTTTATTTTATTGCTCTTTTCCATTTTCTTTTAACTTACCAAAAGGCAAATAAGATATTTATTATCTGTTTCCATTACATTTAGAGATAATCTGTTAGAGGGAAAAAACATGATATTTTTTGTGTCAAGCAGAAAGCATCAAGCATAGCACCATATGTATGACAGATCCTGGTAAATACTTCATCGTGATGTTGCCTTGGATTGCAAAAGAGAAACATTTCAATTGACTGTAGACTTAGAGGAGAACAAAATGGAGGAAAACCTGTGATCAACAGAGGTTTGATAGATTGTATTTTCCAAAGATGGCTACAGTGATAGCTCCCATCCCACATGCTCTCTGGAAAGTTTCCACTACTCCTTCAAGATGCACAGTCTATTCCTCCCTCCTTATAGCAGGCTGGTTTTGTGACTTGCTTGCAATTAGTAATGAAATAGAAATAATGAAGCAGGATTTATGAGGGTAGGTCTTAAAAGGTCATGTAGCTTTTGCCTTGATTGCTGGAATAATCACTCTTTAAAAAAATGTATATTTTTATTGACTTCAGCGAGGAAGGGAAAGGGAGATAGAAACATCAATGATGAGAGAGAACAGTTGAGCCCGCAACCCGGGCATGTACCCTGACTAGGAATCAAACCATGACCTCCCAGTTCACACTGGAATAATCACTCTTAAAACTTTCAGATACCCAATAAGTAGTCCAGCAGCCTCAAGGCTGCCACACTCTGAGGAAGCCCAAACTATCCTCTGCTAGAATTCTTTATTATTGAAAGCATTACATATGCCCTCCTTCCCCCTGTTGCTAGAACTCTTACCATTTGGAGAAGCATTTAAATTGCAGGAAGAGAGAGTGAGGCCTGGCCAGCCAGCCCCCTCTGCTTCAGCCCACCTCTGTCCGGCTCCCGCCACTGTTCGATTGCAATTGCATGAGAGCCTCCAAGCCAGAGTCTCCCAGGTGACTCTCAGACGACATAATTGTCAATGTTTCCAGCCTCTACAGTTTGAAATGATTTGTAGCAATAGTAACAAGAACAGGAAGCATAACCTCAAAATCTACAGTAGGGGAGTTTGAATATGAAATGCACCAGTAATCTTGAAGAATAGCAGACTTCTAGTGGAATTCTGTTTATTCAACTCTCCACCAAGATAACAGAATGGGAAAGCATGATGAATAGATAATAGATGGGAAGCACAGTAGCAACTCCACCCTAACAATATTAGTGCCATTCTACAGTCACTTAAGAGTCATTGAGAAACAAGGAAGAAACAAAAACATTTGAGGATAAAACCTTGAAGCAAAGGAGATGAGAACATGCATTATTCTTAGCTGAATTTTTTCCCTTAAAAAGAAATCTAGCCTTTCTTAAAAATAAATAAATCTGCTTTTTTTTTTTAGAGCAACACCATTTTACTTCATGCATTCTGTATGCATTTCTCCCATATGTGTAATGTGGTAGCAATAAGCCAGATGATAGATTTGGTGGTAAAATTGTTTTTGTTACTCAATGATTGTCAATCTGTAGTGATGTATAATCACAAAATATGCTTATAGACAACTGAAGGAAAGGAAAAGGAAGAAGAGAAAAAATAATTTAAATATAATGGCTTATCCTGTTAATTTACTAATTGACTTAACAGTTACTGTACATTCTTCTGATACTCATAGTCCCCTTACAAACTGATTGATTCAGATAGCAGATTGCCCATGGAGTTCATTGGCATCCCTCCTTGTTGGGTACCATGGCATGTGCCCTAAATAATCAGAAGAAGGTGAAGGTCTACAGAAACATATATGGTGACAATTGTGCATGAATTTGCTATAGGTTTTGCTGAGGAATAATTATAATAATACCCATGCAACCTTCCAACTTTAGGAAGAAAAAAAAAGTTTCTTCCTGATACTTTATGTTTCTATTGATTTCAGAGAGGAAGGGAGATAGATAGATGATAGATAGATAGATAGATAGATAGATAGATAGATAGATACCTCAATGATGAGAGAATCACCCATCTGTTGCCTCCTGCACCCTCACACTGGGGATTGAGCCCCCAACCCGGGCATGTGCACTGACCAAGAATCAAACTGTTTCCTCCCGGTTCATAGTTTGATGCTCAACCACTGAGCTACGCTGGCCGAGCTCTTTTTGATACTTTAGAAAGGAACTTTCAGTTACCTACTCTAACCTTAGCATTCCGAGAAAGTTATCTTTTCCACTAACTCCCCAGATAACAATCTAGCTTTAGCTGTTCAACTCAGCATATGTACATAGTACATGTAAATTTTATTAAATAGTTTTATTGTTTTTCCTAACTATATGTGAGAAAAACTTTGATGATCCAGGAAAGTATTTTAATTTTCTCTAGGGTCCCAGAATAGGGGAGCTGTAATTTTTCAACTGGCACACTTGCCCTTTCTCTCAGGGAGGAGTGGGAGCCCTTGGAGGAAGTGGCTCGTTAACAATGAAAGGTATGTGATGTTTACTTAATGAATGTGAAGCAGAAGTAAAATCTGGCTCTTTTGGAGGGAGCTTGAAATTTTTCCCTTTTCACAACTCAGGATAGACCACTGAATCCAGGAAGAAAACACCTTGTGAGTGAAAGTATGAATGAAAAATATTGATGAATACTATGTTAGTCTTGCACCGCATGGAAATTTGAAATACAGTGGTTCTAGTTAAAATTGATTTCTTCCAGAAAATAAGAATTGGTTCCATCCAGAATAGTATGTAATGGAGAAATGCCTGACTTAACAACAATATATTTAAGGGATAAATATTTTCCTTCACAAAGCCTGATGTTTGTGACCATTTCATTCTAATTGTCATAATTTTACTTAAGGAGCATAATTTTCAGAACAATCTGGCTAGGAAATGTATGCTCTGGCTCAGATAATGTACAGTTACCATATTCCTAAGCCAGCACAATTTCTTTTCAGCTTCACCTTCATTTATTTCTTTCGAATATCTTTCAAAACAAATAACACCCTTGAATGACAGAAATGGAGAAAAACACTGTTTGCCAGGTAATTGCATTTAATGAGATGAAATTCACATAACAAAAATTAAGCATTTTAAAGATGTTCGAAAGAAATGAAGCTGAAGTTGAAAAAAAAATAGGGCTAATTTTTCCACATCCTCACCAACACTTTTTTATTTTAGCCATCCTAGTGAGTGTGAAGTTGTATTGCATTGTGGTATTGGTTTGCATTTCCCTAATGACTAATGATGTTGAGTATCTTTTCATGTGCTTATTAGCCACTTGTGTATCTTCTTTGGAGAAATGTCTGTTCTACTCAAGTTCTTTGTCTATGTTTTCAATTAGTTGTTTGTCTCTTTGTGGTCGAGTTGTAAGAGTTCTTTATATACCTGGCTACTAGAACTTTATCAGATATAAGAACCCCAGGTATTTTTGAAATGTATTGAGCTAGTCATAATAGTACACATTCTCAACAACAGGTGGTGGTAATCTATCATGGAAATTCCTTGACCTTCCTCAAAAGAAGAAAGAGGTCTAACTCTGGCCAATGTGGCTCACTTGGTTCAGTGTTGTCCCGTGCACTGAAAGGTCTCATATTTGATTCCTGGTCAGGGCACATACCTAGGTTGCAGGCTCAGTCCCAGGTCAGGGTGTGTACAGGAGACAACTGATTGATGTTCCTCTCTCACATCGATGTTTCTTTCTCTTTCTGTCTCTCTCCCTCCGTCTCTCCATCCCTCTCTCCCCTATCACTCTCACTCTCCTTCTCTCCCTAAGAAATCAATAAAAACATATTTTAAAAAATAAAGGAGAATGAGGTCTGGACCAATGGCTTTGACTTATATATAAAAAGACCTAAGTGGGCCGACACTGGTTTGGCTCAGTGGAGAGAGCATCGGCCTGTGGACTGAAAGGTCCCAGGTTTGATTCCGGTCAAGGGCATGTATCCTGGTTTCGGGCACATCCCCAGTGGGGGACGTGCAGGAGGCAGCTGATCGATGTCTCTGTCTCTCATCGATGTTTCTAACTCTCTATCCCTCTCCCTTCTTCTCTGTAAAAAATCAATAAAATATATATTTTTTTAAAAAAGACCTAAGTAGAAAAGAGAATGTATCACTTATGTCTCAGAATCTATAAGCATCTGCAGTGGAAGGCAGACTGAATTCCATGTTTGCTATTTCAGTTAAAAAACAAATGTCTAATTTTCCTTCTGCCCTGGATACAATGGAATATGTTTGGGGCATGAATTGACTCCTACTTACTTTAGATTAGTACAGTGCAACAAGCAAACCTCGGACCCTTCAGTCTGCAGGCAGACGCTCTATCCACTGAGCCAAACTAGCTTGGGCTGCCCACTAGTTTTAACATCCATTGATGATTATTTTATGAATTTGTGGAGCTATGGGGGAAAAAGAGGAACAATTGTAATAATCTGAATAAATATTTATTAATTTAAAAAATAATAAAATAAAATAAAGTGAATATAAAAAAGAAGCAGCGAGAGAAAAAGAGTTAGTTACCTACAAGGAAGCACCCATACAATTGACAGCTGATTTCTCAACAGAAACTATGCAGACCAGAAGGGAGTGGCAGGAAATATTCAAAGTGATAAATAGCAAGAACCTACAACCAATATTACTCTACCTAGCAAAGCTATCATTCAGAATCGAAGGGCAGATAAAGAGCTTCACAAATAAGAAAAAGCTAAAGGAGTTCATCACCACCAAACCATTATTATATGAAATGCTGAAAGGTACTCTTTAAGAAGAGGAAGAAGAAGAAAAAGGTAAAGATAAAAATTATGAACAACAAATACATATCTATCAAGTAAACCTAAAAATCAAGTGAATAAAATATCTGATGAACAGAATAAACTGGTGAATATAATAGAATCAGGGGCATAGAAAGGGAGTGGACTGACAGTTCTCGGGGGGAAAGGGGTATGGAATGGGGGAAGATATTGGACAAAAATTGTACACTTATGGATGAGGATAGTTGGGGGGGTAAGGGCAGAGGGTAGGGTGGGAACCGGATGGAGGGGAGCTATAGGTGGTGGGGGGGAGAGGAATAATTACAATAATCTGAAAAATAAAGATTAAATTAAAAAATAAGAGCATCTAAACTGATAGTCTTGTTTACCTCAGCAAAAACTTCCTCTTCCACTTTCTTTCTCTTTCCTTCTTGAACTATTTGGTCCTGAATTCATTAGGGTTCAAGCAAGGTAGGCATCCATACTGTGAGGTATGGGTCTAGAGAAGGATGTTGGAGGAAAAGCAAGATGAGGTGAGTATCTACATATATGGGTGAACAAATAAGGAATACCAGAGCAAAACATTAGGACAACATATAAGCAACCCAAATTGAGGGAGAGACTACAATATAACTGACCTGTAATCTAGGAAAGTGGTAAGGTCAAGATAGTCAAAGTCAAACTAAGGAACTGGCCCAGACTCAAAAGGGTTAAGAGTCATGACAAGCAAATAAAACACTGTATGTTGAACTGGATCCTCTTGCTCTAGGAGACATTATTGGGACAACTGGCAACACCTGAATGGACTATTAGGAAGTGATGGTAGTAATTAATGTCTTGATTTGGGTGGGTGGTAATATTGTGGTTATGTAGTAGAATCTCCTTATTTATAAGAAATAGGCACTGCACTAGTATTATGGGATGTGTGGAGCATCAACTTACTCTTAAATGGTTCAGTGCAAAAAATGTTATTTGTAATGTAAGCACAGCTTTTCTGTAAGTTTGAAGTTATTAAAAACAAAGAGCAGCCCTAACTGGTTTGGATCAGTGGATAGAGCATCGGCCTGCGGACTCAAGGGTCCCAGGTTCCATACCGGTCAAGAGCATGTACCTTGGTTGCAGGCACGTCCCCAGTGGAGGGTGTGTGGGAGGCAGCTGATTGATATTTCTCTCTCATCAATGTTTATAACTCTCTCTCCCTCTCCTTTTTTCTCTGTAAAAAATCAATCAAATATATTAAAACAAACAAAGAGCAAGCAACCTTAAGTCAATTTACTAAGGGAGTTGTTCTTCTAGTGCATAAAATGTCATTCTGCCTTGTATAACTTGTGAGAATCAGATTGCAGTGATTGCTTTGGCTGTGATTTGGAAAGACCGTTTCTATCACCCTAATCTTTCTTTTCTTGGGCTAAGTTACCCATTGCAAAGCTCATTGTCAAGGGAGTGGGGGTGATGGGAGAAGTCCAGAAAGCAAGACTCTTACTGCCTAAGGAAGAAGCCAGGTGCAGGAGGGTGACACAGCCCTCCAATCTTGGCTTTGAAGAGATGAGTAGGAGCTAGTGCTTACCACAGCTATAGGAATCACCTCCTCCTGCCTGCCTTCCCCCCAGCGGCACAATTGCCACAGGCTTGGAGGACAACTCTGCTTAACAACACTTAATTAATGTGTTGGCTCAGCTGGTACCTTGTTATTTTATTGGCAGATTCATGCATTTTCAGACCTTCAAGCCTGTTCAGTGTAGACTCATCCACTTTTTAGCTGAGAAAGAGGGAGCATAGCTTTATAGTTACAGTGACAGAATATTTTATTAGGGCATGGGCTAAGAGCAGGGGACTCTAACTCTGAAAGGTAAGAGAGTCTCATTTCTTAGCATAATGACCAAGGAGCATAAAACAGCCCAGGAGCCACAACATAAAAGTAATGTCTATCAAGTGTGCAGTTAAGTATTACCTAAATATAATAAACTACAGGCAACAGCATCCACCCAGCCACACGTGGGCAGATTACTTCCTTATCCTTTTATATTACAGTATGACAAAACCACTTTCAGAGAGAAATTAGGGCTCTTTCACAGTGCTTGTGAAGCTATTACAAGCTTAGCCATGGCCACATGTGCTGCATCAACAAACACGGACTCTTTAAAATAAAACTACATTTAAAACTCTCTGCCTTTCTAACTTGACAAAAAATCCATGTAGTCGATGATGACACACATTGGTTCCAATTCGCATCCTGTTTTGGACACTTATTTTATTTTTCATGCTGTATTAAGAGGCTTTGGAAAAGGTACCTTGTGTAGAGGGAGAGAACGCAGCACCCATGGCAATCTTTCCCCCTTAAGATGCTGGTCTAGGTTGGGGGAGGGGGCAGATGAGGAGCATACAAATGGTTCCTATGAAAATGGCCCTTTGAGCTTCACTAATTGCATCACTCTGGTACAATAACTGCCTCCCACTTAGCTGTTCGGACAAGTATGACTTGGTCCTTAAGGTAGTTGAGCAAAGCACTTGCATCCCTGTTAAACATGATGTTCTGCATCTTAATAAATAGGCACATCATCACTAAAAAAGAGAAGAAATCAGCTAAAACAAGATAGCATTAGTCCAGCAACTCAGAAGCTGGCTTGATGGGAATATGGACAAGTGTCATATTTCCTGGTGAAGCCTTTGTCCTAGGAGAGAGGTCTTCAAACTACATTCAGGCCCAAGGCAGCCTACTGCCTTTTATATTTTATATTGTACTAGAGTCCTGGTGCATGAAATTCATGCACGGGGGAGGGGGGAAAGTCTCCTCAGCCCAGCCTGTACCCTCTCCAATCTGGGACTCCTTGGAGGATATCGAACATTCCTCTCACAATCCAGGACTGCTGGCTCCTAACTGCTCACCTGCATGCCTGCCTGATGGGCCCTCACTGCCCCCACTGCCAGCCTGGTCACCCACAACTGCTCCCCCCTGCTGGCTTGGTTGCCCCTCACTGCCCCCCTGCTGACCTGGTTGCCCCCAACTGTCCTCCCCTGCTGGCCATCTTGTGGCAGCCATCTTGTGTCCACATGGGACAGGATATTTGACCACATGGGGACAGCCATCTTGTATGTTGGAGTGATGGTCAATTTGCATATTACTCTTTTATTAGATAGGATTAGAAATTGCCACCCTTGTTCTTTTATTTACTGTCTGGGGCTACTTTTTTCCTACAATCACAGAGTTAAGTAGTTGCCCATACAGATTGGCCCTCAAAGACTAAAATATTTACCATCTGGCCCTTTACAGAAACAGTACACTGACCTCTATCCTGGCTGCCCCTGGCACAGAGCAGAGCTCTTCCAATGCTGCTCAGGGTCTCTGGCTCCCTGCCTAGCCTAGAGATGTCAGTCAGACCCTTCTTGCCTGTGTAACTTCTTTAAGAAATCTAGCCACTAGATGGAAGGGGTAGCTCACGTGACTCCACCTTCTAATCACAGCTAATAAGACCCGATAGAAATCTGGTCCATGAAAATTGTCAAGAGAAACTGTTTTACCTGGCATCTGTAAAGTTGAAGTCCGAGCTATTATTATGGCAAACCAAATTAATGTGCAAACTTATGTGACAAAGAAAGAGGAGCTATAAAATTTGTGGTGAAGCTTCTATCTGCAGAAAGGAAACTGAGAGCAGACACATAGCTCATTTGAAAAACCTCAAGGCCCCAAAGAAACACAAACAGAAACTCTTTCTCTACTTTTTTTGTGCCCATGTGGTCTGCCTGTATTTCCTGTCATATGGGGCCTGGGAGATTTTTCTCTATTTCTTAAGCCAAATCCCTTTAGCCTAACCTAGCCTGAGTAGATTTATGTTTTCTGTAAATATTTGATCCCAGACAAAAATACAGATAGGTACTTCTTATTGGTATATACTGTATAACATTTATTGGCTGACTATTACGTTGCAAATGTTGCTCTGGATGCTCAACCTACTTAGTAACAGTTGTGAAAACAAAAACAAAAACAAAAACTCCTGCCCTTGTAGAGTTCCTATTTTAGCATGGTTTATATTTGGCTAACTTATCTTGCCTTTGTTTTCTCATCATTCCTATTTGGAAAAAGGAGATGAAATAGTAACCATCTCATTTGAGTTGTCAAGTGACAAAATGAAAACAATTTTGTGATGAGTTTTATGTCCTTTATTTGAGGGAAAGCAACCCATTGATGAGGAGAATAAGAGTGAGTGTTATAGAGCATCAGAAGAGGCAACACAAAAACAGGGGAGGCTTGGCCGGTAGGTCCTATTTTCTCCCGTAAACTAAGCCCTCTAAAGCTGAGTTCGGGGATTGTAATTGGTGATGATTTCCCTGACGGTGAAGGGTTTTCTCTAAGTGCTGGCTGCCTTAGGTTTAGATTTATGACATGGACCAGGCCACTGAGGTGGCCTCCATTTGTAGGTCTTGATATGCAAATTAACTTTATCAAGGTTCATGAGATGATGAAAAGGAATATGTACATATGTACATATATATGTAAAGCACGAGTTACTAGCCTGATGTTTATGTGCAATAAATGGTGGTGGTTTGTTGAAAAGAGGAACTGAAAGGAAACATAGGTTATAGCCAGAAGAAGGCTTGTGAAGGAGAGCAAATATATGCAGGTATTGGTGCAAGGACTGCAGTAGAATTCCTTGCATCCTTGCCTTTTGTAACCCAGAAGGTAATTGTCATTCATTACTACCAGTGTCCCCAGCAACCATCTGCCTTCCACCTTTGTGACTCATTTAGAAAGTTTTGCTCTTTCTCACCGCACCCCAACAGGAAAGTGCAGGGACACGGAGAGGAAGCTGGTTCAGTAACCCCACTCTCTGTGACCGTGGGTGATAGTTATGTTGAGAGCTCCAAATATCTCCACAATGATTTCTACCTGCTCAACAGAATAAGCCTGGTGATGATAGTCAACCTTGTCATTATATCCAGAAACAAATGCCAAACAGATGGAGTAGTCTTGTTCTATATTAAGAAAGCTCATTTTGACAAAACCTAAAAACATTATTCATTTTAAGAATTTTCTTTAAAGTATTAATATTTTTCAGAATGGCCCAAAGGCACAGGCAACTGTCTAGAACACCATGGTCTGTGGGCCAGCTGTTTGGAATCCCCTGAAGAAAGGGTGCATTTAGAAAGTAGATTTCTAGGGTCGAATTTTCTTGTGTCCCCTCCATTTGCTGCAGCCCTGATCTCAGACTATGATCTGGTGCCACAGAATCTTTGCAGGAGATGCAGCTTGCCTGAAAAGGAAGTGGTTCAGGGGGCCTGCTCACTGGGGCGGCCTCAAGGATGGGACAGCACATCCTTGACTTTGGGGAAGTTGGCAGCTACTCCCGTGAATCAGATCCAGGAAACCATCTATACTTAAATAGGGTAATATACAAATTGGTTGGGATGCCATTATGTAACGATGGCTCAGGAAAGGGGAACAGTGAGCTACAAGTGGCGGAGATCTATAGGAGGGCAGGGCAACGAGCTACGAGTGGCAGAGAGCTACAGGAGGGCGCGGCAGTGAGCTAGGTGCAGTGGAGAGCTATGAGCAACAGTGAGGCAAGTGGCAGGGAGCTACTCATGCACAGATTTGTGTGCAGGGTCATTAGTTCCTCATAACTGTGTGATGATTTACTCAAAGACATCTTGTGCCTACTGTGACATGGCAAAGAAGCTTTTTCACAACATGAACGTGAACTACAAAGTGGTGAAATTGGATATGCTTGGATCTGCAAGCCAGTTTCAGGACCCACTTTACAAGATGACTGACAAGAGAACAGTGCCAAGAATATTTGTCAATGGGACTTTTATTGGAGGCGCCATTGACACCCATAGGCTTTACCAAGAATGGAAATTGTTTCCACTGATTCATCAGTGTTATTTAAAAAAAGAAAAGAAAAGCAACAAGCATTTTGGCGACAATGTTTGAGGATGTCTCAATAGATGAACAGTCTTCTTGAAAACCTTAAAATAATGAACAATAAATCTCTGGAAATTTCATCTTCCTGCTTGCAATTTTTATTTTGAGCAAAAGAGATGATATTTAAAACTAGAGGAAGGGAGTTGTTTCAAAAGAAAAAGGAAAGGATGTGTTTTATTGGGACTTTCTATACAGTGGTACCTCGAGATACGAGTTTAATTCCTTTTGTAATCTTGCTCATGTATCAAGTTGCTTGTATCTCAAAGCAAATTTCCCCATTGAAATCAATTGAAATGCCATTAATCCATTCCAGCCCCCAAAATGCCACCTCAGTTGCTCTTGTTACGTGTTTTTGAATAAGAAAAATGTATTTATAAATGACAAATATTGTATAAAAACATAATAAAAGAGAATGTAAAGGAATAAACTGGTTTTATAAAGTGTACTTACCTACTCCTTACACTCTTAATGCTACACTTTATCCCTAAACTGAATGTAACTTTAATAATCTTCACTGAACTTAATTGCTACTGGTCTTTGCATTTTTGGCCAATTTAAAAAAAAACACACGTGTCCAACAAGGTTTACCTCTTCCTCCCTTTCAGAATGTTTCTGAAATGGGTGAGGCAAGTTTCATTGAACAGCTCTGATGCACGACCAGTAGCAACTTTTTTGGGGTGTTTCTTTTCCACGAAGTGTGACACCCTCTCCCACATTCCTAAGATCTCCTTTATCTCACTTGTAGAGATCTCCTCCACCTCTGGCTCCTCCTCGAAACCAATTTCTGGGAGAACCTCCACATGTTGCTGAGACTGCAACTCTTGTAACTCCTCCATGGTAAGTTCCAGAGAGTGCCCCTCCACAAGCTCATTCACGTCTCTCTCATCCACCTCCAGGCCCATGGATTTCCACAGAGACACTATCTCCTCCTCCACTTGGACCTCAGGTTTGAATCCTTCGAAGGTCCTTTTGATTACGGCCTCAGGCCACAGCTTCTTCCATGCAGAGGTCAAAGTCGTTGTAACACCCAGCCAGGCCTGATCAATAATTCTGAGGCATATCACGATGTTAAAGTGGTTCTTCCAGAACTCTCAAAGGGTGAGGTTTGTGTTCTCCATCACCTCAAAGCAGCGCGGGAACAGGTGCTTGATGTACAGCTTTTTAAAATTAGAAATCACCTCCTGATCCATGGGCTGCAGGATAGGAGTGGTGTTGGGAGGTAAGTAGACAACCTTTATAAACTTGAACTCTTGGAGGAGTTCATCTTCGAGGTTCAGTGGGTGAGCAGGAGCATTGTCGAGGCCGAGGAGGGCTTGCATGGTTAGGTTGTTTTCCTGTAGATATTTCTTAACAGAAGGGCCGAAAACCAGGTTTATCCACTCCACAAAGAACTGCCTGGTGACCCATGCCTTCGGGTTTGCCCTCCACATAACTTGCAGTATATCTTTTAAAATCTTATGTGACTTAAAGACTCTGGGGTTTTCCGAATGGTATACAAGCATAGGCTTGATCTTGCAGTTGCCACTCACATTGGCCCACAGTGCGAGAGTTGGCCTATCCTTCATGGGTTTGTGGCCTGGCATCGCCTTCTCCTCTGCCGTTATATAAGTCCTATTTGGCATCTTCCAGAAAAGCCCTGTCTCGTCACAGTTGAAGACTTGCTGGGGGATATATCTTTGGCTTCTATCAGTTCGGAAAAAGTTTTGAGGTAATCCTCAGCTGCCTTGACATCCGAACTTGCTACCTCACCATGCCCGACGATGGAGTGAATGCCAGACCTTTTCCTGAAGTTATCAAACCAGCCTCTACTGGCTTTAAATGAATCTTTCGATGCTTGTCCATGGAAGTGCGCGGGGTCTGCTTCAGCAAATCACCGTAAATCACTCGCGCCTTCTCGCATGTGATGCCCTGTGTTAATGTATCTCCTTTAAGCTGCTTCTCCGTCACCCACACCATAAGTAGATTCTCCATCTTTTCATGGAGAGAGCTACAGAACTTAGAAATTATTGTAACGCCCTTAGCTGGCGTTATACCCTTTATGGACTCCTTCTGTTTAAGCACAGTGCATATCGTTGAAGTACTACGCCCGTACTGCCTCGCCATGTCAGCCAGTCGAACACCTTGCCCATATTTTTCTATGATTTCATGCTTTAATTCAATAGACATCATCCTCTTCTGAGCACTGACCTTTCCATTCGCTTTCTTCGGACCCATGGTTATAAAAAGAAATGTGATAAAGTATGTAAATACACAAAAGATGCTTTGACAACGAGGTAAACAAGCACACTGACTGAGGCATGGGAAACTATGAGACACTCAAGTCACTATAAAATGGTGGGTCGTGTGCAGCCGGCCGATCCTCGTGATTACTCGTATCTCAAATGTTGCTCGTATTTCAAAGCAAAAAATCGCTCGCTCTAGGGCTTGTATCTCAAAAATCTCGTATGTTAGGGCACTCGTATCTCGAGGTACCACTGTATGAATTTTACAGATTTAGTGTTCTTTATTCTATATACTGTTCCAAAAGAGTTCACTTCTTACCTTTTACAGGGTTTAGTGATGAGGACTGATGTGTCATTTCTCTATAAAATGCAAGGCTCTCACTGATACAGTTGTGATCTTGTCAGGGACGTGTCCTTGTCCTGTATTGTGACAAGAGGCCCTCTGACTTTACTCCTGGAGTCAGAGAAACATGTTAAATTGGTAGGTTGGAACAAAACATATTCCAGAAAAATAAAATCACTCATTTAAGGACTTAATGTTTCCAAAGAACAGAACTGCACCTATGGACAGTGTGAAAAAAGAGAAAGCAGGCTCACAATGTTGTTGCCTGTGCAAAGTCCACGTCACCAAACCTAATGCCTAAGTGTGGGAACCCCTTTTACATTCTGCATGATTCAGGGTTCCAGTTCAGGGTTTGGGTTCTGGAGAAGGCCACACACAAATTAAAAGGGACTTAGAAAAGTATTAATTTGGGAAATAGGGGCCAGACGGTCGTCCAACTCTAGTGGGAGGACTACTACTCACTCTGGCTTTACCATCCTTTTATTAAGATTAAAATTATAGAATACACCCATATCCCTTAGGCAGGAAATGCCAATAAAAGCCATTCAGTAAATTTAGGACTAACAAGTGGGGGCTGCTTCAACTACCAATATCTAATAATTAGCTCTAACCCTTTAGAGCAATTAAGGTTGACCAGCTCTCTGAATTCCCTGTCCACAGCTTTCTATTATCCTATCTAATAAAGAGGGAATATGCTATTTTACCATCACTCCATCACAAAGATGGCTGCACCCACATCTGAGGCCAAGTTCCTATCAGGAGCCTTAACAAGCAATCAATAGGGACCTGAGGCTATGCCCTCCCCCACTCCCATGGGGCTTGACAGGGGACCTCAGGCCTTGTCTCCACCCTGGAGTCAGGCTGGGAGACCTCAGGCTGCAACCCCTGCCCCAGTACCAGTCCAGGGTACCTAAGGCCACACACCCCCACTAGGTGGGACTTTACAGGGGACTTAAGGCTACACCTCCCGACCCAGCACCTGGCCAGAAGGCCTGAGGCTGTACCCTCTGCCTGGCTGGGCTTGACAGGGGGCCTCAGGCCATGCCTCCCACCCAGTGGGGCTTGATGGGGGACATCAAGGTGTACCCTAGTGCTGGGACAAGGGACTTCAGGCCATGTCCCTCACCAGTTGGAGCTTGACAGGTGATTTTAGGCCATGATCCCCACCCTGGCACCAGGCCACTGGACCTCAGACCACACCCCCCACCCAACAGGGCTTGGCAGGGGACTTCAGGCCATGACCCCCACCAGCACCAGGCCAGGGGACCTGAGGCTGTGCCCCCAACTCAGTGGGGCTTGACAGGGGAAAAAGCAGTGTCCCCCACCTGGCAGGACTTAATGGAGGACCTCAAGCCATGCCCCCCAGCCAGGGGACCTGAGGCTATGCCCCCTGCCCAGCAAGGCTTGACAAGGGTGGAAATGGCCAGTTCTGGATCTAGCCTGATTTGGGGGAGTGGGGCGAGGAGGCAGCTGGGTCTGGGTCCCATACGATTTTGAGGTATATGTAGGTGGGCAGGGACTTGACTCTGGGTCCTGTGGTATGCCCCAGACTCTGACAGGAGGAAGGTTTTTATATACATTTTACTAATTTTCTTTCATCTCTGAAACCTCTATTATAGAGAAAAGGCAAATAGCAATATTAAATAATTTCCTTACATCATATTACTCTACTATCCACATTTTTTTTTAATTAATGGAGGCTTTTAGAATTTTTTATAATGCAGTCTTGATAATTTTAAATTTTAATTTTTTTACATAAAAACATGACTGCTTTAGGTTCACTGCATGTTTTTTTTTTAAGTTCTTACTTTTATTGTGTTACATGTATACATATCTCCCTCTTAATGTACATGAATTTCACACACCAGGTCACTAGTTAAAAACAATAATTGGCTTCCAGCATCTCCCCCATTTCTTTTCTTTAAAAAATCTGCAGATTTAGAAATAAACATAATAAAATATTTGAGTCCCAACTACAATGTCCAATAATTCTTAGTCTCAGTTTCAGTGTCAGTTACCCATGTATACATGTCAGTAATGATATCTAGATGGTGGACAAATGGTAACAATGCAGGTATGACCCTCTCTGGCTTGGTCCTGAGCAACCTACAGCAATGTACAGCTGCTGACTGTTAACATGGCGAGGCACATCGTCAGCATCTTCCATTTCTAGACTGATTTTAATCCACATGGTCTTGGCATTGTTTTCTGAAAATACCCAAACATTCTCGACCAAAAGTTAATAAAGGAATCCTTTCTGCAAATTTGACTTAGAATCCTTTCCATCCTTGCCCAAACAATTTTCCCTTGACCTTTTTTGACATCATGTGTGTTTTTTGACACCATGTGTGTTTTTCATAGGTTTCTTGCTGTTAACGTTACAAATGAAAATCAATTTTTAAAAGTAAAAATTTTCTAGATGTAATTTACTTACAGGATAATTTTTCCTTACATCATATTACTCTACTATCCACATTTTTTTTAATTAATGGAGGCTTTTGGAAGTTTTTATAATGCAGTCTTGATAATTTTAAATTTTAATTTTTTTACATAAAAACATGACTGCTTTAGGTTCATTGCATGTTTTTTTTTAATTTCTTACTTTTATTGTGTTACATGTATACATATCTCCCCATTGCCCCCCCTCCCTCCCAGGCATACCCAAACCACCAGTGTCTATGTTCATTTGTTATGCTTATATGTATAGATACAAGTCCTTTGATTGATCTCTTATCTAGCCCACCTCTCCTTAATCTTCCTGCTATAATTTGACAGTCTGTTTGATGCTTTACTGCCTCTGTATCTATCCTTTTGTTCATCAGTTTACAATGTTCTTTATTACCCACAAATGAGTGAGATCATGTGGTGCTTCTCCTTCATTGACTGGCTTATTTCACTAAGCATAAGGCTCTCCAGTTCCATCCAGGTTGCTGCAAATGGTAAGAGTTCCTTCTAGAGAGGGAGGTGGATGTCTGCGGTGGTCTGAAGGCTGAGGCTCAGGCACCCACCTAACAGCCGGGGACCCAAAACACCGCTCTCCAATCAACGCAAACACGCGGGCATCAGATTCAGAGTCCACACGGCACACAGAAAGGTCAGATTTCACCTGGGATAAGGTGAGGTCTCCTGCCCCTCAGAACAGAGACGTGCACACTGTGGGAACAGTGCTGCGGGAAAGCTGCCTCTGGAGAGGTCCGTGGAGGTGGGGCAGGTCGTGATCCCTAAGTGTGGAGGCAAACTCTCCAAGTGGTTGACAGAGGGGAGCTCGGGAAAACGACTCATTTTTATCTGAGGCAGAGGGAGAGCTTTGGAATTATTACAGTGTCCCGGCTGCAAAATCCCCACAAACCGGTTTTGAGAACCACAGAGTAGCAGGATCTGAGCACCGCCTAGAGAGGTCCTGTGCTTTGTCTCAAAGATCAATTCCAAAACACTGCCACCCAGTGGATGATGGACAAATTGACTCTCGCATAACCACAAAAGAATAAAGACATTAAAACATCAACAGTGCAACACAGGGAACTGTAATACCTTCCTTACTGAAAAAGGAGTGCCAAGCAGAATAATAGTGGAAGTGAATGACCATTCTATTTTTTTTCTTTTTTTTTTCCTTTTCCCTTATTTCCTTTTTTTAAATTTATTTTTTATTTTTCATTTTTACATATTTTAATTAAAAGACTATTTTTTTCTTTCTGCCTCAATTGATTTTACCTTTTTAATTATTACATTTTTGTTTTCAACTAGCATTATTACTACTAGTATTTTACCTTTTTGTAAAAATTCAAGTGTCACTTTGTTTTCTCTTTCTTTTTCTTTGGGATTAGAGTTTTAAATTCTATTCTCATCTTTCCTGTAGCATAATTTTACTCCAACTCAACTCTACCTTTATGCCAACACCTTCCTCCTAACTGTCGCCATTTTGTTGTCTTATTTCTCTTTCCCTTTTCCAATTTTAGATTCTCTCTATTCTTTCTCATTACCTGGTTAAAATTTTACCCAACTTATATATCTAATTTCAAATCCCCTACTACAAATCTATACAAACCTCTCTCTTCTTATCTTCACTAGCCAAAAAGTTGTTTTTTCTCTATGTCCTTTTGTTGCTATTTCCCTGAACAGTGATTATATCGATTTTTTTAACTTTTTTGTGAGATTGTTTTAGCTAATTCTACTTGTTTTATTTTGCTTTTAGCTTGCTTTTGTTTTATAGCTCTCTTTTCCCTCGCCTCCCTTGATACCAGTTGTTATTAGCAGTTTGTATTAATCTCTAGGTAATGGTTGCTGGCCTTTGTTGGGATTAGTGACTGTTCTATTGCAGTTTTCTCCTGACATCTATATTTTGTTCCCCTTTTCTCTCTTATCCGCTTTCTTTACTTTCTAACTTCATTTCTCTTTCTCTTTTCTTTTTCTTCTTCTCCTTTATTTTATTTTATTTTTTGTTCATTTATATACTTATTTTTTTCTCCCTCTCCCAGTTAGATTTTGGCACTTCTTTCCTTTCTTTTTCTCTCATTTTCCTCTTCTTCTTTCTCTACTCACTCCTAATTTGTCTTTCATTGTTGGTCACCTTATTGGTGATTATTTACATCGTGAAACCATTTCTGTTCAGTGCCTTGTGTGCTGTACTGCGTCGTGTTGTAGTTTGTGCCTTTGAATCAACATAGGAGAGAGAACTGCATAACCAGACAACCGGAGAAGAAAAACCATGGGCAGAAGAAGAAACAGCCCGCATACGACAGATAGGCAGGTATCACCAGAAAAGGAAGTAAACAAAATAGAAGCAGAAATAAGCCTGCCAGATAAAGAGTTCAGAGAAATGATCATAAGGTAGATGAAAAGAATGGAAGACAAAATCGACAATCTGAGTCAGAGCCAAAAAGAAATGAAGAAGCATGAAGAAATGCACAAAGAAATAAAAAATGACATCACTGCTTTAAAGAACTCAATAGAAAGCATCAAAAGTAGACTAGAAGAAGAGGAATGCATCAGTGAGTGAGAAGACATGGTATGAAAAAATACCCAGGTACAGCAGATCCTAGAAAAAAAAAAAGTTAAAAAGCAAGAGGAGAGCCTAAGTGAACTTTGGGATAACACGAAAAAAAAACAAAATCCGCATAATTGGGGTTCCAGAAAGAGTGGAAAGTGAACCAGGATTAGGGAACATGTTTGAAGGAATAATGACAGAAAATTTCCCCAATATAGGAAAGGAAAAACCCACACAAATCCAAGAAGCTCACAGAGTTCCAAGAAAAATGAACCCCACAAAACCGACACCAAGACACATTATAATTAAAATGGCAAACAGCAATGACAAGCAAGAATCTTAAAAGCAGCCAGAGAGAAACAGAAAGTTACTTACAAAGCAACACCTATAAGACGAGCTACTGATTTTTCAACAGAAACTCATCAGGCCAGAAGAGAATGGAATGAAATATACAAAGTCATGCAAAGGAAGGATCTCAACCCAAGAATACTGGACCCTGCAAGGCTTTCAATAAAAATTGAAGATGAAATCAGAAGCTTCACCGCAAAAAAGGACAAAGGGAATATATTACCACCAAACCAGCAATGCAAGAAATGTTAAAGAGTCTGATGTAATAAAAAGAAATAGGAAGCGAAGAAGGAACTCTGGGCTATTGACTAAACATGGTGACGGATAAATACCTATCAATAATAACTTTAAATGTAAACCGATTAAATGCTCCAACAAGAGACATAGAGTAATAGATTGGATAAGAAAACATGATCAACATACCTGCTGTCTACAAGAAACCCACCTCAGGAAAAGAGATGCACAGAGATTGAGGATGAAAGGACGGAAGATGGTATTTCAGGCAAATGGAAATGAAAGAAAAGCTGGGGTTGCAATACTTATATCTGACAAATTAGATCTCAAAGCGAAGGACATAACAAGAGACAAAGAAGGCCACTTCATAATACTAAAGGGAACAATCCAAGAAGAAGATATAACTCTGTTAAATATATACGCACCCAATATAGGAGCACATAAATACATAAAAAAAAATTCCTGGAGGGTATTAAGGGAGAGATTAACAGCAATACAATCATAGTAAGATATTTTAATACCCTACTGACACCACCAAACACATCCTCTAAACAAAAAATCAGCAAGGAAACATCAATCCTAAATGACTCACTAGACCAGATGGAATTAATTGACATCTTCAGAACATTTCACTCCAAAGGCACAGAATATACATTCTTCTCCAGTGCGCATGGGTCATTTACAAAGATAGATCATATGTTGGGTCATAAGAAAAGTCTCTTCAAATTCAAGAAGATAGAAATCATATCAAGCATTATCTCAGACCACAGTGGCATAAAACTGGAAATCAACTATAATAAAAACAATAGGAAGAAATCAAACACATGGAGACTAAACAGCATGCTCTTAAACAACGACTGGGTAACCAGAGAGATCAAGGAAGAAATAAAAAACATCATGGCAACAAATGACAATGGCAACACAACAATACAAAATTTATGGGACACAGTGAAAGCAGTCTTGAGAGGGAAGATCATAGCCCTACAAGCCTAAAGCACAAAACAGGAAACAATGGTAATAAATTACCTAACACTACAACTCAAAGATCTAGAACGAGAGCAACAAGATAAGCCCAGTGTATGTAGAAGGAAGGAAATAGTGAAGATCAGAGTGGAGATAAACAACTTGGAGACCAAAGAAACAATTCAAAAGATCAACAAAACCAAGAGCTGGTTC
>JAAGEH010000037.1:5946065-5974679 GCA_011751065.1 Lasiurus cinereus
TACGAGCAACTTGATATACGAGCAAGGTTATGGAAAGAATTAAACTCGTATCTCGAGGTACCACTGTATATGTGGTCCCTCATTGACTGAAATGCAACGTATGACTATACAATTTAGATGCTATGTAAATAGTTTATACTATATTATTTTGGGAATAATGACAAAAATGGGTGTACATGTTTTGCACATATGCAACCATCATAGGCCTAGCTACATAGTACATGTTATGAATGAAATAACATTTTTCCTAATATTTTTGATCAAAGGTTGATTAAATATGCAGATGCTGAACCTGCAGATACAGAGGGCCAACTGAATGGACAGGCCTGTGTTAAAGTTCTTGTGTAGGCAGTGTCGTTTCATCAGAAGTTGCACTTTAGTATGGGTTATGGCTATCTGACAGGCAGGTATGGTACTGAGGATGGTTGTGATTTGCTTTGTGTATGTGTAAAAGGAAGGCTTTCTTGGTAGGGGCGGTCAAGCTTGCTCTTGGTTATGTGAGCTGGGAGGGGGATTGAAAACCTTTCTCTTCTTCTTTATAGGCATTTCCCTGTCAGTGGACACAGGGATTCACCATGCACAGCTCAAAGCTCTTCCTTCTCTGGACTAAATGGCAACCATTATTGAAAAATCCCAAACCCTATTATTGCCCCTGTGTTTCCTACTGTTGACTTTTTAAAAAATCAGGGTTGTGGGGAGCAAGCTTCCTTTCTTCTTAAATGCTGTAAAGTCGAGCCTTGTGGGCAGCTCTGGCTGATTATCAGGATTTTCAAATTGATTCTTCTACTGTGAGGAAGGAGCTTAATTCTGTATCTAATTTTAATCTGCATCCCATGGTCAGGCGTGTTGTATTAAAGCATTTGTTAACATTTAAAGAGGGGGAGCTGATTATATTGATCCTTCTTGTGTAAATTGGCCAAGGTGATCAATTTTGGGTTGTAAACTTTTGATGTTTAAATGCATTACCTTAATACCATTAAGCACAGTCAATTGCCAACCCCATTAACCCATAGTGTACAGTCTGAATTTAGAATTCAACATTTCCAGAACAGTGATGTTAGGAGGAGAGTTTAACTATGTCCATTACAAGCTATTTCCTGCATGCACTACTGAAATGGGCCATCCTGGGATCACTGGCATAATCATAGATCGCCTTGCTGAGAATCTACTCCTCTTCCCTTTCATTACATCTTGGCCTTAGTCTTGAGAGAATGAACAGATTTATATTAAACTACCATTCAGGCAGTTAGTATATAGATGGGGAGGATTAATTGTGGCATCTGTTGTTGCAAACCAACAAAAGATAAACACAAAGGCAAAATGTTGCCAGCATGAAGCTACTGTCACACCAAGGCCCAGTGATTTCCACAGCTGAGGGGCTGATTCATGGGCATAGGGCTGCCTTGACGTGGTGGCAACTAAATCACCAATAATTCCTCTCTAAGGGCTTTCTCTGCCCTTTGCCCATGCAATAGATTCCCTCTGTAAGAAAAGAACTTGATTAAATGCTGCATCGGTTAGGATTAGTAATAGCTGTTAGTGACAGGAAATCCAAATTAACAGTGACTTAAACACACAAGACTTAATCCTTTCATGTGAGCAATTTAGGGTTTGACAATCCAGGTCAGGGTTGGCAGTCCTGTGAATTTCCCAGAACATAGGCTTCTTCCAGCTTTTAGATCCATCATCTATCTCTAGGGTGCTTCTCTCATGCCTATGACTGAAGGTGATTGCTTAAACTCTGGCTATCATGTCACCTTTCCAGATAGTAGAAAGAAAAAATAGGGCAAAGGGCAGTGCACTGTTTTCCCATAAGGACACTTTTTAGAAGTCACATAGGAAACTTCCACTTATACACCAATGGCCAGAACTTAGTGGCCATACTGAAGCAAAGGGAGGTTGGCAAATATAGTATTAAGCATGTGTTCTGCTAAAATTCAAAATTTTCTTACAAATGGAGAGAAAAGATATTGGAGGTCAACTATTTCTGTCCCTGGTGCTATGTGTGTTGGAGGTACAGAGAGAATAACTGAGTCTGTGATGACCCACATCCCATGTGGTTCAGGGTTCGGGCTCTGGAGAAGGGCTGTGCACAATGAAAGCGACAAGACAAGAAAAAATAATTTGAAAATTGGGGGACCAGGCGGGAGCCCAACGAAAAAAGAAGGACTCCACCTGGGCTCAGGCCTTGCCTTCCTTTTATTCAATTTGAGACACACCTATAGCACTTAGGCAGGCAATTTCCAGCAATAGGCATACTATCTTATCAGTAAGGATTTACATGACTGTCTGCTGGAGAAGTTGCTTCAGCTACCATTGTCTTGACTAAACAGTGAGTGCATAGCTCTGACCTTTGCCAGGGCTCAAGGGTCACCAGCATTGCGGGCTCCTTGTCCACACCTCTCTGCTAGTGAAGACAATAGGCAGCTTCCCACATGAATCCAGCTTTTTTCTTTTTCTCCTGCCATCATATATCAACAACTCTCCACTTCCCCTTATCTCAATCAATTTAAAAAGTTTATAGCAACCTAAACAAAATGGAATAGAATCCAGAAAGATCCAAGACAAAGGGAAAGGGTGTATGTAACATCGACATTTCTCCCTCAAATGATTTCAAAGCAGTTCCTTTCACTTGCTCACTTTATATGCCATAGTCTGGCCATCGGCTGTCTCATTTTTACTCTGGTAAGGGAAGAATATGATGCTTTTACAGTGCAATTCCAACTCTCATTAAAGTACACCAGTTAAACTGTGAGTGTTTTTAAATAAAAATAACTTACCTATAATTTGGGATATGCCAGAAGGCACCTTTCTACCATCTGCCTATTGTAGCTACCATTCCAGATATTTCAGATGTCATTGAGAAATCTCATGGAAACTTGAAGACTCAAGGTATACCTTGGGTTCCAGAACCAGTTCAGGTTCACTGAGTTTCCCTGGATTGACTCCAGACTCTCCATATAGTCCTCTTCTTAAGAATTCATTATTAGGAATTGAGATTTTCTATTTGTTTGGGAAGTTTTACTGAACACATCTTCCAAAATGAAGAAATCTCTAATAAGGCTGACTCTCAACCTGTGGATTAGCCAAGCTCAGTGATTCATCCCTCACAACTCTCTATTATATGCTTCTTGACTCTCTCTTTGCCCATTTATGTGTGCTGAGGGAATGCAAATTTAAGTTTAAAAGGAGCCTGAGCAAAATCTAATTGAGAAGGTAACTTTCCAACAAATAATATATGAGGTAAAATAGAAATGATTTAAAAATGATCAGTGTCTTATTCATTGATGTGGATAATCAATAAATGACTATAGAGTAAGGCCTCATTATTTTGGGCCCCAGTAATTCAGAATTTGTGATTAAATTTCTGCCCAGTTCCTGTTCAAATTACCATTGCACTGTCTCTGAATGAATGGTTAACTAAGCAAAGTAATACTGTAAACAAGATTGCACCTAGGAGGGATCTATCTGGTTTTAAGCACTTTGACACATTATTTGCATGCAAATGACTGCTGCTCATTACAAATAAGCCCTACATAGCTATCAAAACTCAGGAATTCATTTGGAGGTATTTTGTTACCAGTTAGTTTGTTACTATATATTATGGCAAATAGTAAAAAGACATATTTTTTAGAAATATATAACTGAGACCCTTCATAAATTGGATGCACCTTCCCTGTATTTGGCCTGTATCAGAGGTTTTCCTCTATCTATGGCAGTGGTTCTCAACCTTCCTAATGCCACGTCCCTTTAATACAGTTCCTCATGTTGTGGTGACCCCCAACCATAAAATTATTTTCATTGCTACTTCATAACTGTAATTTTGCTACTGTTAATGAATCAAGTAGCAATGAAAATAATTTTATGGTTGGGGGTCACCACAACATGAGGAACTGCATTAAAGGGACGTGGCATTAGGAAGGTTGAGAACCACTGATCTATGGAGATGAGTTAGTTAGCCATAGGTTGAAACTAACCCATTTATAAATTAGTGACTATTTCTGCAAATGGACCAAGGAGTCCTGCCCACATGAGAGAAACCATTCAGGATCATTTACAACTATGTGAAATATTTACCAACTCTGAACAAACTCAGTGAAGGCAATGGTCAAATGTTTAGACTTTGATTCTAGTCCAATTACAGCAGCTCACAGCCAGTGATCTTGAAAATAGTAGTATGGCACTGAAAAGTTTGTGGGTTTTTTTTTTCTTTTCATTTTATTCAATTTGATCAGCCCAGTCACAAATCACATAACTAGGATGTTTAAAACAATTAGAAATAACAAACTATTATTTATAATACTTTATATTATACCAGTAGCTTTTTGGTAAAACAGATCATGTTATCCAGCTAATATTATTCAGTGATAATATTTGACTTATTAAAATCTTAAGACTTTTAATCCCTTGGCTTAGCAAATAGGTTCACTGGGGAAGCAGTATTTCATTTTAGTTAAGGGCACAAGACAACATAGTTCAGCCCCTGGTTTTTCTGCTTTTACTTTAATCCTTGTTAGTCAGTCTCCTCACTTGTAAAACAGGGAATATAGTCCTACCTCAGGATTTAGCACAGTGCCTGGGAAATATCATTATTATAGCTGTCATTAGTATAAGTGGTAATATTTGCTGAACTTATGTAGTAACATTACAGAACTGAACAACTTTAAAGGGGACAGATGGTTCCATTGGTTGTTAGTTGCACCAGGCTTGGCCAATGAGGTTTCAGTCATTGGCTTTCAGCCATTGCACAGTGTTTAAGCCTCAGTTAACCTTTTTATGCATTGACAGTACTTGAAAACCCATTAAGAAGTGTATGTGAGTTTAATTGAAAAAGTCCCTTTGGGATCAATAGTACCTTCCAAAAAGCACATGTGAAGTCTATCCTCTGATTAGTGAGTGTGGCCACTATCCAAATTGCTGGCCACCTAGACTCTCCATATGCCACGACATATTGGAGACATGTAAGAAATTCCCAGGCTCACTCATTTTCAATGATTTTGATGACATACTCATAGATCACGATTGCCCAACAGAAAAGCTACACACAGCATCAGCTGAATAGAATAAAACAGCACAATGAGTGAAAGTCTGTATAGAGTCAGTCATTAAAGCACATTCTTTGTGGTCTTTTACTGAATGGAGAACCTGTCAAAAAGCAGTGTTTATTCTTCCTCAGCATCTTATTCTAACAAACCTGTATAAAATGGTCTCCCATCTCTGTGCATTCAGAAGTACTTATTATTACATTACTTTCAGGACCAGACCCAGGTGCATGTGAGGGATTGAAAGAATGAGACCAGTCCTTCCTCAAAGGTCTGTCATATAAATTAAGTGATTGAATTTGTCAGATGGGTAAGAGTGGAACTAGTGTGGATCCTATGAGGACTTAAGCAAGTTCCAAGTGATTTGATGAAAATGATAAAGTCCTAATTGTTGGGTATGATTTCTTTTATGTTAAAGAGAGTGAAATCAAAATGATATTTCTAATCACATCATTTTCATTTAGTACTTACATTCCATTAATGCTTTCTTGAGTGGCAGCTAAAGGGGCAGGGTCACACCCAGAAAATGCCACTCTGGACATATTCAAAAGTAGGTGACTAGACATCAGCATCCTCTATTTTGTATGTTGCAATAGGGAAATAAAGATAGCTAACCCTTGCTTGTTGTGCACTCTAAGGCACCTGCTACCACTAGACTTTGTTTTGCTAAGAGCTCTTCATTTCATTAGGTTTTCTCTCCCTCCCTCTCTTAGTCACCCTCAAACTCTTCAGGTCTAGAAACCCAATAGGGTTATTCTGCAACACAACCATCCAGTCATAATATTCAAGCATGAGTAACACAGCATCCCTTTTGATTGGATGTTCTGATTAATAATAAACAAACCCTACGAATGGGTTTGTTTATTATTAATCAGAATATAAAAATTCCAAATTCCATTCATTTTTTACCTCTTTTCTGTGTAGACCTATGTGTTTTTAGAATGTTTATGGACCCACAATGAGATGTGGTATTGAATTCACATTTGTCTGACAACTTATATCATGTTAAGGTAAAAAAAAATTTTGGACGAAAATTATAAATGTCATTTTAGGTAAATGGTGCAGCTCAAACACAGAAATTTAGAGTGATATCTCCACCTTCCCCTCATCATATTATCACTACATAATAATGCCACTTATGAGACGGGTTCAATAACATTGACATCTGTTTTTATTGATGGGTTTTGAGGGCTATTAGCACTTTTTAAAGGGGTTAAACAAGTGTCAAGTAGTAGTAAACAAATTTCACTTAAAACAATGAATAATGAGAGCTATGCTTCATTTATCATTACTGGCAATACAAATATATTAGAGGAAGCCAGTCTTTTTTTTTTCCCAGCTCTCATGATAAATATGCAATTCAGAAATAGTTCTTCAGGTTTTCTATGTCTTTTTGCTCAATCTATCATTGACTGTTGAGATTGGTACCTACTTGTTGGTTTTGTATTTACTTCTCAGCAATCTGTTGGAAATGATAAATAAAATGGTACTCTGATGAAACATGTGTGCTTAAGGTTGAGCTGGAGGTTAGAGTGCAAGAGGTGAAAGAATGGACACTGAGTTCAGTGTGGAAATGCAATTAGTAAGCCTATAATGGAAACGTCTAGGTCTAAATAAGCCCCAATTTAATATTTGTTCTACTTTTGACAATATCCACATAGTGTTCCCTGTATAAATGCCCAAGCCTCTGGTACCTTTGCAGTAATTACAAACTCAGCTTTCTACTGTTTCTAATGGGTAGAACATCCAATCAAAAGGAATGCTGTGTTCCTCATGCTTGAATATTATGACTAGATGGTTGTGTTGCAGGATAAAAAGGCACTCTTAAATGAAGGAATAGATCAGAATTATAAATTACATTTCTAAACATTTTGGCCAACACATTTTGGGTTAGATTTGCCCATATTAATAATGTTACTCCCACATCTTTAAAATATATATACATTTAATATTAAAATATAAGATATTACTTATATTTTTATTGATTTCAGAAAGGAAGGGAGAGGGAGATAGAAACATCAATGATGAGAGAGAATCATTGATCAGCTGCCTTCTGCATGCCCCACTGCTGGAAACCGAACATTGTTTCACTAATAGAAAGATGTGGACAGGAAGCCCTGAAGGCTAATCAACAACCTTAATTGCTCTAACCACTCACTGTTTAGTTGAAACATTGTTAGCTGAAGCAGCCTCCACCTGTTTGTCTTATGTAAATTTCTGTTATTGGAATTTCCTGCCTAAAGGCTATAGGTGTGTCCCATAGTCTCAATAAAAGGGATAGCAAGGCCAGAGCAGAGGGTAGTCTTCCCACTAGAGAAAGGCTCCCACCTGCCCCCCCCAATATTCCCAAATTAATATTTTTCTAGTCTCTTTTCATTTGCTTGTGGCCTCCTCCAGAACCAGAGCCCTGAACCATGCAGGATGTGAAAGGGGTTCCTACACCCCACATTGGAGATATAGCCACAACCCTGGCATGTACCCTGACCAGGAATTGAAACTTGACCTCCTAGTACATAGGTCAACACTCAACCACTGAGCCATGCCGGCCAGGCTCCTTGTATTTTTTAAGCATTCCTTTCCTATCCTGAAGGAATAAAAATATTCTCCTAAAAGTGCCTTTAAAAATAGTGTTTTTTTAATCTTTTACATTTAAGTCTTTAGTCTACCTGAAAAGGATTTTGTGTACATGGTATAACATATGTATTTATTTTTATCTATTGCTATGTAACAAATCACTCCAAAACTTAAGGGATTAAACAATAACTTGCTATCTCCCATGGTTCTGGAGATTGAGGTTCATTTGTGTTGTTCTAACTTGGGGTTCCTCTTACAATTACTGTCAGATGGAAGTTATTCTAGACTCTAGAATCTAGAGTAAACCAAGGCTTCCTTGTTTATGCATCTGATGTCTGAGCTTCACATGGTTTCTCCAGATAGCTGGCTTGGTTTCTTCATAGAAGGATAGTCTCAGGGAATCGAAACTTCTTACATTTCACCTAGCTTCTTCCAGGGCAAGTGTTCCACCAAACAGGAAGTGGAGACTGCCAGTTTTTTAAGTCCCAAGCCCAGAAACTGGCATATTTGCTATTGTTGGATCATATTCTATTGTTCAGAAAAGCCACACAGCCCACCCAATTTCAATAAAGGGACAAATAAACCCATTTCTGAATGATGAGTTTCAAAGAATTTGAGACCATTTTCAATTGACCATTGGTTTAAAATGTACTTTTCCCATACAGATAAGCAGCTGACTCACTAAAACCTGCATGGAGTCACTAACAACAAAATATTAGTTTAAACATAATTTTCAGAGGAGATCTTTGCCTCACTAGTCAACACTAAGTTTTGAGCTAATCAGTCTTTAGACTCCCTTAGTGGGTGAGCAGGAGTATCTATTTCCAGTTCATTTTTGTACCGGGGACATAGCTGTTTGGAATCCTAGTTTTATGTGAGAATAGGGATATTATAGATTTCCTACCTTATCAGCTCTGGTTTTTATCTCCCTTCTTCTCCCGTATTCCTCTCCTCCCCCTCCCCACACAAACACCCTACAAGGTTATAAAAAACTGAAAGCTAAAATTCAGTTTTGTTAATATCTTCCAAACAAAAGCAAGCTTACACCTCTGGATTCCTATTTGTTTTTGTTTTGTTTTGTTTTGTTTTGTTTTATCTTTTCTGCATATTTCTTACTTCCATGACAATTCACTTGTGATTAAACACACACAGAGACACACACACAAATGGCATTGCTGACCAAATGAGTGAATGCTAGTGTTATGGAAATGCAAAGGGCTGAGGAGATGAGAGCACCACCTTGGAAGCTATGCTCCAGGAATGCAGAATTCAGTGGAAGCTGCCATTATTTTCTTAATCACTGTAATAAGCTGATTTGTTTTGTTTTGGTTTTGCATTGTTATTGTTGGAGAAAATGAGACTTCTATAGCTCACCCCAGTGGTATAAGAAATAGAACCACTCATTTGATCTAATTAGATAGTGAACCATAAGTGAATCATTACTATCTTGCTGAATTTGCAAATAACATTCTTCTAACAAGGTAATACTTTCATTGAGTAGCATTTTGTTGTTGCTGTTAATCTTCACTGGAGGATATTTTTCCATTGATTTTTAGAGAATGGAAGAAAAAAGGAAAGACAGAGAGAAACATTGATATGAGAGAAATTGGTTGCCTCCTGCACAAGCCCTGACCAAGGCCCCGGGCTGAGGAGGAGCCTGCAACCAATGTACATGCCCTGGGACTCTTCAGTCTGCAGCTCCAGTCTCTATCCACTGGGCCAAAACCAGCCAGGGACATTGAGTAGCATTTCTTAAACTGCACTTGTTTTCCAATAATCATTACCAAGTAGATGTGAAGATCTAAACCTTGAGAAAGAGATGAATACATAAGGATTTGTGGAAATTTGAAATGATATTGTATTTTGTTGTTATTATACTGTGTGTGTTTTACTTAGGAACATTTTTCTGTGTCCTAGAAAAAAAATTATTAAATTGTATGCTTAAAAGGAAGTTTTATTTAGGAAGTAAAATTTTAAAACAAAACTCTGGGCTTGTCACATGCCTGAACCTAGAATGAGATGATATAGTATTTGCTATGATCTGAATGTCTGTGTCTCAAAATTCATAGGTAAAAATCCTGATCTTCAAGCTGATTATATTAAGAAGTGAGGCCTTTAAGAGGTGGTTAGTGTCCTTATAAAATAGACCTGAGGGAACTCCTTTGCCCCTTCCACCATGTGAGAACACAGAGAGAAAGTGTGATCTGTGAACCAGAGAGCATGCCCTCACCAGACACCAAATCTGCCAACAGATTGATCTTGGACTTCCCAGCTTCTAAAACTGTGAGAATAAATTTCTGATGTTTATAAGCCACTTGAGTCTGTAGTATTTTGTTGGAGAAAGTAGTCAGGAACAAGCTCTCTGATGTTACTTTCCAGCTTCACCTTTTTCTAGGTAATTTTTGTCAAGTCACTTAATCCCTGCATCTTTCTTTTTTTAAAATAATTTTAATTTGCATTTTCTGTGTGTGTGTGTGTGTGTGTGTGTGTGTGTGTGTGTGTGTTATAGATATATATGGCACAGTGCACAAAATTTGTGCACAGGTAGGGTTCCTAGTAGCAGCCAGCCAGAGCACCTCTCTTCCCCCAGCTACCTGCCACTGCCAGCCCCACCCCAGGTCAAACTCCTGATCAAACTCCAGGTCAAACTCATGGTCAAGGGCACAATTTGCATATTAGGCTTTTATTATGTAGGGTACATATAAATTATTGAGTTTTGGAGAGAGAAGGGAGAGTGATTGAGAGTTGGAAACATCAATGAGAGAGAAACATCACTAATCAGCTGCCTCCTGCACACCCCCCCCCCCACTGGGGATCAAGCCTGCAACCCAAGCATGTGCCCTGACTAGGAATCAAACTGGCAACCCCCTGGTTCATGAGTCAACACTCAACCACTGAGCCATACCAGCCAGGTCCTGCATCTTTCAAGAAGGACCACAGTATGTCCTTCCCCTCACAAAGGGGAAATAGTCTAATTATCTATGAATGGTATTTGTACACAGAAAAACATTTCAATTAGCCTAGGTTTTCTTTCAACCATTACTGTATTTCAGCTAAGATTGAATAGCAATGTCCATCACATGCACGGCAATAGGAATTAAGAAGAGTCCAATACATTTAAGATTGTTTGGTGTATTTTTTCTTGATCAAGAAAGTGTTGACTGAGCTAGCTTCTTTAATGTGCAGTTACACTTCCAGTTTTATTTATTAACTAGAGGCCCGATGCATGAAATTCGTGCAAGGGTAGGCCTTCCTTCCCCTCTGGCTGCTGGCACTGGCTTCCCTCTGGCACCTGGGATCAAGGCTTTCTTCTGGCCACCTGCAGGCACCAGGGACCCAGACTTCCCTCACAGTCCTGGCTTTATCCAGAAGGACTTCCGGACTAATTAGCATATTACACTTTTATTATTATAGATGATTATCAATGGCCTCCACAATTTAGATGCAATGATCAGACAATTACCTTTTGCATTTGAACTGAAAAAGGAAGAAAGTCATTTAATTGCTAGTAATTTTTTCTCATTTCACAAAAGCCCTTCCTTATTTCTTGGTGACATAATAACAGCCAGATAAAATTCGGATTTGGCACACAATAACTCCTTTTGCTCCTTAAAAGCCAAACTATAAATCCCAAATGGCCTCATATTGCTTATGAGCATAGGGTTCAAAGAACTATATTTTCCACATTTTTTTTTTAAGAACAAAGAAAAGAGTTTGGCAAGAGTTGAGATAAGGGAGCTCTTTCTCCTCTCTCACTGTGTGTTTCTAATAACCTGGTCAATCTCAGCAACACAAATGTATGAAGCCATTTGGTCCTCTTCCTCTTGTCTTCCTCCATCTTTCCAGAGTACATCTATCCCCATACTTGATCTCCTCACTGTATTGTTGAAAGTGATTTGTTGTAATGACAAATTTGGGCGAATAATTCTGACTTTCTGGGTGAAACAGAAAGGAAAACAGACAGCAGGCTTTAGTCTCATTCTGTGGTTTGACTCCCAGCTGCTCCTGGGCAGCTCACAGAGAACTAACATGGGTTTGATTAGAGAAATCAAGGATGTTGGGAAGGTCACATAATTTCTGGCAGCTTTCTTGTAAGCGAAGTCCAAGTAATTTATTCCTGATGGTATCTATTTCAATTGTGGAGAGACAGAGTGAAAGGAAACAGTCTAAATAGTGATTTGGAAAAAAGAAATTCTTGGGCTTTGCTCCCAGCCTTAATGTCAACTACCTCTGTAGTCTGGGTGCTTGTCCCAGAAGAGTACTCTAAGAATTAATTAGCTTCTAAAATGCTTTGAATGTCAAAATGTGCTAAATAAACATATGGCAGATTGAACTCATCAGAGGAGAAGAGAGACCTGAATGAGGGCAGAGGCAAGGTGGGGTGAGGAACAGTTATAGAAATAGATTATTGAAAAAGAAAATATCCTTAAGGTGTATATTGTCTTACATAAGCTGAAGGAAGCAGAGAATAAGGTAAAAAAAATCATCAGAAGTTAATAGAATACTATGATCCATAACCAGTGACTAGAGGTGGGAGGCTGAGTGAGGACAAGAGTGAACCACATAATAATGGAGAGCTAGGCTATGTGGCTAGAAAAAAATACAACCTAATCTTTCAAGAAAGAAAATAGTACACTGATCTTAGGGAGCAGAAGAGCATTGTGGAACACAAAGCAAAAGACAAGACTGGATAATTAGATGGACTTGTCCCAGAAGAAATAAGTCAGGATGAGGATGAGGCAGGTAATATTAATGTTGTGGGCAGATGGACAGTATAATGCCAAACAGAAGTTGCTGATCCAAAACATAGGAGCAAACATGATGTAGCAAAATAGCAGGAAATGATTGAAAATGAGATAGAAATTTTACAGATGGAAGATAATAAGCTAGTCATAAATTGCTTATTAGATTGAAAAGAAAGAACACAGTGAAATGTTGAGGAGGTGGGTGAGACAACATAATGTGGTCCAAAATGCAGTTTCGTCGGGTATTAGAATATGAAAGAAAATAGAAATGGTACAATAACATGAAATTTTAGATGGGACTGAGGGAGGGTGAGGGGTTCAGACATTATAGAAAGAGATTTGTAACATAATAAGACTGAATATGGGTCTTAGACATGCATGCTATTTAGGCTTTCAGTAAAGAAAAAGTTCAGAAGCAGGAATACAACTATTCAGATGTATGGTTGGATCATTGAACCCCAGTATCTCTTTCCCATAATTGCCTTGGATGTCCAATTTGAATGTGCTTTTGGAAAATGAATGTTTATACTTGATCATAACACTCTGCTCTCATATTAGCTTGTCCTCCAAGAAAATAACCACCACAGCTCACATACCTAATTAAAAGGTTCAAATGCAATCATTGGCCATTATTTCCTTCCAGGGCAGTAATTTCATCCAGGAAGTTTGCTAATACTGTTACCAGTCCAGACCTTTGGGAAATCTACTTCATTGCCATCAATCATTTAACTCAAGCTTTAAATTTTTGACTGGAATTTCAAATTTAAAACCTTGTTATATGCTTTTCTTTGCTTACCTTTATTTTATACCAAGTTGGACCTGAAAATGTTCAACAAGCATTCCTTAAATCCGGATTACAAAATTATTGATGATTTATCTAGTTACCACTTCTGAATTGGTTAGATAAAAGCCATAAACCTTAATTACATAATAAAGTTTCCTTCTAAATATCAAAATCCCTATGAGTACAATCATTTGCAGTATCCAGACCAAGATTTTGTGAGCAATATCGCCAAGTACCCACATGGGTTTGGGCACAAGCTGTTACTGACAGCTTCATGGCTGCATTGCCAGCTCAGCTTCACTGATTTAATCCTCTGCCTGCCCTGCTTTATGTTACCCAAGCTACTTGATTCACAAAATCTAGAGGGACCTTAGTTTGGAATAAAGTTGCTTCTTTATTTATTTCTTACTCTACCCATAATTACCCCAACTAGGCACTCAACATTGACCCATCTGTTTATTGCAACAACTTGCTTGATATGTTGTTTATTACTATTCCCAATAACTTCTTCAATATCAAAGTTAACAAATACTTCAGAAAATTAAACACATGGAAAACCACAAAAAGAAAAGCAGAGGCAAGAACCTGAATAGACATTTCTCCATAGAAGATATACAAATGGCCAACAAGCATGTGAAAAGATGTGCAATATCACCAATCATCAGGGAAACATAGATAAAAACTATAGTGAGATATCTCTTAATACCCATTAGAATGGCCAATATTTTTAAAAAGGAAATAAATGGTGGTGAGAATGTGGAGAAATTGGAACCCTTGTGCACTGTTAGTAGGAATAGAAAATGGTGCACTGCTGTGGAAAATACTATGAAAGTTTCTCAAAAAATTAAAAATGGAATTACCATATGATTCAGCAATTCCATTTCTGGGTATATATTGCAAAAGATTGAAAGCAGGACCTCAAAGAGATATTTTCACACCCATGTTGACTGTAGCTTTATTCATAACTAGAAGTCCAGTGCGCAAAATTCATGCATGGGGTGGGGAGGGTGTCCCAGGTAAGATTGGGCCTAAAGAGGCAGTCAGACATCCCTTTCACAATCCAGGACTGCTGGCTCCCAACTGCTCACCTGCCTGCCTTCCTGATTGCCCCTAACTGCTTCTGCCTGGCAGCCTGATCACTCCTAACCACTACCCTGCCAGCCTAATTGATGCCTAACTGCTCCCCTGCCAGCTTGTTTGCCCCTAACTGCCCTCCCCTGTAGGGCTGGGTCCCTTCCAACTGCCCTTCCCTGCAGGCCCAGTCACCCCCAACTTCCCTCCTCTGCTAGCCTGGTCACCCCTAACTGCCCTCCCCTGCAGGCTTGATCACTCCCAACTGCCTTCCCTGTTGGCCTGATTGCCCACAGTTGGCCTCTCTTGCAGGCCTGATTCCCGCCCCCTCCTGCTGGCCATCTTGTGGTAGCCATCTTGTGTCCACATGGGGGCAGGATCTTTTGACCACATGGGGGCAGCCATCTTGTGTGTTGGAGTGATGGTCAATCTGTATATTACTCTTTTATTAGATAAGATAGAGGCCTGCTGCATGGGTGGGGGCCAGCTGGTTTGCCCTGAAGGGTATCTTGGATCAAGGTGGGTGTTCCCTTGGGGCGCAGGGTGGTCTGGGCCAGGGGCCTGTGGTGGTTTGCAGGCTGGCCACACACCACCACCACCACCCTCCCCCACCATGACCCAAGTAGAGGCCCTGGTATCTGGGATTTATTTATCTTCTACAATTGAAACTTTGTAGCCTGGAGCAGAGCCAAGCCTTCTGCTTGCACAGCCATTGAAACTTTGTTGCCTTAAGCAGAGACCTGGGCCAGCCAGGGTTTGTGGAAAGCTTGGCTTCCTGCATGTGTCTCTGTACCTCAGCCTTTTGCAGCTCCTCTGAGTCTCCATGAGCCCCTTTCTTTCCTTCTAGTTGTAGAATTTCCACTCAGCCAGCTTTCCTGTGGTTCTGGATGATTTCAGTTCTGTCTTTTAGCTGTAGTTTTTAAATTGTTGTGCGAGACAGTAGTTTAGGTGTTCACCTATGCCACCATCTTGGTTTCTCCGGCCTGCATATTTTTGAGCTAAATAAATGGCTGTTGCTTGGGGGAAAATATAAAGCAAAACAGAAGTCACTCAAAATTCTTTCAATTTGTGAAAGGGGGCGGGGGCCAGGCCTGCAAGAGAGGGCAACTGTGGGCAATCAGGCAGAGGGACCCAATTTGTGAATTTATATAAGTTGTGTGTTTGTGTTTATGCACATAATAGTATTATATCATCACTTTGCACATTTATTTCTTTAATCCCAATGCCTTGTTGTGAGGCATTTACCTTGTTTTTAGTATTATGAAATTAGAAATAGCACTGAGATGAGCACTTTTTGGATATATTTTGTATACAACCATGATTATTTTCTTAGGATGATTAGACATTGAGTATCTGTGTGAGAGCTATATAAATTAAATTACTCAGGTATCTTAAAAGCATTAACTGAAACCTTTTTAAAATTGGTGGGTGGATTTTCTTTTCACATCCGATCATTAAATTACAATACTTTTTTTGAACTCTAGCATTGTTGAACTATAAATATCATTTGATTGACTACTGTGGGTGAGTAGCTCAAGAAAGAAATCTATAGGCAATGAAAATAGATATTAATGGGTAAATCCTTATTACAGATGAGAGAGACAGAATTGCATCCTGAAAGAATGAGAGAGAGAGGCCCAAAAACCAGGACTACATGCTTTATTAGAGGAGAAGGACCCTGCCGGGCTGTCTCACAAGGGGAGAACAGTAACACGTGCAGAGGGGAACATGCCTTTTGAAGGGAGGAATGGGGCTTAGGTACTCAGCACACGCTGATTGGTGGTTTTATATAAGGCACATGATTAGGCACTTAGGTACTTAGGAATTGAGGGCTTAGGGTATTTAGCAGGTGCTGATTGGTGGTTTAATATATAGTCCATAGAAAGTGCCTGGTTAGGTGTTCAGGAATGTCCAGGCTGCAGGTGCAGGTTATGTCATACATACAGGGGAGGGTCTATCATTCCAGGATTTTGGTAATATTAAAAAATAAATTGAGAGTCCGGGCAAGATCAGGGGTGAAGGTATGTCTTCCATAGCTACTTCCTGCTGAGAGGGGGTGTTGTCAGGGGTGTCTACCCGGGGTCTCAAAGATTCTGGTGATATAAGTATCTATGGGTTCTGAATTCAAAGCCAGATAGATCTCTCCCACCTTCTGATTGGTGAACACCTGCATTTTGTTCTGCAAAAAACTAGTGGAACAGCACATGAGACAGGGGCCAAAGAGCAACATTAAAGGAATAGATACCAGTGGGCCTAATGATGAGAGGAGCCATGGGGTAAGTGAGCGAAAAACAGGGAGTGTTTTTCATGCTGGACGAGGGGTGCAGCAGCATGATTTCCCCAAGAGACTGGTTGGTGAAGTCTCAAGAGTGATCCTGTTGAATCACTTGGTAGATAAAAGCTGGTCCTGAGGCTGCCACAGCATCACTTGTCTGGTTTTGCTGCTTTTCTGGGCCTGGAGCTGAAATACAACTGAGACCTAGATGTTATTTTTAGGGGAAAAAGAGTAGGGGTCTCAGTTGCCTCACTAGTGATATGAAAGGGGAGAATAGGTTACCCTGGGGGTGAAGTTCTTTTTTTCCCAGTTTTGCCCCTTGCTGGGCATCCACATGTTTCTTGTAGGTCCTGAGACAGGGTTTCAAAATAGGTATAGCAGTGGTTAAGCTCCCTGTGGCAGTTCCAACCCCTGCTGTGATGCTGAGGGTTATGAGGAGAGGAATTATCTGGATTTCTCTTTTTTGTCAGATATGATGGGTTATAGAGACAGATAAAGACTGGTTATTGGGGGCTGCATCTACATTGGGTAAGAGATAGATGAGAGTATAGGTTCCTGTCCAGCTGATGGGGAGGCATATGTATGTGTTTTTCCCCATAGAGGAAGAAAAATCCCTGATTACAGAGATAAGCTGATAGGTATAAGGAGAAGAGGTGGACTAAAGGGTACAAGATTCCTTTTTCTAGTTCTGCATTCCAAGCTGAGAGGAGTGTGCTACCAATAAGGGGTGACAGATGAATGATTGAGATTGTATTGCAGTGAAAGTGGGAGGGAATGTTAGAATGGGCTATTATTCAAGGGAAAAGAGAAAGGGAAGGAAAGGAGCAGTGGAAGATGAGGCTGGAGAAAAGGTAGGGGGAGGAGGGAGTAGGCCCTGCAGCCTGTTTCCAGGCCTCTAGCTGCTTGAATTTTAAAATTGCTGCATTTTTCCTAGAGACAAAGATCTCAGTTTCTGATAAGCCTGTGCAGTCAAGAAAGTTGTTCTTTGGGAAGGATGGAGTGGGGAAGGGGATAAGGTGAGAAGGCACTGAGGTCAGAGCAGTTTTTAGAGCATTAAAGGGATGAGAATGTTGGCCTTGGGATCTAAAGGCTCAGTGAGGGGGGCCCTTCACCATGTCCTGTCATAGAGGAGCTTTGCAGAAAGACTAAAGTTGTGAACCTGGAGATGAAAGTACCTAGCAAGCCTGAGAAAGAGGAAATTTCTTGTTCAGAGGAGGGGACAGTCATGGAGGAGATAAGGAGATAAAGGCATTTACAGTCCAAGGAATGGCTCGGCCTTGTGGGGTGAGAGAGTGAAACTGAGGTAGGTGACTGGTTTGGGAAAACTGGGCTTTATGAGGGATACATGGCAGCTCTGGCTGGGCACCGAGGTAGAATGAGAAAAGAGTGAATGGAGAATTTAGTAAGAAGCAGGGTAGAGGTGAGGTAGCTAATGGCTGTGAGACTAATCCTTCAACTCCCATAATAGAGACTGAAGAATGGACAAGGGTCCCAGTGAATTCAGAGAGGGCAGAATAAGTGGCCCCAGTGTCAATTAAAAAGGAGATCGGCTTACATGCCACCATAGTCATCACCCAAAGCTTTGTCTTGGTGATGTAAGCCCCAGTGTCAATTAAAAAGGAGATCGGCTTACATGCCACCATAGTCATTACCCAAAGCTTTGTCTTGGTGATGTAAATCTGTGGGGCCCTGTCAGGGCCTGGGCAGCTTCTTCAGTGGCCAGTCTCAGGAGGTCTGGGAGCTCCAAACCAGATCCAGAGGGTGGCCATGCTGGACTGGCTGAGGCTAGACCTATAGCAGCCAGGCTACAGTCTGATTTCCAGTGGCCTTCCCTTCCACACCTGGGGCAGGGCCCAGGCGGGGGTCTCGGGGGGTGGGCAGGACTTGGCTCAGTGTCCTTCCTTGCTGCACTTGAAGCATGGGACCGGAGGAGGCTTAGCTCCTGACTTACCCACTGTTGGAGGACTGGCACTTTGTTTGGGGTTTGAAAGCAGTGGCTAGGAGCTGGAAGGCCTCCTACTGAGCCTCAGCCTTGGCCTGGTCTCGCCTTTGATTTTGGATTTTGGTCTCCTTGTCTCTATTATTAAGTACCTTAAAGGTCAAGCTAACGAGGTCTTTTTGAGGGGTTTGTGGACCTGCATCTGTTTTTTTTTTTTTTTTTTTTTTTTTTTTTTTTTTTTTTTTTTTTTTTTGGAAGTTTGTGCGTATGCCGGGGAGTAAAGATGGTCAGGTCAGTGGAAAAAGAAAAAGAAACCTGAGATACCTCTCAATCTGTAAGGCTCGACATAGAGAATGGGACGTGGAATCAGACTATGCCCTCAGTTCCTGCTGCCTCCCTCAGGGGTAGAATGCACATGGGAATAGAAGAAGCTGTTGCGGAAGGCAGTCTTTGGGTGGCCTGAGAATGAGTGTTAGATAGGAAAGGCTGTTTTGGAGCTCAGGACCTCAGGATTTGAACTCTCAGGGACTGGGGAGAAGGTGGCTGCTGGTTAGGAGGGTCTGAAGAGAAAGAGCTGAGGCATTTTTCAATTCGAGAAAGATCAGAGAGTGAGAAGGGAATGGCTACCTGGATGATACCTGAAGTTCCCTGCAACTTCATGCAAAGGAACTGGCCAGCCACCTGTGAATTCGGTTGCTGACAGTCACAGGAGTGAAGATTTGGGGGAGAGTGCACAGGCGCAGGGGAAGGTGGGTGGTTAGAGTTCTCAGAGGTAGAGCGCCGGGTGCAGATTCTGTGTCAGGGTTGTAAGAGGCGGTGGGAGCGTGCGAGGTGGAGATGAATGATCGGCTGGGTAGAAAAAGTCAGAAGACAGAGAAAGGGGCTGAGGATAAGTTTGAGAGGGCAAAGAGGACTTCATGAGGAGGATGTGATGGGTGGAATATGAGGAGTAAAGCGAGGGGTGAGAGGCGGGGGAGCGTGTGGAAGGTCAGAGGGGAAGTTTGTAGGGATCTCTGAGGCCTCCCTGTCCAGTGGCAAAAATTATCTAGGTCTTGGAGGATATTGGAATTGAAAGTGCCATTTTCGGGCCACAGAGAGACATTGTCGAGTTTATATTGTGGCCAGATAGAGCGTCCTTGATTTGATGTAGCCAGAAAGACCAAGGGTTGAGAGATTGGCCAGGAGACACCCTAAGGGTGTGTAGAGGGGGTTTGGACTGACAGGTCCCCATGACTGGAGGAAAGGGCCACCAGGAAGTTGGGGAGGGAACAAGAAGCATCCTCCTTTTCCTTCAGCCAACCTGTAGAGAGAGAGAGACGAGAGAAGGTTCCAAGGTCGTCCCCCAAGACCTTTCCCAGGGAGTAGAGCAGAGTTTCCCTGCCAGGTGCCTGGGCTTTTGTAGAACTTAGAACAGAACATGTGGCCAAGTAGACGGGAAACTCGGAGGCCCTTCCAGGTCAAGGGAAGCATGGGGCTGGGGGGAGGGGGGAGTCCTTGAAGCCTACTGGTGAGAAAGCAACAAGATCCCCATGTGTCCTGGTATGGCAGGGTTCGAGAGGTGTCCAGAGTGGGCCAATCAACTCAGAACCATGCCACCGAGCAGAGCCAGAGCAGCAGTTGGAAGCTCGGGGCTAGGTTGAAGGATCAACCACGCTCCCGTGCACCTCTCCCAGACTTCCGAACCAAACGAAAGATGAAACAGAGGGCCTAAAACTTTGAATTATTATGTAGGCTTTATTAGAGGAAAAGGACTCTGCTGGGCCGTCTTGCAAGGGGAGAGTAACAGCACGTGCAGAGGTGAGCATGCCTTTTGAAGGGAGGAATGGGAAGGGATGGGGCTTAGGGTACTCGGCAAGCGCTGATTGGTGGTTTCATATAAGGCACATGATTAGGCACTTAGGTACTTAGGAATCGAGGGCTTAGGGTATTTGGCAGGTGCTGATTGGTGGGTCAATGTATAGTCCATATAAGGTGCCTGGTTAGGTGCTCAGACATGTCTAGGCCTCAGGTGCAGGTTACATCATACTCCATCCATCATTTGGGGGAAGGGAAGATCTATCACAACCCAAATAGAAAAAGAATTTACTGCTGCTGTTTCAATATTTTCCTGTTCCATAAAATGGAGCCTATTTTTCAGTGCCTGTGGTGGAAGGCAACACGCATTTGATTAAGAAAGCAGACACAAAGAGCTTTCTAAGATAATAATGCTATGAGATCCACTAAATTGCTTGTAAAAAATGCCCCCCAAACATTTAGTTTTATCCATACTTTTCAAGAAATAATATTAAGGTCAAGATATTACTCATCTTCTTCTATTTTAAATGCTAGCCAACCTGTGAATAGTTCATATCAGAAAGCCATTCAGCTTAAGACTCTTATTAAAATGGCATGAATCAACATTCATGTTATTAAGGTGTTGTTGCAGAAGACCAAAGAAAACCAAAGACACTTAAAAGAAGAGGGGGGACACTATTTAATACACCAGTGGACTCAGGGAACCACCTTTCAAATCTGAGTGAAGAAATATGCATAGAGAGCTTTCCTTTATATGTCCCTGTGATCTTTGTCCTGAAAATATGGATTATGCTTTTGGTCCTTTTCATGGGCCTTGCAAGAAGGCCCCCAGGTGTTGGAGGTCTCCAGGCTATATCTGATGGTCTGGCCTGGTGCCAGCATTAATAACTCTCCCTCCAGGGCAGTGCACTGTTCACAGTAACAGGTTCTGTAAGACCAGTATCGAGGAAGGAGATAGGGACTTAATTATAGGTTATCAGGAATGTACACTGATCTTGCTGGTTTAGATTCAGATCACTAGCCCAAATATCAGGGTTACATTGGAATTAGCCTTTTTAGCCTTCTCATAGTCATCCAGCTAAATACTTTTGAATTAAAACAAACAAACAAAAACAAAACAAAACACAATTCTTTGTCCTTTTCAACTAAAGAGTAAATAGATGTTTAGTACCTCTTACCCCCTGGAATGAAAGTATAACCTAGTTCTTACATATGTCTGTGTATGGGGGAAAAGAGAATATTTCCTCAGGCAGACTAAAGTGCTTAGCTTATGCCCAGCATAACACGTATAGGCTAGGACATTTGGATAAGGTTCAATCATGGGTGACTTTCTAGGTGACTGATATTTTGGGGGCATTCCTATAAGCATGATGTTTAGTTGCCATCAATAATGTATTTAGTGAAGTTTTGACAGCTTTTGGCAATTCTCTGCACATATTCTTTTGAGAATTAGCAGAACTTTGAATCATTATGTAGGCAACCAATAACCAGCCCTCTAGGTCACTCAGATCTTACAAGGGACTGCTTAGAGGTGGCTATTTCTATGAAGTTAGAGAAAGTTGTCAGTGAATGACACCTTCCTTACACACAAAGCTTCCCTTTCCAATTCCTGAGTGTGTGTGAATGTTGGAGGAGTGTCAGTGTGTGCAACTAGGAGAGAATTTCCAATATTATAACAGTTGGGGGAAACAATCCCCAAGAAAAACTACTGCTGCACCCTGAACTTCAAATACAAAGCAAATGCATCTTAAGAAGTTCTAAAAGTGGAGCCAAGTCAGTGTGAAATAGAGCATTGAGGACGAATTTTAAAAGATGCTGTGATTGTGTTTTGGTAATTGTTAAAATAATTTTTTGGTAGTCGCCACTGGGATCTTGAACCTGCTCCCCTCCCCCCTGCCCATCTTGAAATGCAAACAAAGGCTGTTGACTATGAGGAATGCTTTCACTCTGAGAAGGAGCATTTATTTATTTTTTCTTTTGTTCCTGGCAATAGGTTCAATTAAACATTTCCTCCCACTTTAGAAAAAGAATTTTAAAATATTGTCTTTAGTTTTAATATTTATACTTTAAATATGGCATTTAGCAAGACACAAAAATCTTTTTTGCTAGCCCTCTCTAATACACACACACACACACACACACACACACCCATGAACCTTTTGGTAAGAAGACAAACTTAAAAAGTATACAAGTTTCTCTGGTATATAACCTAAAAATGGTAGATTTAGGTTATTATAAATCTAAGATCTGTGATTGAATTCTATCCTTCCCACCCCCAAAAATATGGGTTAGGTGTCTTTTTTTATTTTATTGATTTTAGAGAGAGAAATGGAGAAGATAGAGAGATAGAAATATTAATGATGAGAGAGAATCATTGCTCAGCTCCCTCCTGCACACCCACTTTGGGGATCAAGTTCGAAATCCAGGCATGTGCTCTGACGAGGAATTGAACCATGACCTCCTGGTTCATAGGTCTACACTCAACCCCTGAGCAACACTGGCTGGACTAGGCATCTTCTTTCGAACCAAATACTCTTTTATCTTTAAATTGTTCACTTGAGGAAAATAGGGCCTAGAGATCCCTAAAATATCTTATTTGTAGATACAGAAAATGGAGTGAGGTTGTGAGCAAGCAAATATTTCAAGGACATAAATAGAAAATAAAAGTAAGATAACACAGTAATTAACACAGCTGAAAATAGTTCATGTTTTTCCCTAGAATTTTTTGTGTGTGATAAATTGCCTTAGCTGGAAACTATTTTCTCAAATTGTAAATCTTCATATGACTAATGACTTTCCTGTGCCTTACAATGAAATTAGAGAACAAATATTAAGATGTAGTTTTTATCTATCTATAAAATTATACCAGAGCAACAAAATGAAACTGTACATGAAATTATGGTCACAAGTTATTACTTGATATCCATTTCCCTATTAAATTATATGGATAGCAGTAGGTAGGCAGAAATGTAGGATAACTAAAGTTCACAGCCTACATCTTGCCAAGTGGTTAAGAGATTTTCATTGAAAGGACCAGTTAATGTTGGAAATATTTATTTTAATTTGAATTGCTTCATGTATGATAAATGTAGTTGACTGAAAAAAGAAGATCAAAGCCATCTTGTAAGCACTGAAGCAGGTATTTTAGAGGAATATAAGCAGGCTTAGGGATTTTTTAGAATTGGGGTCCATGGAAAAACAGGGCTACAGACCAGGAGAGGGTACATTTCCATAACACAAGCAAGCCAGGTGCAATTATATTTTCATAACACAAGGGAACTGGAAGTAGCCAAGAAAGGTCTATATTTTAAAAATAAAGAGAAGGAAGAAGAAAGCCCAAAGGGAATAGAAAATAAAGAAGGAGTGGGGGAGAACTCCACATGTCCAATGTGAGGTTCCACCTTTGAGCCCAGGAGTTTCTATAGTAACCAGTCTAAGGGAATAGTGACCAATCAGAGGGGATATCAAGACACTTGGATCTTCAGCCTTTATAACCTGTTATTCCCAGAGTTCGGGGTCCCCAATAATCAACCACCAGGGAGCCTTTTCCAATGCAAAAGCAGAGTCTTTATTCAAACCCGGGTTTGGCTCCCAGCCTCTTTCTGGCACAGCAGCGAGAGGAGAGAGCAAGCCGGGGCAGAACAATGAGTTATATGGGGTAGAATATTGGGAGGGCTTAGGGAAGTGATGAGGGTTACAGAGAATGGTCACTTGAATTAGGGTCTTTCTGTGGTTTAGCATAATTAGGACCCTCGCTGTGTTCCTGGAGCTTCATTGGTCCATTCAGGTGGTGGTTGGGGAAGCTAGGACAATGCTGGCACACCTATGGCCACTCCCAGAAAAGGGAGGGGGTTTAGGCAGGGGGCCCAGCCCTATAAGACAAGATGGAGGGGAGTTTGTTTCTGCTTTGTCCTTTTAAACCCATAGGGAAGAGGAACTCAGTGGGACCCTTTCCCCCTCCCTACGTGGGTGTCCATTCTGTGGGGCTCTTCCCTCTCTCCACATGGGAGTCTGTACTTGTTCTTCAATAAATCTCCACCTTTGCTATACCACTTTCTGTCCGTAGATTCATTCTTCAATTTTAGCGGACAAAGAATCCAGGTTCCAGTCAAAATCCAAAAATTCGGTATCAGCATCTTTATAAGAGTACATTTGCCACACTAAGTTGGTATGTTTACTGTAGAATGTTTTTATAAATGGGTGTCTTTGGCTTTCCATATGTCACAAGTGCCAACTGTTAGGTACACCAGTAAAGTATTGCTTCTATTGCCTTCCCCTGGACATCCAGTGTGAGCTGATTCCTCAGTGAATTACTCAAAGGAATTTAAGAACATAGATAAGTCCTCAAATCACATCCATGAATTCCTAGGTACTATTTGCATAAGAAAGAAAAAAAAAAAAGCTGCCTCCATAGTCCAAGGGCTAGAACTCACCCAATTCCAGAAGAGGTAGGAAAAGACTGGCTTTGATCCACAGCTCAGAAGTTGTTAAATCTTGACTCTAATTTTATCAGCCAATTCATGATGTGGAAAAGGTATTTGGAGTCAAAAGCATTGATATATTATAGAAAATACAAAAAGTGCAGAACTTTTAATTTTTGGAATTTAATCAGAGTCTGAATACCCACACATCTGGAATGCTGGGAGGGAGATTTCTGCATTGGCTGTCCTCTCAGGTCCATTCCAACAGACTGAGCCTATGATTTGCAGTTAGAATTATTAAACATGAATATTTGGAGCATAGTATTATCCTGATGATTTTTAATAGTTTTCTTACATAGATGCTTGTGTGAATTAGAAGATGCTCCTTTAGGTAAGGTGACAAGGTGTAGCCAGAGCTCTGTAAGAAAACACCTGAATGAACAAACTGAGTGTAAATGTCCATTAATTTGCCTGTTTTATCATCTGCTTTATTATAATTCATATTCTATTTAATTAAAAATAAGTCTAGTGAGTTGTAGTGGTGAAAGCGTGGCCTATATCACCTAAAACTTCTACAGATAACAATTATAAACTCTGAAAAAATATAAAAATAACTGCTATTTGAAGGAACTGGAGAGAAAGCAAAGCTTTCAGAAATTATAGGGTTCTTTGACTCTCAACAAAAGGAAGTCATACTGTTTGGGGATCATCTTTATATATCTTTCCCCCAGAGAACACTCCTGGCCTGAGCATTATGGGACAAAGGGGAGATCTGCAGGCTCCCCCCACCTATGGTTTCCTCCTTTCCAGGATTTCCTCCTCAAAATCCAATCCCTACAGTAGCCAGACTCTATCCTCTAATGCAGGAGACAGCAAAGTTTTTATGTAAAGGGCATTAGTATATACTTAAGACTTTATAGGCCACATACAATCTCTGTTGCATATTCTTCTTTGTTTTCTACAAGCTTTTACAAATATAAAAATCATTCTTAATTCCCATTTCTTTTAGTATAAGCCAGAATTGGTTGTGAGGCAGTAGTTTTCCTATCCATCATCTAACACCTCAAGCAAATAAGACTGCAATATCTAACTTAGCATTTAGAGTCCCAGAAGGAGAAGAGGAAGAGAATGGAGCCAAAGAGCATGTGAAGATAGAATCCTGAAAAATTTACAAATTTGGTGAAAAGCATCAATATACATATTCAAGAAGCTCAGTGAACCTCAAGTAGAAATACTTAAAACAAAAATACACTCAAGGTATCTCATACTTAAATGACCCCAAAACAAAGAAACACAAAACATCTTGAAAGGAACCCTTTTTACAAAATTAATTCTAAATACTGTAAAATGTAAGGATGCATATCATAATACCTAGAGAAAACACTAAAAATTAATACAAAAGGCAACATTTAAAAGCCATAAGAGAAATTTAAATGGAAAAAAATATAAACTAACCACAAAGAATTCAGAAATGGAGAAACAGATAAATAAAAATCATATGTGACCAAAAGAAATCAAATTGAAAAGCATATTAGCAGACATCAAACCAACCATATCAATAAATTACATGTAAATAAACTAATCTCTTCAACTAAAAGGCACAGATTTATTCTCCTTTTAAATTTAATTTTTAATACAGTTGGTATTCAATAATACATTAATTTCAAGTGTACAGCATAGTGGTTAGACATTTATATAACTTACTTAGTGATCCCCCTGATAAGTCTAGTACCACCCCCTCACACACACACCGATATTACAATATTATTAACTATATTCCCTATTATTTATTTTACATCACCATGAATATTCTGTAACTGCCAATTTGTTCTTCTTAATCCCTTCACCTTTTTCACCCAGTCCCCTAATCCCTATCCCCTCTGGCAAAAAGCAGTTTTTTATACTGTTTATTGCTTTTGTTTTTTAATGTGACCTTACTCTGTGCTATAGCAGACATTGCATTTTGATGTAATGACACAGATTGGTTGAAAATAAAATTAAAAAGTTGTACAAACAATAAACTCAAGAAAGCTTATGTTATTATTTGACTAAGGAGACTTCAAGATAGGGAGTATTACCTGAGATAAAAAGGAAAAGTTTATATTATAAAAGGGTTATTACATGAAAAAGACTTGCAATCAAATCTATTTGTGTGGTTAATAGTATTGCTTCAGCCAAAGCTGATTAAACTAAAGAAAGAAATAGACAAATCAACAGCCATATTGGATATTTTAATACCTCTTCTGAGTAACTGATAGAAACACTGGAGAAAACAATTGAGGCTATAGAAGCCCTAAACTTTATCAACCAATTTTACTTAATTGATATTTTAGAGTAACAAATAAATAATACCCATGTTCAAGTGTATGTTTACCAAGATAGACTGTATATTAGGTCATAAAATCATATCTAATAAAGAGGGAATATGCTAATTGACTGTCATACCGTGTTCCAACCAATAAGGAGGGAATATGCTAATTGACTGTCACACTCTCAAAGATGGTGGTGTTCACAGCCACAAGATAGTGGCGCCCAGTCCCCTCAGCTCCACTGGGGCAGCATGTACGCAGCAAGGCCAGGCCTGCACCCTGCTCCCTGCATGCCTCTGGAGTCCCCAGTCCCATCAGCCCCCTTGCTGCCCAGGGCCAACCCATGGCACAGGCAAACCTCAGATAGTGGCTTCCCAGCAGCCCAAGGCTGCCCGATGTTCAGGTAACCAGGGCCGGCTGAGGCTTGCACTGCTGGCAGTGGCAGCAGCAGAGATGTTCTGGAGCATTGCCTTCCCCTAATTGCTGGGTTGCCTCCTGCCTCTGGGGGCTCCTGGACTATGAGAGGGGACAGGCCAGGCTGAGGAATTCCCCACATCCAGTGAATGAATTCTCATGTACCGGGCCTCTAGTATGTCAATAAATCTCAAAAATTCAAATCTTACATAATATATCATTTAACCATAGTGGAATTAAATTAGAAATTAATAACAAGATATGTAGAAAATGCACAAATATTTAAAAATTTGAATACATAATTGAATTTACAGTATTTACTCATGTTTCAAAAAAGAAACTACAGAAAAATTAGAAAATATTACAAACTGAGTTACAATGAAGAAAATACAGCATGTAAACATTTATGGGATGAAGTGAAAGCAGTGCTTAGAGGAAACTTTATAGTCTTAGAGCAGTGGTTCTCAACCTTTTTAATGCCATGACCCTTTAATACAGTTCTTCATGTTGTGGTGACCCCCAACATTAAATTATTTTCGTTGCTACTTCATAATTCTAATTTTGCTACTGTTAATGAATCATAATGTAAATATCTGTGTTTTCCAATGGTCTTAGCTCTATATCAGCAGTTCTCAACCAGTGGGTCATGACAAGTTAAGAACCGCTAGCAGGGTCGCCTAGGACCATCAGAAAACACAGACATTCCATTACGATTCATAACAGTAACAAAACTGGAGTTATGAAGTACCAACGAAAATAATTTTATGTTGGGGGTCACCACAACATGAGGAACTGTATTAAAGGGTTGCGGCATTAAAAAGGGTGAGAACCACTGCCTTAAAGGCTTATATTAAAAAGGAAGATTAAAATCAATAATCTAAGCTTCCACCTTAAGCTAGAAAAAGAAGGGATAAATGAATCCAGAAGAAAATAATAAAACTAAGAGGAAATCAGCAGATTAGAAAATAATGCACATTTTGGTTATTTGAAGAGATTAATATGATTGATAAAGCCCTATCAATATTGATGAACATAAATAAAACAAATTTCCAAAATCAAAACTATAAGAAGGGATATCACTACAGATACCACTGTCATTAAAAAGATAATAAAACATATTATCAATTACTTTGATACAATGGGTAAAATTATTGAAAAACACAGCTTACCAAAACTGATACAGTGGTACCTCGAGATATGAGTTTAATTCTTTCCATAACCTTGCTCGTATATCAAGTTGCTCGTA
>JAAGEH010000037.1:5975079-5998234 GCA_011751065.1 Lasiurus cinereus
CCCTCCACATAACTTGCAGTTTATCTTTTAAAATCTTATGTGACTTAGACTCTGGGGTTTTCTGAATGGTATACGAGCAGAGGCTTGATCTTGCAGTCGCCACTCGCATTGGCCCACAGTGCGAGAGTTGGCCTATCCTTCATGGGTTTGTGGCCTGGCATCGCCTTCTCCTCTGCCATTATGTAAGTCCTATTCGGCATCTTCTTCCAGAAAAGCCCTGTCTCATCACAGTTGAAGACTTTCTGGGGGATATATGCTTTGGCTTCTATCAGTTCGGAAAAAGTTTTGAGGTAATCCTCAGCTGCCTTGACATCCGAACTTGCTGCCTCACCATGCCTGACGATGGAGTGAATGCCGGACCTTTTCCTGAAGTTATCAAACCAGCCTCTACTGGCTTTAAATGAGTCTTTCGATGCTTCGTCCATGGAAGTGCGCGGGGTCTGCTCCAGCAAATCACCGTAAATCGCTCGCGCCTTCTGGAATATGATGCCCTGTGTTAATGTATCTCCTTTAAGCTGCTTCTCTGTCACCCACACCATCAGTAGATTCTCCATCTTTTCATAGAGAGAGCTACGGAGCTTAGAAATTATTGTAACGCCCTTAGCTGGCGTTATACCCTTTATGGACTCCTTCTGTTTAAGCACAGTGCATATCGTTGAAGTACTATGCCTGTACTGCCTCGCCATGTCAGCCACTCGAACACCTTGCCCATATTTTTCTATGATTTCACGCTTTAATTCAATAGACATCATCCTCTTCTGAGCACTGACCTTTCCACTTACTTTCTTCGGACCCATGGTTATAAAAAGAAATGTGATAAAGTATGTAAATGCACAAAAGATGCTTCGACAAAGAGGTAAACAAGCACACTGACTGAGGTGTGGGAAACTATGAGACACTCAGGTCACTATAAAATGGTGGGTCGTGTGCAGCCGGCTGATCCGCGTGATTACTCATATCTCAAATGTTGCTTTTTCAAAGCAAAAAATCGATCGCTTGATTGCTTGTATCTCAAAAATCTGTTAGGCCACTCGTAACTCGAGGTACCACTGTATAAGAAAAATAAAAAATCTCAATTGTGGCAGTTCCTGCATTCTAGAAACAAATACTGTTTCTCCTTGCGAAGATCACAGCCCAAGTGTGCTAAAAAGCATAATTTGCTCTACATATAAATGTCTTTGCAAAGATATGTAGTCTCCTTGAAGAGTCCACTATCCCATCACCCCTCCTGCAAAACAAAGAAACATATTTTGTGCTTTGTAAAATGTTTAGGTAATACTTATATAGGCATGTTCAATCACGACTCTGCTAAGATTACAGAGGTTTCATGTTCTTCACAGAAGTACTGCTGGTTAACAGATGCTTTCTTTTAAGGTAGAAATACCAGTAAGGATACCCCTGTGTCAGGAGCTGTTTATAGTTCATTTTAGACTCCTCTTGCAGTGTGAAATTCTACCCAAGGGATCAGAGGAGTATTGGAACATGTGTTTCCTTATCTCTAGTGTATACATAGTTGGGTTAATTGTGTAGTAAAATGTGTGCTTTGCTTTTTCTTGGGCATTGGGGGGAGGGGTCTGCCTTGTTTTATGTAAAAGTGGTAGGTGCATATTTTATCAATGCTTTCCAGAAATTCTTTGTTTAAGAAATGCCTTTTCAATAAAGGGACTCCCAAAAGGGTAAAGTATTGTCAAACACTCCCCTTAAATCTCATTCGCCAATATCCCTTTAAATAAAAGGTCTTATTTTAATTGGCAAAATTTCAATAAGTAGATATCATTCATTTCATAAATATTCACTGGGCACCAGTAATATGCATGGACTGAGGTGCGGGGAAGGATGGCCATGCTCATACTCCAGTAATTAGGTTTGTTTATTCATGAATATTAGGTTGTACTATATAACGTCACCATTATTGTTGGTCAAAAATAATAGAGCAATGGCAATTTCATATGGAACAACCTAATGGAATCTGAAGGAGAAAGTGTTCAGTCCAATGCAGTCCAAAAGAGAGATTCCTTTCAGATGGGGTCATAAGGGAGTAGGGAACAGGTAAACAGAGGGGAAGCTTTTGCCTTTTTGTGACTCTTTTGTTTGTTACCTTTATAGTTATCACAAAAATTTGTTGCCTTCCTTTGCCGAAACTGGTTTGGCTCAGTGGAGAGAGCATCGGCCTGGAACTGAAAGGTCCCAGGTTCGATTCCGGTCAAGGGCATGTATCCTGGTTGCGGGCACGTCCCCTGTAGGGGGCGTGCAGGAGGCAGCTGATCGATGTCTCTCTCTCATCGATGTTTCTAACTCTCTATCCCTCTTCCTTCCTCTCTGTAAAAAATCAATAAAATATATTTAAAAAATTGTTGCCTTCCAATTCAGATTAGATAAATACTTCATTTGTGTCTCAAGGGCAAGGGGAGATAGAAAAATAAGGGGGATGATATATAAAGGGGACATTCGTATGAGGACACTGAAGATCTGGGTCTATGAGTAAGGCACCTTGTGATACTGAAATGTCTCTAGTGAGAGTTCTTACTACTGGGCAGGCGGGTGAGGAGGGGGTGGGCATCTAAAAATGGGGGGATCTTTATCTGGGGGATGTAGAAAACCTTTAAAATTGTAAACAAAAGTATTTGAGTTTTTGGATGAGGATGATGCTGCATGCATTTTTCTGGGGGACATGAAAAAAAGAATCTATAATGCTCATCAGATTCTTAAAAGATCTGTAACTCACAATAGGTTAATTACCATAAAGATATGTGGACACAGATGTTGGACATGAGTAAGTATACTTGGAGGAAATCTGTAATTAGAGTCTTGATGCCCAGAGGAGGAAAAAGTTCATTTTCAGTGGGAGGGATCAGTGAAAGTTTGGGAGGGAAGTTTGGCATTCAAGATTAGGAGATTTTCTGCAATAGATTTGGTGAGAAATAATGAAATCTAGAGCCATGACAATGTCGAGGTGGTGGGGGGGGTATGGAGAGCTGAGAGGTGGTGCAAGAGCTGTAGGGATAATATAATTGGCAAGATTTGACAACTGATTAACTAAATGGCCAAGAGAAATGGGAGATTTGAAGTTGATGTTAAACATTTAAGCCTGGGTGACTAAGAGGATCAATTTCCCACTTAAAGACATCTTAAACGTTTCTTCATAAAACATGTCTCTGTTTTCTTATCCTTTTTAAAAACACTGGATTGATACTTTAGCTTTTTCACTCTTTATAATGAAAATTTCAAACATGTAAAATTATACACTGAACTCCCTTGTATCCATCACCCAGCTTCAACAATTATGAACATCAAAAGCCACTTGTCTGGTTTAGCAAAAACAGAGTCTAAAATTAAAGTCTCCAATAGTCCAATTCTCCATGGAAAGGGCTTCTTTTAGATCCCACTAAAGTGTATATAAAATTGTGTGTGTCTGTGCATTTGGAAATACACACAGAGAAGTGATCTATAACTTCTGTTAGGTTCTATAATATGGCCCAATCCCCTGACTCTCCCAGAAATCCCATCCTAAAGAAAGCCTTGTTCTCATAAAAAGAAAATGTATTTATTAAGACATAATCTCTAGAAGTTTGGATACAAGTTAAACATTACCCTTGATGACTTATTCTGATTCTTCAGAACTAGAATATTAAGGCAATAGGACAGTAAATAAGTATTGAATTCAGGGAAGTCTGTAACATGGAATTGTGTGCCCACAGAGAATATGTCTAGATAGGTGTGGTCTATAGTTCTACCTGTGAACACTGGTTGCTTAGGTATGTTTTTAAATTCAATGAGAAGGTTTGACAAGTAAATGGTTGCTGATTATATATATTCTTCATTTATTCATTTAGCAAGTGTTTCTGGACTATTTAATAGCACCAGGCACTAGTTAGGCCCCAGAGCTACAGAAACAATCTCTACTTTTATGAACTTATATTCTCATTTGGAAAACAGATGCCATTCCAATCTATCCTATCTAATAAAAGAGTAATATGCAAATTAACCATCACTCTGCTACATCCACAAGCCATGCACACAAGTCACGCCCACCAGCCAACCAGGAGTGAGCATGCAAATTAACCTCAACCAAGATGGCTGTGGCCATGGAGTGAGCAGGAGGGAGGCTTGGATTTCTTTGGCTATGGAGGAAGCCAAGCTTTCCACACACCCTGGCCTCTCTTGGTCTCCACTTAAGGCTACAAAGTTTCAATTGTAGAAGATAAATAAATACCAGGGCCTCCACTTGGGTCACTGGGGGATGTGGCCAGCCTGCAAACCACCACAGCCCCCTTGCCCAGGATGCCCCATCCCCAAGGGAACCCCCACCCTGATCTGGGACACCCTTCAGGGCAAATCAGCCGGCCCCCACCCATGCACCAGGCCTCTATCCTATCTAATGAAAGAGGAGTATGCAGATTGACCATCAGTGCAAGATATAAGATGGCTGCCCCCATGTGGTCAAAGATCCTGCCCCCATGTGGACATAAAATGGCCACCACAAGATGGCCAGTAGGGGAGGGCAGTTAGGAGGGACCAGGCCTGCAAGGGAGAGCAGTTGGGGGTGAACAAGTCTGCAGGGGAAGGCAGTTAGGTGTTACCAGGCCTTAAGGGGAGGGCAGTTAGGGGCAAACAGGCTGGCAGGGGAGCAGTTAGGCATCAATTAGGCTTGCAGGGTAGTTGTTAGGGACTGATCAGGCTGGCAGGCAGAAGTGGTTAGGGGCAATCAGGAAGGCAGACAGGTAAGCAGTTGGGAGCCAGCAGTCCTGGATTGTGAGAGGGACATCCCACCGGGTTTGGGCCTAAATGGGCAGTAGGACATCCCTTGAGGGGTCCCAGATTGGAGAGGGTGCAAGCTGGGCTGAGGGACACCCCCAAGCAAGAATTTTGTGCACCGGGCCTCTAGTTAATGATTTTTTTTCTCCTAAAAGCCCAGTGAGTATTACAGTGGAACCACTGGAACAACCAGAATGACCGGTCGATATAATGCACACTGACCACTATGGAGAAGATGTTCAATGCAGGAACTGCCCCTGATGGTCAGTGTATTCCCACAGTGGAAGCACTGCTTAGCCAGAAGCTGGGCTTGTGGCTGGTGAGTGCAGTGGCAGTGGCGGTAAGGAGCAAGCAGGCAGGTGGTTAGGAGCAAACAGACAGGCAGCTAGGAGTGAGGGGTTCCAGATTGCGAGAGCAATGTCTGACTGATGGTTTAGGCCCGATTGGGCCTAAACTGGCAGTCAGACATCCTCCAAGGGGTCTCAGATTGTGAGAGGGCTCAGGCTGGGCTGAGGGACCCCTGCCACCCCCATGAACAAATTTGTGCATTGGCCTTCTAGTTATTTAATAAGCATATATCCATAAAATATGGTAACTGCTAAAAATGAAAGACAAGGAATAGCATATGCAAATTCCCAGCATTGGCAATGAGCATGAACTGTATCTGTACCCTAAATCACAGCTACAGCGATCAGGAACTCAAATCTTAAGTGCAGCTGATGCTGAGTTCTTGAGGAAAATCAGAATGCATGAGGAAATTGGAAGGACAGGGAGGTAGAGGACAGACCCTGTAGGGCATTGTAAACCATAGTGAGGAATTTTATTTTTGAAAACTATGGGACACTTTTAAAGTTTTTAGCACAGGTACTGCAATTAGAAAAGATAACTTTCTGGAATGTGAATATCAGATTTTTGGATGGAGCTCAAGCGCTTGGTGAGTGACCAATTCAGTAGCTATTGTAGAAGTTCAGGTGAGAGATGATGGCTGATGTTAGGGGGTGGTGATGAAGATGAATCAAATTGGACACTGGAGTGGAATACCTCATTTCACTAAACTATTTTGACATAGCCCATTGTAATGGAAAGTTTGAGCCTCACTACATGTATTTGTTACATAAAATAGATCTTCCTGATAGTTTAGCTGTTTAGCTAGGGTTCAAGTCCCATGACATTCCAAAAGCCACATAGTAAGTAGACAAGCCAGGCCTCAAGCACAGACACATATTCAGGTTTTGTATATAGGATAAAAACTACTGATTAATTTTGTAAAAAGAGTTGATCATCTCATCTTAGCCTCAGTCAACCAACACAAGAGACCATGCAGTATGCAGAAAACAGAAGTATCGACTAAAATAGCATCTACTGTACAAAGAAATAAGCACCACCTCAATATATACAATACACTCAATGAATAAATTCTAAATATTGAATAGATACTATTGAACCTAGCACTTGGCTTTGCAATATTGCCAAGGGCAATTCACAGCATGGATATGCCCAGGAGACTGTTTATAACTATTGGGATGGGACTATGCAGAAAGTAAATTATCTTATGTGTAAGTAAAGGAAAGTTAATGATTTTTTTCTCCTAAACAAAGAAAGTAGCAAGTCTGTTGCTCTCTCTCATAATTTCTCTTCAGCAATGGTGGTTTTTCCCCTCTCTTTTAGGACCTATATTAGATTACAATTAAGAAAGGGGTAATAGCCCTTTAAGTGTAGGCTAGCTAAATAAGAAAATCCAAAATGTGTTCCTCTGAAGGCCTTTAGTTTCTAGAGGAGGTATGTGCAAAATTTATCTCATGAGCCTCAGTTTACTGTAACTTTGATTGGTCTGACTGATCCTGCTCTGCCCACTCTCCAGAATCACTGGGATCATGAATGAGCTAGCTGGCAACCTTCTCACTTACTCTCAGATCAGCGCCCAGCTACCTGTCTTCCATCTCCATCCTTTCTTGCATCTTACCAGTCTTCCATTCACCATCTTTACTGCTGCCCATTTCTGGGTTTACATCACATTTCTTTTTTTTTTAATTAAATCTTTATTATTCAGATTATTACATTTGTTTCTCTTTTTTCCCCTCCATAGCACCCCTCCACCCAGCTCCCACCCTTCCCTCTGCCCTTACCTCCCTTCCACTGACCTCATCCATAGGTGTATGATTTTTGTCCAGTCTCTCCCTGTATACCCCTCACCCCTATCCCCCTGAGAATTATCAGTCCACTCCCTTTCTGTGCTCCTGATTCTATTATATTCACCAGTTTATTCTGTTGATCAAATTTTTAATTCACTTAATTTTTAGATTCACTTGTTGATAGATATTTGTTGTTCATAAATTTTTTGTCTTTTACCTTTTTTTACTTCCTCTTCTAAAAGAGTACCTTTCAGCATTTCATATAATACTAGTTTGGAGTTGATGGACTCCTTTAGCTTTTTCTTCTCTGTGAAGCTCTTTATCTGCCCTTCAATTCTGAATGATAGCTTTGCTGGATAGAGTATTCTTGGTTGTAGGTTCTTGCTATTCATCACGTTTAATATGTCTTGCCATCCTGTCTGGCCTGCATCGTTTCTGTTGAGAAATCAACTGACAGACTTATGAGTGCTCCCTTATAGGTAATGAACTGTTTTTCTCTTGCTGCTTTTAATATTCTCTCTTTCTCTTTTGCTCTTGGCATTTTAATTATGATGTGTGTTGGTGTATTCCTCTTTGGATTCCTTTTATATGGGGTTCTGTGTGCTTCTTGGACTTGTAAGTCTATTTCTTTTACCAGATGTGGGAAGTTTTCAGTCATTATTTCTTTAAATAGGTTTTCAGTATCTTGTTCTCTCTCTTCTTCTGGCACCCCCACAATTCTGATGTTGCTATGCTTGAAGCTCTCCCAGAGGCTCCTTACATTATCTTCACATTTTTGGATTCTTTTGTCTTCTTGCTTTTCCAGTTGAATGTTTTCTGCTTCTTTATATTTCAAATTTTTGACTTGATTCTTGCCTTCCTCTATTCTGCTGTTAGGACTCTGTATAATATTTTTTATTTCAGTCAGTGTCTCTAGTTGGTTCTTTTTCATCTCCTCTTGGGTCTCGCTAAATTTATCCAACTTTTCTAGCATATTCTTGAAAAACCTTATAAGTGTGGTTTTGAACTCTATATGCAGTCATTTTTTTCCCCTCCATTTCTTTTGTTTGTGATCCCTTCCCTTGTCTCGGCATTTTCACTATGCCGGGAGAACTTCTGTGTTGGATTCAGCCTTATGATACCAGACTTGCAAAACCGAAGAAGCCTCTGTTGAGCTTGGGATGGGTGGAGTCTCAGGGCTTAGGGGACTGCCTTGCCTGCCCTCCACGGCCCCTGAGTCTCACGTGACTGGGTAATTGCTGGAGCGGTCCTTGTGCGCACGCGCCCACAGTGCCTCTAGACCACTGCCTTTCCGGCTCCCCTGCGCTCCAGGACCACATGAGTCTAGGTCCCCAGGGTTTCACCCGAAACAGGGCCTTAGTGGAATCAGAAGTGGCACAGTTGGGAGGGTCTGTCTCCCACCCACTCGCAAGAGCCAGCAGCACAATCAGCAATCTGTCCTCTGTGCAGTGCCATGCACGCCAGCAGACTTCTGATCTTTTGCGACTCCCCTAAATTTCCATGCACCTCTCCCTTTTCTCAGTCCAAAGTCCCCCTGTATGAGTTTCGGCTGGATCTGGGGTTTAGTGTCATAAGATATGGGGTTCAATGCCTTTGAGAGTCTCCGTTTCCCTTCTGCCAGAGAAAACCAGCCAGGTATTCCAGCACCCACTCTCTCCACGAGCGCGTCTCCGTACCTCAGCTTTTTGCACCTCCTCTGGGTCTCCATGAGCCCCTCTCCTTCCCTCTAGCTGTAGAACTTCCACTCAGCCAGCTTTCCTGTGGTTCTGGATGATGTCCGTTCTGTCTTTTAGTTGTAGTTTTGAAATTGTTGTGCGAGGCAGCAGTGTATGTGTTTACCTATGCGGCCATCATGGATTCCCTCCTACATAGCATTTCTTAACACGGCCTATTGTCTCTCATGCAGCATCATTGGAAACCCTTGAGACACCACACTCTACCACCACCACCACTTTTTCCCACCACTGACTGTGGTTCCCCATCCTGGCTGGTGTCAGAATCACTAAGTAGAACTTCTTACAAATGGAGATTCCTTGGTTTGCTTGTGTGTTGGATTCTCTAGAGGGTGAGTCCCAGGAACATGCCTATTTGGAAAGCTTCCCAAATGTTTTGGAAGCAGTGGACCTATGTTTTGGCATCCCTGCAAACTCTAAGAGCAAAGATTTCAGATTTCCAGATAAGGAAACAATGATCCGCATGTTGGCCTTTAAGTTCCTCTCAAGAAAGAATTTACTGTTTCCTCAAGCATTCTATTGAATTAGAATAATAGTACTAACCATAGTTGATACAGAAGAGACATCCATGCCCATTCACAGTAACAACTACCATTTACTGAGTGCCTAGTGTATGGTAGTCAGCATGCTCAGTATTTTCAACATTTTTAAAATTTAATTATTTTAAAAATCCCATAAGAATTTTTAACATTATTCAGATGAGAAAAAAGACATTCAGAGAGGAGTTAAACAACTTGCCCAAGAGGAAGTGGGCAATTTAGGGTTTGAACCCAGGACTGTCTGATGGCAACATTCATACTCTTAGTCACTTGGCCTTCATTGCCTAATAAACAGGTGACAGACCTGAGAACCAGAAGAAGGCCTCTCTCCTTCTGGGTTCTCCATACTTATTACAAGGTGCTCCGCAGTGTGGGCCACATACCCCCCTCCTGCCCCCTCCCTCTGCCTGTGCTTTCTGGGGCAGTTGGGGCAGATAAGACCTACCAGCTGCCCATAAAGAATTTGATTTCACTGGTGAGTCTCATGAAAATGGTTGTGATAAACCTGAAGCAAAATCGTGTTTTGTATGTTCTGGCTGTTTTTCGGTTATTTCAACTGTACCATTCCAAATGAAATCTCAGCTACTTCCCCTATTTCACTGTGATGCTATTACTCACTCTGAAACCACAGTTGACCTGAGATTGCCAGTACTGCAGGTGAGTCTGCTGGCAGTAGCAGGCATCCCTTGATGCCTTCCTGACCACGGCAACTCCCACAGTCTTCGCCCCCTTGGTAAGCATCAGTCTTTGTTCACTAGCACAACCAGCTGCTTTTGTTCAAGCTCTAGGATGAGTGGAATAAACACAAAAAGGTACCCTCTCCTTCATGGCTGTAAAACCACTGTAATCAAGCCAAAGTGTTCTGCTAGTGGCAAGATGTTGATGGATTCGTGGCAGAATTCTAAGAAGTAGACAAGAAACAAAAATATTTTGTAACAGATGGGATTCCTGTTGAGTTATTAACATTTGTACCACAGGTTCTATTTCTGCTACATTCACCAGGGACAAATAAGCAAGTTTTGATCTTGCTTTTCAAAAGGAAGCTATAAGGTGACTAATACAAAGTCTGACCATTATAGAAATCCTATTGGAATGAGGTACACTATTAATTGTTCTAAGATTCCTCATAATTAAAATGAAATAGTTGCTAATGTTCCTATTTTTAAACGCAAAACTGTGTTTTTAATATAACCCAATGTAATGCTTGCACCAAATACAGTAAAATTTGTTTTAAGCATTTCCTTCCTCATTGTCCAATATACTACATTTTATTTTCAATTGTGTTCCACAGTATTATAACCCCAATGAAGCACATAATGAACACTTACTAGTCACTAGAAAGGATTTAATCATTTGTGATTATATATGAAAATCAAATTATCCCACAGTGCTTCCTGAACAATCACATCCTAATGTAAGGGGTAAAGTGACAACATAGACAGACAATGGAGACTGTTCAGCCAGATGAACCATTCATGCATACAATGGCCCCGCACAATGAGGCATCTTCTGAAATGTTTCCTTGATCCAGCTTGCAGAAGGAGAGAGGGAGGGAGTGGGGGGGGGAGAGAGAGAGAGATAGAGAGAGAGAGAGAGAATTTTGAATTTGACAAGGGCAAAGTGTCAGCTTTCTGAAGTGAAAAATGGGGCATACTAGGTTTTCTTTGTCACATCTAGAGACATAAAAGTGGGAAGGATAATCTCTGGTTAATCTTTCAGGAGAGTCCAGATGCAGAGGCTGCTTCTGTTCAGAGTGAAGCGTCTGGGAAAGATGTGATTTTTTATATATGTGCCCCTCTCAAGGAACACAGGTCTCTGTCTGATTGCCCTCTTCCTACCATCTAAGTGTATAGATGGACATTACTTTACAAACCAAGTCAGGCTTTTATAAAAGAAAAGTCTTATAAGGGTACCACCACAAAAGAAACCTTGCCTTTTATTTTGTCCCAAATCTGAAAAACAATTGTCTCAAAGTTTTTCTTTGTCTTCAGAGTTAACCACATTTCCTTTCATTAGGAAAGCTTCTGGAAATGCTATCTAACCACCTGCCAGCAGTTTCTTCCCTGAGCGCAATTGGACAGCCACAAGCAAATAGGCACCTTGGATTTAGGTGGAGGGTCCAACAGACTAAATTTGACTGCAGGCTAAAGCCAAAATGCTGACAGCCTCTGGAAAGGACATGTGTTCACAGCACATTATGCAACTTAGAACATGTGTATTTGACTCCTTGGGGTTAATTGTTTTTTCATTCAATATCATCCCAGTAACTCAGTGTAGAGATGACCTCAGTGTAATGATCACAGAATAACTTTTCAATACCACATTTTACTGGTTTTCAAAACACGTATTTTTATTGATTTAATATAGGAAGGGAGTGATAGAAATATCAATGATGAGAGAGAATCATTGATCATATGCCTCCTGCACGCCTCCTACTGGAGATTCAACCCGCAACCCGGGCATGTGCCCTGACCTAGATTCCAAACTGTGACCTCCTGGTTCATGGGTCAACTTGCAACCACTGTGACACATCTGCTGGGCCACATTTTATTCTAAGTAGATGCTGCTAATAGGCATGCCAGCTTTCTGGTGCAGAGTGGAATGTCTACAGCAGTGGTTCTCAACCTTCCTAAGGCTGCGACCCTTGCATACAGTTCATGTGGTGGTGACCCCCAACCATGAAATTTTGCTACTGTTATGCATCGTGATGTAAATATCTGCATTTTCCGATGGTCTTAGGCGACCCCTGTGAAAGGGTCGTTCGACCCCCAAAGGGGTCGCGACCCACAGGTTGAGAACCACTGGTCTACAGACCCTTGGGACTATTTTTTCCTGAAGTTGTCTGTTTCCTAGAAGCATTTGCCTTATTAGCTCTTTTAACTTATTCTTACTGAAGAGAATATTGGGTACTAGGCTCCCAAAACTTCTGTTGTATCTAGTATCACCATAGGTCCCATCAGCAGAATTCTATGGCAATTAATTTCTATTGTTGATTGCCCAACTGTCTGGTCAAACATCAATTTCTCTACCATCTGTTTGGAAATTTCAGATATGAGAAAATGAACCTAGCAAAGCAAACATTTTCAGCCTGTCTTTTGACAAAAGCATATCTCTTGTGTGGGTTTCCTCTTTCCTTTCTCCCCAGGTGGGCACACAGCACAATGGTAGGTTTGAAAGTAGCATCTGCACAAATATCAGCGACTGAGCTGAAGAAGCAGCATTTAGAACACTGTACACATTCAACAAGATAGAGCTTTAATCAAAGCCAAATATTACATTATCAGTGGCTATGAAATTTGCTCACAAAGCTGGGCTCATCAGTGTTTCCATATCAACTGTCTTTTCTCTCCCACCTCCCATTTTCTCCCCCTCTGTTGGCTCTTTAGAGCTGCAGTAAATCATGTTGTGAAATAAGATCAGTTTGAATAGTGAGAGCATTGCGATTTCACATTCTGCAGCATAACAATGAACTGCTTTGCATTAGAATTCAGTATTTGTTAGTAAGGCTCACAAAAAGGATTATCTCCTGTGGTGGCAATTTCCTATCTATCCAGAAGAGTGGGTTTTGCTAACACAGCCAACATCCACCGGCCTGGCCTTGTGAGCTGCAGGTAGGATCTCTTCACCATAGTCCCTGTTCTGAACTGCTTGACACCCAGTTCCTTCTTAGACACAAGGGGGTCAGCATAGGTGATGGATTGTACGTGGGTGTCATGTTGATCACAAGAAGGGAAAGGTAGTTCAAATGGGCATATTTGAAAGGCAAGGTTATTCCAAGGAAGAGGGCCAGTGCCCAGGCACAAGCCTGCAGGCCTGTCAACTGTGTGGAGCACAGTGATGCCATGTCCAGGTCTGAAAGGCAGTCAGGCAGAAGGCCTTCCCAGTTTATCCCAGCTTTGTTGAATAGCCTGCCTATTCAGGAGCCTGGGTAGTTGCTGCTAACCTCTGTCCCATGCTCCAGTCCAGGCCTGGAGTTTGTGGAGAATGGAGTCGAAGCATACGTGGTCAATTTGGTGGGTAGGAAGTACTTGGAAGGTGATGGAAGAATTCATGTTGAGACCCCCCAAACAAAGCTTGTGCTGTCTTTCTTGCCATCAATGGCTCCCTCCCTCTTCTCCCCTCTCCTCTGTAGGTAGAGGGGCTTTAGTGTGAGAAGAAACATAGTATCTCATTTCCTAACAAATGAGGCCAAATGAGGAATTCTTTAAGGGATAAACTCTCCATGCTTGGAGTGAAGTGGAAGATCATTTTTGTTTATTTTTTAATATTAAAGTTCTTAAGGCAAAGTTGGTCAGCAGTTTGAGTCTGCAGAAAAGGTTAGCACTAAGCAAGATTTTTTTCCCAATTGATTCCCATAATGAAAAGCTAAACCCCTGAAAGCCATAAATTTGGCACATTTCAAATCTTTATTGATGGCTAATTGCTATGCCTCCTTAGGGGATAGATGAAATTTTTAGTCTTGAAATTGACAGAGAGATCAGAGGAGAGATAATATGCTTATGAGAAACATGTTTGCATTTTCTTTTTTTTAATTAAACCTTTATTATTCAGATTATTACATTTGTTTCTCTTTTTTCCCTTCCATAGCTCCCCTCCACCTGGCTCCCACCTTTCCCTCTACCTTTCCCTCCCTCCCATTGACCACATCCATAGATGTATGATTTTTGTCCAGTCTCTCCCTGTACACCCCTCACCCTTTTCCCACTGAAAATTTTCAGTCCACTCCCGTTCTGTGCTCCTGATTCTATTATATTCACCAGTTTATTCTATTGATCAAATTTTTAATTCACTTGTTGATAGATACGTATTTGTTGTTCATAATTTTTTATCTTTTACCTTTTTCTTCTTCCTCTTCTAAAATAGTACCTTTCACGATTTCATATAATACTGGTTTGGAGTTGATGAACTTCTTTAGCTTTTTCTTCTCTGTGAAGCTCTTTATCTGCCCTTCATTTCTGAATGATAGCTTTGCTGGATAGAGTATTCTTGGTTGTAGGTTCTTGCTATTCATCACGTTGAATATTTTGTGCCACTCCCATCTGGCCTGCATCGTTTCTGTTGAGAAATCAGCTGACAGTCATATGGGTGTTCCCTTGTAGGTATTTAACTTTTTCTCTTGCTGCTTTTAATATTCTCTCTCTCTCTTTTGCTCTTGGCATTTTAATTATGATGTGTCTTGGTGTAGTCCTCTTTATATTCTTATATGGGGTTCTGTGTGCTTTCTGGACTTGTAAGTCTATTTCTTTTACCAGATGTGAGAAGTTTTCAGTCATTATTTCTTTAAATAGGTTTTCAGTATCTTGCTCTCTCTCTTCCTCTGGCAACCCCACAATTCTGATGTTGGTACACTTGAAGCTGTCCCAGAGGCTTCTTACATTATCTTCACATTTTTTGATTCTTTTCTCTTCTTGCTTTTCCAGTTGAATGTTTTCTGCTTCTTTATATTTCAAATTTTTGACTTGATTCTTGCCTTCCTCTACTCTGCTCTTAGGTCTCTGTATAATATTTTTGATTTCAGTCAGTGTATGTTTAATTTCTAGTTGGTCCTTTTCCATCTCTAGTTGATCTTTTTCCATCTCTAGTTGGTTCTTTTTAATCTCCAGTTGGTTCTTTTTCATCTCCTCTTGGGTCTCGCTAACTTTATCCAACTTTTCTAGGATATTCTTGAAAAACCTTATCAGCGTGGTTTTGAACTCTATATCCAGTCATTTGTTTTCCTCCATTTCTTTTGTTCGTGATTCCTTCCCTTGTCTCGGCATTTTCACTATGCTGGAAGAACTTCTGTGTTGGATTCAGCCTTATGATACCAGACTTGCAAAACTGCAAAAGCCTCTCTGTTGAGGTTGGGATGGGTGGAGTCTCAGGGCTTAATGGACCGCCTTGCCTTCCAGTCAGCCCCGCCCTCCATGTCCCCTGAGTCTTACGTGACTGGGTAATGGCTGGAGCTGTCCCTGTGGGTGCACACTCTCTTGCAGTGCCTCTAGACTGCTGCCCCTCTGGCTCCCCTGCGCTCCGGGACCATATGAGTCTGGGTCCCCAGGGTTGCACCCGAAACTGGGGTTTAGTGGAGTTAGAAGTGACACAGTTGGGAGGGTCTGTCTCCCGCCCACTCGTGAAAGCCAGCAGCACAATTAGCAGTCGGTCCTCTGCGTGCAGTGCCGTGCGTGCCACCAGACTTCTGATCTTTTGCGACTCCCCTAAATTTCCATGCACTTCTCCCTTTTCACAGTCCAAACTCCCCCCATATGAGTTTCGGCTGGATTTGGGATTTAGTGTTGTAGGATAAAGGGTTCAATGCCATTGAGAGTCTCTGTATCCCTCTTGCTAGAGAAAGCCAGCCAGGTTCTCCGGCACCCGCTCTCTCCACAGGCTTGTCTCCGTACCTCAGCTTTTTGCAGCTTCTCTGGGTCTCTCTCTGTCCTTCTAGTTTAGAATTTCCACTCAGCCAGCTTTCCTGTGGTTCTGATTAATGTCCGTTCTGTCTTTTAGTTGTAGTTTTGAAATTGTTGTGCGAGGCAGCAGTGTAGGTGTTTACCTATGCCGCCATCTTGGATTACTGCATTTTCTTACCTCAAAAATAGTTTTCTAATTAGGGTTTTGACAGGGAAAGTTAACCTCTGCAGGGCTCTGTAATGGAAGTAGATACTTTGATTTCTAATCATGTGACCTGGAATGCATGTCAGCTGTGAATTCCTGCTTGGAGAAGTAAAACTTAAGGTAATACAGGATTAAAAGCAAAATGTTTTGTGTGTTTTTTTTTTTGTTTTGTTTTGTTTTTAGTTCCTGGAAAATGTGACTACTAGCAACAGGAGCAATGCTTTTGAATGGTTTCTCCTCCCAGTAGGAGAAATGAGATTGCTAGGAATATCTCTAAAAGAATAGTGTGGCAAGAGTCCTGGTGGGGTCTCATCCATTTACTCACCACAGGAACTCTGAGAAGGCAAGGAATATCGCCAAAATTGCTGTTGGCAGCCAGGTCTCTTGGTCCCAAAGGAGAGATGAAAGGCGTTCCAAGACTGAGTGGCTTCTGGGAAATTAGGGACAAAGACTCTTCTATTTTAAAATGTGCCAAAGTCTCTTGTTCCTGTGTTGTCCCTAGAGAAGTAATTCAGAAACAGTATCAGTGAGTGAGGAGAGATTAAAACATCACTCTGACTAGACAGGCTCTCAGCAGGAGCAACAACAAATTTTTTCTCTGGAATCTGTTTACCTCTTTTGATACCATTTTACTTTTCTCCTCCATTCTCAGCCAAATTCCTCAGAAAAGAGGTCTAGTCTAGAGTCACTGTCTCTATTTGTCTGCCTCCCAGTCACTTCTCAACCCATTGCATTGTTTTCCTTCCAACCCCTAGACCAGAGTTGGGGAAACTTTTGTCTTCCAAGGGCCATTTGGATATTTATAACATCATTTGTGGGCCATACAAAATTATTGACTTAAAAATTAGCCTGCTATATTTGGTCAAACATTTAATTAGCTCACCCCTAATGCCTTGGCAGATCCAGACCAAATGATTTGTGGGCCTCATCTGGCCCATGGGCCAGATGTTCTCCACCCCTGACTTAGAACCAACCCCAACACCCATCTACAATCATGACTCCATCAGGGATGTTCTAAGCATGTTAGCCTGTGGCCTGTGTCAGGAAATCCAAGTACTCTTTTTAGTCTTGTTCTATCTGGTTTGATGTATAATCAACATTTGACATCTGACCTTCCTCTGTCAAGTTCTCTGTTGGTTAATGTCACACTGCTCTTTACTCATTTCATTTCTACTCCTTCACAGACTTTTTGCAAGCTCCTCTTCCTCCGCCCAGTCTTTAAAGACAGGCATCCCTAAAAGCTCCCTAAAAGCTCTCTTGTCGGCCATAGGATTTTTTAATCACCATGCTCCTCATGCGTTAGCTTGGATACGCACGTGCCTCACAGCCATAGCTTCATGCCTGGCCTCTTTTTTGTGTTTCAGTTCCCTTCATCTGGTATCTTTAACATTAAAATTATCATTCTCCCAAACCAGCCACATATTTTGTATCTCTTACCCCAATAACTTATATCACTACTGTCCCCCCAGTAAAGTTACTTAAACCAGAATCTAGATGCCATCCTTGAGTCCTTCTTTTTCATGTTTTTTCATATCTTAGATCAACATAGTCTACCTCTCAAATCTGTTCAATCTTCTCTATCCCCATGCCACTGCCATAGCTCAGATCACCAACACCTGTAGCCTGCCTCCCATAGCAGACCCTTTATTCATTTCCCTTCATCCACCTTATTCTTTTCCAACTGGTTCTGCCACACTACAGTAAGAGCAATCCTTCCCAATTGTAACCCTAATCATAGTGCTCCCTTGTTTATATCCTGTACACAGCTTCCTATGACTGCACAAAAAAGCCTCAAGTTCTTAGAATGCATGACAAGGTTTGCCATCATCTAGACCAGTGGTCGGCAAATTGCAGCTCATGAGCCACATGCAGCTCACCAGTCGTGGTTTGCCACTCTGTTGACTAATGAGTTTGCTGACTACTGATCTAGACTTTTCTTATCTACCCAGTCTGATCTCTTACCCCTCTATCCTTTTTGTTGTATATTCCAGCTATGCTTAAGGGTTTTTTGTTTGTTTTGTTTTGTTTTTTAGTTTTTCAAAATTGCCAAGTTCTCTTTCCTGGGCTGTCACATGTGCCATCTGGGAACAATTTCTACCTCTAACCTCCTTTCCTCCTAGCAAATGCCTTTATGGTTCATCGAAGTGCTATTTACTCAGAGGGGCTGTTAGATTCTACTGCAAAATCTGCTTTCCCCTGCATAATGTTTATTACACTTCTATATAATTACTTGCTTTCTTTTCTGCTAAATTGTAACCTCTGTGAGGGTAGTAATCTTACATGTCTTATTCATCGCTTTATTTCCAGTACCAAGCACAGGTGCTCAACAAACATTTGGTGAATGATTGATTTATTGTGTGCAGGAATTACAAGAAAGGAGGTAGGAGAGAACAACTTATGTATTTTTTTATTTTGGAAGAATGGTTAATAGTTAATGGAAAATGACAGGAGTTACTCAAATACTTCACGGTCCTTTCTAGGGGAAATGACTGAGTCAAGAGAGGGAGGAAGATGGGCAAGCACTCCTTGCTTGCCTATTCTCTTTCTTCTATTGAGCTGTCATGTATATGCCAGCCGCCACCCACTCCATTCCTATCCCAGGTCTATGTCTAGAGCTAATACAAGCTTTTAAGAGAGAACTCATACCCTTCCTTTTTCCAGATACAGTAATTCCTCACCTGCTGCTTACTTTGTAAACTGCAAATGGAAAAGGAAACAAAACAAAACAAAAAACCCTTGAGGCTCCAAAATAGATGCTGAAAATGGTAAAGATGCAGAAGAGAAATAATACTTGGCACCTACACGTTTCTGACTGAGCAACATACTTTTCCTTTATCTGAAGATATTTGATTTTGGAGCAACAGTTCTAGAGAATTCAAAATAGCATTTTGAGCATGTGTAATGCCATATTGTTTTCTGTACCTTCACAAAGACATGCTGAGTTGTGTTTCTCTGAATGTTCATACATGTGGCTATTTGAATGTATGATTCAAAAGCAAGAGGAAAAAGAAACAGAAGGGAAAAGACCTGGGAGTGAAGCAAAATCCATCTTCCTCTGCCGTGTCTCCCAGGAAAGTGGTGTGCTCCACATCACCCAGATCAGAAGCCAAATCACCTACGTTTAGTGGTTGGACTCATCAGCTGCAAAGGGCTTTCCAAAAATTTCATAAAAAAGAATTCAAATAATAACGAAAAGCGAAGAGGAGAGGGACGCCTTGCAGTTCTGGAGAATTGCAGTGGCAGCCATATGAGATTCTACTTTTAGATCCAGTTCAGGAAGAAAGGCTGCCTTATTTCCCAATACTGTATTATGATTCTACACTTAATTATTAAATATATTAATGATGTATCTGCCTACTTTTAGAATTGTAATCAATATTTCCCCTGAAAAACAGCCATTGTTAAGTAGCAAATGTCATCAAGAATGAGCAAATGTGGTGTTCATTTCCTACACATTCAGCTTCCACACAGCCATTGAGCTATTCTTCGGAGAAAGGATATGTATACTGGGTGTTTTGTTTCAGCATGTTAAATCAGCACCAAAAATTCGACAGTATGGCTGATTGTAACTATTTCCATAATGTGGATTTGCATGTCCCTCTCTGTGCCTTTTCTGCTTTCTCCATCTTCTCATAATCTCCCTTTGTTAATGTAATTGTGTATGTGTGTGTCTTTTTTTCTATCTCTTTCTTATAGCTGTCTATTTCTGTCTTATTCTGAAATTTTCTCTTAGAGTGTATAACTGTCTACACCTTTCTCTGGCTCTATTAGTCTCTTCTGCTAGTCTCTGTGCATTCATCTTATTTTCTGTCTCTCTTCTTGGTAAATTTCTACTCACCCTTCGAGGACTGAAGGATTATTTACTTTCTTTGTAAAGCTTTCCATGGTCTTTCCTCCCTACTCTTTCCTAAACCTGTCCTCCCTTTATTTGCCTCTCTCATAGCCCTTTCACACTGGGCTATAGTCTGCCTTGAGAAGAACAATGTAGTTGAGCAGATCTGCTCTCAGAGGCAGTTACATATGTTTCTGTGGTTGATGAGTACTAGAAGGAAGCCCTGATTAAAGTAATTTCTACTCCAGTACTTTAATACTCATAATTTTATTATTGTAGTCTAAGCCTATTGCTACTAAAATTAGAAGAAAGGTGTATTTCTTTCTGTTCATGGTCTTGAGTAATGGCTCTAACCCAGTAGTCCATATGATGGCATAATAGTTTCTCTGGTAACTTATTGGGTGGGAGAATGTACCTTGCCCTGAGTACACCTGGCTCCCTGACACTGCAGTTATATGTTAGAATGATGTGCCTTAAACTTTGCTGTGTCAGCATTCCCTGGGGAGGTTTGTTAAAAAATGCATAGATCCTACCCCAGAATCAAAGTTGAGGAAGGAGATGCTGGGTATTTGTATTTATAATAAGCTCCCCAGGGCATTGTGATGCTCAGTCAAGGTTGAAAATCAATAATTAGAGAAGAATTTCTGTAAGTTAAGCATTGATCTCCTCCTGGACCTCATTTAAAGTAAAAATAAATTTTAGGAGAGCAATGCAGTAAGAAACAAATGCCTTGGACTAAATGAGTTTACCAAGAGGATCTCACAGGCATGAAGTAATGATGTGTTTAGCATACTGTGTGTGCTCTGCACTGCATGGCTGTTAGGAGAACCTTCCATTCCCATGATCTTATGGATAATGCTCCTCTTTACTAGAGCTACACTCCTGAATTCTCTTCCTACCCTTATTCACTTTCATCCTATTGGTAAGGTTGCCAGATAAAATATAGGATGCCCCATTCAATTTTAATTTCAGATAAATAGTGGATAATGTTGGTAGTATAAGTTTGCCCTAAACACTGAATGGGACATACTTATATTAAAAGTTATTGTTTATCTGAAATTCAAATTTAACTATTCTGTATTTTCATTTGATAATCTTTCCAATGAGAGGAAGAGTGAATTATCTGAATAGAAACATTGATCCATGTTTTTCAATTCTGTAGAACTAAGAGGATGTTCTGAATATGTCTTTCTGCTCTACAGACCCAAACACTCCTTCAGGTAAGCCAGCTCAATGCCTGGAGAAAGCAGGCAGAGAACTGTCAAGACCATTTGGCTGCATATCAAAGTTATATTCTTGAGTTCAGCATTATCAGTAATAAACATGGAATTTTTATCTTCATATGCCTTAAACCTGTGTTGCATTTCTCTGCTGGCTTGCAATCAGATATAATTTCCTCCCCTGACCACCACAAAGGTTATTTTATTTACTTTAATCTTAACAGTATCTCTGTAAGGTAGGTGCTACACTCCCATTTTACAGTTTAAAAAGTGATGGGGCACTGAAGTAGGAAATGAGAGGAACAAAATTCAGACTCCCCAACACATGATCTGGCTTCAGCATTTGATTGGGGCAGGCATTTTCATCCCATTATAGTGAACTTGACATCTGAATCTGCATTTGATTTCACTAAATTTATAATACACTAACCTTAAATCACAAGTAAAAGAAAAACCCTTCAGTACTAATGGTGCCTTCATTCAGTTTTACAAAAGAAAAGATGAAGCATTATCCTTTAACCCTCCTCCTTTGCTTCGTGAATGCACAAATATTTTTTTTTTTACAAACAACATGGCTACTGACCAAAAATAAAAGGCAGGATGCTTAAGGGAAAAAAAATTTCCTCAAACATCAATTAGAAACATTTGTTAGTGGCATTTGATTGACAGGTCACATTTATTTCCAAGAAAAAAGAATGAATCCTCTTTAGGCTAGAATGCTTAAAAGGCTGCAGGTAGGATCTAGTGCTGCAGAGTAATTGCTAAAGACAAGTGACCTTTGGAATCTAGCATTAGTCAGTTTCGGGAAGAGAAAGAGACCATAGGCAAAATACCTATTTAAAAGTCATCTTTGGGTTTATTCAATGGGCCTTTATTTAAAGCCACAAATATAGGCTATGCTTAAATATTAGCTTTCTAAGTAAGTCAGGGGAAGGTAAGAATAAGCAGTCACTTGAAAAATGATTGCACAATGACTCTTGAATGTGGATATGAATATGAGTCTGAATATATTAATATCTGGCTATATTAGTCTCTTGTCTGCTAGTCTCTATCCATATATATCTGGATCTTTGAATGAAAATGCTGTTTGTGTGTGTGTGTGTGTTCAGATGTTTCTATACCTGCCTGCTCTAATGGGTCCTGTAGCTTATGATCTCTCTCTCTCTCTCTCTCTCTCTCTCTCTCTTCATCTATCACAGTACAAATAAAACAAAGACACCTGGTGTCAGGTCTGCTCAGCTTGAATCACTAATACGAATTTTCTTCAGGCTCAGCTCAGTCAAATTATTAAGCTAGCAATGACTACTAGGGCAGAAAATAGAGAACATCAAAAAAGAAATAGAAAGTTTCAGCCCTTATTAAATTTAGTGCCGTTGCCCTAGACACATTATCTTTTAAGCCAAGCATAACCAGTGGGCATTTGGATGCCACTTCCCTAGCCTCACTTTTCAGATTGGGCCTTTTCACTATCAATTCCTGTTGTACCACGCCTGAGGTCACCTTTCCTCCCTGGATATTTTACACTGTGTTCTCAATTATTGCCCTGTACCCTCCTCTTCCATTATCATGTATTTTCTTTATCATTTTGTAGCTGGTCTTCACTTTCCATGTATTGAATTCTAGTTCTTACCAGATAATCATTGGCCAATCCCAAGCCTGTTGATCCTCATTGCAGATAGTTCTCACCCTCTCTCTCCACAATTGTGCAAATGTTAGTCCTTAAAGGACATGGGCTTGTTGCCTCAACTACAGAAATCTCACTCATCATACCTCTGTTGCTCTAGTTATTGTATGAATCCATGTGATGTAAACACTGTGGCTTGTGTAGACCCTGACATAGCATTTGCTGCAGTAGTAAGAGGGCTTCTTTGGTCAACTGGTTTTAAGCACAAATAAGAATATCTTCTTGTGGGTCGGTGAGTGGGAAGAGATCATCCAAAGAACTTGTATGCATATATACATAAACCATGGATACAGACAATAGGTGGCGAAGGCCTGGGGCAGGGGGCAAGAGTGGGCTAGAAGGGGTCAGTGGGGGAGGGAGGAAACATATGTAATACTTTCAACAATATCTATATCTATATATCTATATCTATATCTATCTATCTATCTATCTATCTATATATATTTTTTTAAATATATTTTATTGATTTTTTCCAGAGAGGAAGAGAGAGAAATAGAAAGTCAGAAATATCAATGAGAGAGACATCGATCAGCTGCCTCCTGCACGCTCCCTACTGGGGATGTGCCCGCAACCAAGATACATGCCCCTGACTGGAATCGAACCTGGGACCTTTCAGTCTGCAGGCCGACGCTCTATCCACTGAGCCAAACCAGTCTCGGCTAT
>JAAGEH010000037.1:5998634-6085550 GCA_011751065.1 Lasiurus cinereus
AAAAAAAAGAGAGAGAATATCTTCTTGGCTAGGGAAGATTTTATCCATTCCTCAAATGTCTTTTTATGGTTGCTTCTAGACTTCCCATAGTCTAGTTTTTTAGTTTATTTTTTTTAAATATGTTTTTATTGACTTAGAGAGAGAAGGGAGAGGGATAGAGAAACATCGATGAAAGAGAAATATCAATCAGCTACCTCCTGAACACCCCTACGGGGGATTTATCTTGCAACCCAAGCATGTACCCTGACCAGGAATTGAACCAGTTACTCCTTGGTTCATGAGTCAATGCTCAACTGCTGAGACACACTGGCTGGGTCATCATTTTTCTTTACCAATATATAATACAGGATGAGTCTTGGGCAAATTATGAAATAGCTTTCTGCGGTGCCATCCATTCTCCTTCCTGGATAATAATAGATATAAAGATAACTAAGTCTGCATTATTTCCCAGATCCAGACATAATGCTAAGATTTCTACATGCACTATCTCATTTGAAACCTCAACACAATCCTAACAGGTACGATTTAAGTTCAAGGGTACAGAGATTGCTATCTGGTTTATTTTCTGTGGGATCCCAAGTGCCAGCACAGAGCTTAACACACAGGAAGCCGTCAAATTTGTTGACTGAATAAATGAAGTAGGTTCTATTATTAACTCCCTGATTTACAAATAAAGAAGTATGGCTCAGGGAAATTAAATGACTATCTCAGTGCCACACTAGAAAATGGTAGATCCATCTCACTTCAAAACCTGCATTCTTGGCCCCTTTTAAGTAAACCCATTTCCACCCATTGGGTACTCAACAGCCTCATGAGCTCCACTAGAGGATCAATTGAAGCAATTACCATGTTCCCTTTATGACATCAAAAAGATCTGCATCACAAGTGCCATCATCCCTGTCAGCTCACTTACGTTAAGCAGTTCCTAGATTAACATTCCTGTTTGGCCCTTAGAGTTTCAATCCAGTCACTTAAGTAAATAGGAGTGACAATTCCAGGCAATATGACAGGACATCAAAGAAATATTTTTGATTCAGGACATTTCAACAGGACCTTTGGAATCACAACATATGGGTGTCCTTGTATTTAGGGATGCTGTAAGACACAACCACATTTTCACTACATTTAGCACATTAGAATAGAGATGTGGTAAATGAATCCCTTGGTAGTGTAAGGTTGCAAAAATCAGGATTGGGCTGGGAAAGAGTTAACACAGCTCGGCTTAAAATTATATCCCTCAGTTACATCCTATTATTGCAGTCTCAGGGTTGAGAACAGGGTGGAAACTCCCAGGATGCTGTAACCCAGGTGTAGGTTGATAATCTTGTGTAGAGAGATAGCCTGTAGCCAAATTACGGAAAGAGACATGGCCCAGACATCTCCAGAGATAACCGTCAGCAGATAGCCTATAGTAAAATTATGACTAGAGACATGGTCCAGATGTCTCCAGAAACTAACCCAGAGATAACCATCAGCCGCATCCTGTTGTCACAACCCCATGGTAACCAGAAATATGCAGAGTCTGTAAATTGTGAAATGTATGTAGTAAAGCCCTGTGTTGACCTCTGTATAATCCTGTTACTTGTTACATAGTATATAAGCTCAGCTTTGTATCGACTCGGGGCTCTCAGCCTCTGCTCTGCTTTCGGAGTATGTTGTGAGCCCCAGCATGCTTGGTCTGCAATAAACCCCTTGCTGTTTGCATGAGAACGTCTCTTGGAGTCTTCCTTTGAGCGGCGAGCTTTTCAACCCTAACAGTAGCATGAGTAATAAATGATCACACTTGACAGGATACCATGCAGGGTTATGTCAGGGAGTGGGGAGGATAGTGGTACAAAGCTGGATCAGGTAAGGTGCCTACCCTTCATAAACTTATAATTTAGTAGAAGAGTTAAGGCAATTTAAGAGTGAAATCAATTCCGTAATACATGAGCTGTCACAAGGCTGTCTGTGATTAACTTCCAAATGAGTAGTTCAGTCAATGAAGGCTGAGTTCAAAGGCATGAGACTTCGGTATGGACTGGGAAGGCTTCATTGCTTAGTTGATATCTCAGAAAGTTTCTTCCTTGCCTCCTGGTATCTGGCCCATTACTTTCAAAGCACTTACTACTCAAATAATATCTTTTTCAGATGGGCTTCAGAATCTTTCTTTATTAAAAACAGTAGCCTGTCTCTGTGACAGAGCAATGGAGTAATTTCCAACTAGTGACTTCTCCTGTCTACATTCTATTTTTCTCTATATTAAAAGCAGAATCAAATGTAGCTGTTGCCAAGTTTATGTATCAGGGTCACCTATTACAAATACAGATTCATGGGCCCAGATCCAAACCCAAATGAACCAGAATCTCAGGAATTTGTATTTGCATATATATATATATATTTCCATTTTGAAATATCTATGGGTGAAATATTCTTTTTTTAAAAATTAAATCTTTATTATTCAGATTATTATATTTGTTTCTCTTTTTCCCCTCCACCCAACTCCTACCCTTCCCTCCGCCCTTACCTCCCTCCCATTAACCTCATCCATAGGCGTATGATTTTTGTCCAGTTTCTCCCTGTACACCCCTCACTCATTTCCCCCTGAGAATAATCAGTCCATTCCCTTTCCGTGCTCCTGATTCTATTATATCCACCAGTTTATTCTGTTGATCAAATTTTTAATTCACTTAATTTTTAGATTCACTTGTTGATAGATATGTATTTGTTGTTCATAATTTTTTGTCTTTTACCGTTTTCTTCTTCCTCTTCTTAAAGAGTACTTTTCAGCATTTCACATAATACTGGTTTGGAGTTGATGAACTCCTCTAGCTTTTTCTTATCTGTGACATTCTTTATCTGCCCTTCAATTCTGAATGATAGCTTTGCTGGATAGAGTATTCTTGGTTGTAGGTTCTTGCTATTCATCACATTGAATATTTCTTGCCATTCCTGTCTGGCCTGCATCATTTCTGTTGAGAAATCAGCTGACATTCGTATGGGTGCTCCTTTGTAAGTAATGAACTGTTTTTCTCTTGCTGCTTTCAATATTCTCTCCTTGTTTTTTGCTCATGGTATTTTACTTATGATGTGTGTTGGTGTATTCCTCTTTGGATTCCTTTTATATGGGGTTCTGTGTGCTTCTTGGACTTGTAAGTCTATTTCTTTTACCAGACGTGGGAAGTTTTCAGTCATTATTTCTTTAAATAGGTTTTCAGAGGCAAAGTAAGATTAACAATGGGTGGTTAATTGTGAAATCCTAGTGATGATTATTTGGGAGTTGTTGTTTTTATAATCTCTCACTTTTTATATGTTTGAGTTTTCCTAATTAAAAGTTTAATAAGATTAAAACAAAAGGCTTCCTAGTTTATTCAGATATAGTTGGTTTTGACAACTGATATTTAGGCAAGATTCTTTCTCAAAGCTTTTCAGCTAAGACATACTGGTTTTGTACAAGAAGAATGATACCTGAAACAGGAAAAATTAAAAAGTACCTTCTTGGTTAGAGTTATATATTAGTTTTTATGGGGACATATTTAGATATAACCATCAAATACAGAAAATCACACATGAAAAAAGAATTACATACTGGCTAAAGCTTAATACAGATAATGGTTTCTTTACAGGAGTGGGTTTGAAAAATAGAACTCTTTCCAATCAAGGTAATCAGTAAGTAAACAGTCAGAAGGCTTCTTTGAAACAATAGCACCATTCAAATCAAAACAGAGTAAAGAGGTTAATTAATACCTTGTAGCATCTAAGTTGTCCATTTGGAGCTCATACCTCACTGATTAGGTAAAGAAGGAGGCTGAATGGGATAATTTGGGTGAGACATTTCCAACTTTAATATTCTAGTATTCCAGGGAGTTGTATTGGTGTGGCAGGTTTTATCATTAGCATATTATAAGTGTGGCCATGGTGGTTCAAGAGAAGTTGAGTCCAAGTTTATTTTAAACTGCTTTGATTCTTTAGATTAACTGAACCTATCAGTATGTGCAAAATCTTAAAATAGGTGGTTTCGTCAGTCTAGAGTTGGCAAACTCATTAGTCAACAGAGCTGCAATTTGCTGACCACTGGTCTAGACTCTTAGTAGTTTACAAAAATTTTACTGTGATGGAGCGTGTAGAGTTTGAAAAGTTAGCCTCAGAGATTAGATTTCTTTGGTTAATATAGCTAAAGCTGTGTCTTAGAATAATTACTGCTCGAAGGTTGAGTTATTCCCCCAAGAAGTGAGGGAATTCCCTCAAGAAGTTGAGTTACTCCCCCAAGAAGTGAGGGAAATGGTTGGCATCATTCCAGAACTTAAGACAGACCTAGTGGAGAGGCAGATTCTCCCAGGAGAGGTGCATCTAATAAGGTCCGAACATACAAAGCATATTTAAAGACTTCTTTTGAAACATTTCAGGAAAAGTGTTTCCCATTTGCAGGTTAAGAGTGAAGTGTGATCTTGTGTGTGGGTTTTCCTCACCAGGGCTTTGAATGACCACATGCTACTCTTCTCCAACTAATTCCTAGGAGTGCCATTTGGCAATCAGGCATTTTGTACATAACAACCTGGAAATTTACCCATCATATTGCAGAAATGTTATCAGCCATTCCTATACATAAGATAGCATCATAGTGTTGATAGTTGATAGCAGCAGGTCTGAATAAGGACCATATCTCAACTCTGAATTAACCTTTCAATTAATTAGTGACTAAAACTTTTCAGATAAGAAGTAAAGTTGATCTTGCTGATATTATTTGACTTGGAATGAGGAGACCTGAGTTCTTAACTTAGATAAGTCTCTATTTGATCTATATTGACAGCTTCAGAAAAATTTTAAAAGTTGACCCATGTGTTAGACACAGTCAGATTACAAAGAACAGTAACATACTCAGCATATCTCAGTTAAGGAAAGTTTATTGTAAATAAACAAGCCTCACATACCTTCCTAAGAACTTGACCATCATTAGTCATACAACAGTAAACTCTCCTTTCACAAGAACTGTTCCATTATTCCATCTTCTACTGTTCTGTTATGAGGTTAGTTCAGGTATTGTCTCTGCTTCGACTTGCCTGCTAATGACCAATGAATGGATTAACCCTTAAAAAAAATTTCTCACATGAGGTTATATTTTTATTGACTTGAGGGAGAAATGGAGGTAGGAAGAGGAAGAAGAGGAGGAGGAGAAGGAGGAGGAGGACGAGGAGGAGGAGCAGGAGCAGGAGCGGGAGAGAAAGAAACATTGATGTGAGAAAAACATCCATCAATCTGTTGATGTTGCCTCCCATACACATCCTGACCAGGGATCGATCCCACAAGCTAGGTATGTGCTATAACTGGTAACAAACCTGCAACTGTTTTGGTATAAGGGATATTCCAACCAACTGAGCCACTTGTCAGGGCTGGACTGACTCTTTTTGAAACTTAAATTTAGACTTCTGTTGAGTAAGGATCTGGTCACAATCCTTACACCAGTTCACCTCATAGGCCACTGGTCAGCCCATAAATACTGCCTTTGGGTCCAGTGTCGGCCCATAGTACAGTGATCAATATAGCAAAGCAGGCAGATCATATTGTAACTTATTATCTAAGCTCACTTACTACCATATCTTTTGAAAATCTTCATACATTGCTTTCAATAGGAATTGGGGGAAAAGATCCAGCAAGGAATAATTATATCTAGTGGACACTTTCCAAACATTTCCCAAATGAATTTTTAGCAAACAGGGAGATTACTTTGTACAACAGATGGTTTTATTGAAAAACTTAAAATTACATATTGAACAAAAACTTTGAGCATCACCAAAGAAGGAATTTTTCCAATAGGCTTTCTAATCATAGAAATGAATGGCAATATGTACTGAGGATGGGTTATGATTATGTGAAAAGTATAGCACTTTTACAGAGTATTTTCTTTTTACATTTTCAGATTAACCCTATTTTTGTTTGACTTTTCTCTCATTTTTCAGTTGGAACTAACACACACAAAACACACTCACTTAAAAAATCATGATATTAAAATGGCTTTGCTAATCCTGCTGAAAACTACCCTAATTATTCAGGATTATAGGTCCTGCCAACAGCATCTCAGATGTTGAAGACTATCCCTTAGGACAGTTAAAATGGCCACAATTGCAAAAAAAAAAAAAAAAAAGATATCCAAATGGTAGAATAGTTGAGCAGATACAATAATTGTGAGGTGAATCACATTTAAGCTCTCCCTGTTGTGTGCTTCTTTTTGGAAGGACTACAGGGAATTATGACCAATTAAAAAATGGTTTGAATTATCTAGTTGCTCTATAGTTAAGATTTTCACTGACAGAAGCATTAGTATGATTGCCTCTGTTCAGAGTCATGATTCTATATGGATTTTTTTTTACCTCTACTGAGATTCCTAAGGGAACCCATGGACTCAATCTGAGTTTTCAAAAATCTAGGTCTTCTATGATCCCCTAGCCCAAATGTCCTGAATTTTTGTGTGTGTGTGTCTGATTTTTCTGGTTGATTCAGAAGCCAAGAGCTAAGGAGTTAATCATTTTCAACTCTTGGACCTAGATGTTATTTGAGCTGAAGCCTTGTCCAATGCTGGCTCCATTCATGAGAAAATCTGAATGGAATCTGGTGTTAAGAAATGATGCAAAATACACTACACTAGCCACGCATTTTTCATCACCATCACCAGCAAATTCTTGTTACCACTTCTTACTATTACTTTTAAGAACTATAATTACATCCAGAGAGAGTGGATGGTTAACTTAATTGTAATACAGCTGTTCAGTGTAGAAGTCATTTGCTGGCTAACAAGATTTGACCCTGCAACTTAATGACTTGACCAGGTATCCCCTCATTACCATCTGATGTCTAGCTAGCTATCAAAGGAACTATTTCATGCAGAGGGAACTACTATTTAGTGTAGGTAGCAATATTCAGTATCAGGCTCATCTGGTCCCCTGACTGAGAGGGCTAACGTGAAGCTTAAGGATTAAGTGGGTAAGTTTTGAATCCTATTATCTTGATTGGGATCTTCCCTCTAAAAGAGTTTGAACTAATGTCACTCATATATTCTTAGACACAGAGTTAGAATAGTGTTTTTTTTTTTTTGGAGAAAAGTTGAGAAGTTTGGATGGTTGTAATCTGCTCTGGGAAGGTACAGAATGAATTCATCCTCCCCATTGAGTTAAATACTAAGTGTTTACTATATATGCTAGTAACTATGCTAGATGCCAAGGATATGCTGATATGCTTTGGGTCCCCAGGAAGCTTACAGTCCTGAAGATGAGATGAGTTTTAATCAAATAATTATACCAATAGTAGCAATTTATCATCACAAATTGAGACAAATATTTTGAGGAAAAAAAAATGATTCTCTGAAAGCATCTAGAAAAGAAAACAGACCTAGAGTGGGAAGCTCAGGAGGCTTCTCTATGGTCAAGACATTTGAGCCAAGATCCCACGATGAGTAGGGGTTAACTAAGTGTGTGTTTGTGTGACTATGTGGGGTGGGAAGGGGATGGATGCTGGGAAGAACATTCTAAATTCATAGAAAAGCATATGCATAGACTCGGTAGCAGAAGGAAGTGGGGGCTGGTCACAGAACTGAAAGAAAGCTAGAATGTGTAAAGCACAGACAGCCAGGGGGAAAGTGATACAAGATGATGCTGGAGAGGTAGACAGGCCAGACAGTACAGAGCCTTGTAGACCCTGATAAAGAGTTTGGTCTCTGTCCTAAGATCAACAAGAAACCATTTAAAGGATTTATTTAGGCAAGTGATACAACCACAATTTTAGTTTTAAATTCAAACAGGGCATATACGTGGAGAATGTACTATTGGACAGCAAGAGTAGAAGTGGGAAAACCAGATAAGAGTCTAGGGCATAATCCAAATAAGAGAAAATGGTAGATGAGGTCCTGAATGGACTAATAAAGGAACTGTCAGTCAATGAATAAATCAGCAAGTAATCACTAGGCACTATCTAAATATGCATGACTAGCTCTACTCATCATCTTTTTTAAAAATATATTTTACTGATTTTTTTTTTTTTACAGAGAGGAAGGGAGAGAGATAGAGAGTTATAAACATTGATGAGAGAGAAGCATTGATCAGCTGCCTCCTGCATACCCCCTACTGGGGATGTGCCCACAACCAAGGTACATGGCCTTGACCAGAACCTTTCAGTCTGCAGGCTGATGCTCTATCCACTGAGCCAAACCGGTTTTGGCACTACTCATCATCTTGAAGGAAGATTCATCTTCAGCCTCCCACCTCTCTTTTTGGCAGCCACGCTTCTGTCCAATTATCAAGAATTCCAATTTCACGAAGCTGAGTTAATAAGGTGTTACTTTATTAAAAGTATTAGCATTTAAGGAAATCTGGAGAATTGATTCAAGTGCTGTTGACTAGTGTTCTTATATAGAGCACTATTTCTCAATCTGTGGCCCAAAAAGTTAATGTCTCCGAGTCCTCTGGGGGTTGGAAAGTGGGGAGGGGGAGTCCATTTAACAAGTCAAGTTCCTAGGCTCTATCCCAGAATTTGGGAGTGAAGTTCAGGAATGGGCATGCTTAACAGACTACCTGGGTGCTTTCGATGAACATTTAAGTTTGAGAACTGCTTTTGGAGGCCAACGTGGAAATTGACTTTGATCAAGGCGAATACCTGTGACACCAAAGAGAGAAAGGAGCAGGCACTACAGGTTAAAGATTGTCCTGAGGAAATGTCAAGAAGTGAGAACCAGCCAGTTGATTGCAAGAGAAGTAAATTGACTTTGTTAGGGCACCAAAGCCTTCTCAAGGTGAGAATCACCTTGAGTAGAAGGGACAGCATGCCTCTAAGAGCAGTCCTGCCAAGCCTGAGGTACACTGGATGAAGCAGTTTTTGTAATCCCAGAGTCATTGGATGAGGGGTCTATAGGACTGCAAATTTGGAATTTTCCTCTTCCATGAAGTAAAGGGAACATTAATAATATTTATTGGGCACCTGACAATGATAGCCAACTTTGCTGAGTTTGTACTATTTGCCAGACATCTCACAATTTATTTTAAATGCATCACATCTTTTAATCCTCGCAGTATCCTTGTGAGATGGAGACTATAATTATTTCCATTTCATAGATGAAGGAACTAAAGAACAGAGAGGTAAAATAACTTGCTTACAGACACATCGCTGGTAAGTGGCTAACACAGAATTCTAACCCAAGTCTATCTCTCAAGATTATACTTTTAGTTACAGTGCTGGGTTATTCACATCAATTCTAATTTATGCTTACAAGTGTTGCTAGTCCACTATATAAGGTCATATTCATTCTTTTGGAAAATCATCTAAATCATTATAGATGATGAATTGCCCCTGGGGGTCCAAAGGCAATTTAGTCCATAATAAGGCTTGTCCAAGGCCTGGATAATCTCATGTAGAGCTCCGCATATCTTCCTTTGTAGATTGATGGATGATCCACCATGAGTTACCAGTTATACCCATTAATAATGCGGATTTTGTAATCAAAGAAAACATGACAATTTCAAGAGAAACATCACAAGTGCTTTATTCAAAGTAATGTCCATGGCTAGCTACACATTTCCCCATCTTTTAGGTAATTTGTGGATACCATTCCAATAGAACTTGTCTTGTTTTGAGGCAAACCATTCAGAGACCTAATTTTCCACTTCTTCATATGTTTTGAAGTGCTGCTGAGAAAGTGTGTATGCCATTAATCAGAGCAAGTGGTAATCTGAAGGAGAAAGGTCTGGTGAATATGGCGGTGGGTTAGTACTTCCCAAGAAAGATCTTTTAACATGTCTTTAACTGGTTTTGAAGTGTGTGATGGTGCATCATCATGAAGCAAAATTACTTTCCCATGTCTTCTGGCACATTCTGGTCGTTTTAAGATCAAAGTGTGGTTCAAATTGACCTGGATGTTCTTTGTCTTTCACATCGATATCACTACTTCTAAAGTGTTTAAACAAGCATTCACAAGTATGTTGAGATGAAGCATGTTCACCATAAACTTCCTGAAGTATATGATAACTTTCAGCAGCACTTGTCTTCAAAATAAGTAATGAATTACAACTTCCCGCAAATGCTCTTTTTTTTTTTTGGCACAAAATTTGACATTTTTAAGTGTAAAAAGATCTATGATTTTAAAACCTTCAGCAAATTTGACATATGAAGTTTTGAAGCTTGTTGTCAATAGAACAAAATAGCATACATATCTGTGGGAACCTCTTTCCCGGTCAGGGTTTGGGTTCTGAAGGAGGCCGCACGCAAACGAAATGAGAGACTAGAAAGCATTAATTTGGCGATATTGGGGGGCCAGGCGGGAGCCTTCCTCTAGTGGAAAGGACTGCCACTTGCTCTGGCCTTTTTCTCCCTTTTATTAAGGCTTTGGGACACACCTCTAGCCTTTAGGCAGGAGATAACAGAAATTAACATGATACAAACAGATAGTTTCAACTAAACAATGAGTAATCAGCTCTGACCTTTCAGAGCAATTAAGGTTGGCCAGCCTTCTGGCTTCCCATTTACATCCATTTAGTGAGAACAATATTTGGTTTCAGACACATATCAAATCGCATCTATATTAACATACAGTATGTGTAACTCCACCTATTGAAAAAATCTGCATTATTAACCGGTACAGCTAGTAAGTGAAGCTGTTGAGAGTAAGCATTTGAGAACCTTACATCAATTTTTCAGAGTTCTTCTATATCAGTTGATGCTAACAAAAATAAATAGTAAATAAATAAATAAATAAAATATATAAGGGCTTTTGTTTTGCATATCTTTTTATTATATTCTAGTAATTTATTTTTTTCTATTTTATAAAAGTATCTATAAATTAAGAATGAAAAATAAATCATAACAAAAACCATGGTTCTTTATTCCAATTGGTTTCCAATGCCTAGGTTTAATGGATATGAGAGAAATGTAAACACTAACAGGACAGAGGTATTTTCACGTTCAGATGTGGGTGGTAGGCTGACCAGTGGAGCTGTCTGAACCATTCTTTTGACACAGCAGCCTCTTTTATGTCATAAAATCAACCCTCTTGAGGATTATTATGACAGATTATAGTGAGAAACCAGCCCTTTTTTTTAGTAGACTTGGATTTTTAGAAGTCATGCATTCAATTGTGGGCAATTACTGTCAGTGGAAAACATGCAAGGTGAGAGAAGGAAATATATAATTAATCAAGAGAAGCATCTAACACCTGAGCAGTAAAGCTTTGATGGGTTAATAGGCAGGATGGGGGAAACGAAGAAGGGAAGCCGGGTCGTTTTCACTAATACTCTTCACAGAGTCGGATGCTAAAGAATCTGAAACACTTCCAATTTATACTTGTGCTAAAAACAACAAAGCACCAGGAAAATGATGCAGCAGCACTGAAGAAGCCTTCTTGTGGCACTGTTTCTTTATTCAGTCATTCAACCAATATTTAATGTGTGTCTGTTACTTAATGTGCATCTCTCTGCTTGGCATTCGTGGCTACAAGGAACAACTGGATTACATCTGTGTTCTCAAGGAGGTCACAGTCTAGTGGGACAGACATGGAAACAGTTATAAATAACAAAATTTGATAAGTAACAATGGAGCAGTTATCATCAAGGACTCTGTCTCAGAATCAGGGTGGGAGAGAAATAATTTGAAAGATCATATTGATATTCTATCACCTTATAGATAGAAGAGCAAAAAAAAAAAGCATATTGTTCTCTTGAGATAGAAAATAAATATCAGTAACAATTTGGCTGCTGGTAGACGAAAGATGAGGATTATCCAAACTAGGAGTCTGAACTCTTAGTTGAGCATGAAAGGGCACACCCATGTCTGCAAAAAGCAGGGGAGAGGGCATGAATGGCAGGGCGTGCAAGATGTTTATCCCAAAGGGGCAAAGTGATAAAAAGTCCAGAAACACTTTTGAATGTGGATGTTAAGAAAGACTCATGGTAACTATGGAGGCTACAATGACACCTGGGGTTGGTGGGAAGAAGACAGGTATAAAGCAAAGCATTTTAGATCACAGTTGTTCAATAAGGAGTCAGAGTGAAGAAATAGGAGGGCATCAGGTAGAGAAAATAGCAGCCCCTGGTGCCCACCTTCTGAAGCACACGGCTACTGTGTCCCAGATGGTGCAGGGACAGTGCCTGCGACCTTCATCGACAGTGGTGCTGACAGCTGCTGCCCATGAGGCGCCTGGGGTGCAGCACCATCGGAGCTGGAAGCTCTGGCTTTCAGATGCTGCTTTTTCACAAACAGATCTGTTTTCCACAGACCTCACAGACCTGTTGTGAGTCCCAAACACGATGCTAGAAGTAAAAGCATTTTGTGGACTCTTCGGGTGAGATGTGCTGTGTGTTCATGCCCCGTGAATCATGCCTCATGGTTAAGTGAGATCCTGGATGTAGAAGGCACCAAGCCCCTCAGAAGGAAGTTAGTATATGAAAATGTTATTAATGATGACCCACATCTGCTTCTTGGTTACAATTCCTTTATATAGAGGCTTAACAACCAAGAGAACCCACTGCTCTTGAAAGTGAGCTGTATCGCCCTGTTGTTAGCTGCCAAGCACTCTGTTTCTAACTCAAAAGAAATGTGTTCTGTTAGCCTCAATGCTTCCTGCCACAATCTGGAGACAGATACTTCTATAAATGCAGTGTTCACGCAATGATTGCCATCTCCCTGTTCTTTGAGGCCATGTAGCAGATATCAGATCATGATGAGCTATTGGTCACATCTGGCAGAACCCTTCAGGAAACTTTGAGATTGAAATCAGTGGTGGAGCAGAGCTCACTGAGAGCAAAAATGAAGAGTGTCATTTTTCTAAAAGTAAAACAATGGGATAACTCTCAGCCTGATTTCTTGGAATGCTCATGGTCCCTTACGATGCAATTGCACTCTTCTGACTTGAAAGGGCTGCTCCTGTTACTGGGGCCCACTCAGCTTGCTGAATGGCTCAGACCTGAGTCATTCAAAAACAAAAGCAGGCCTGACCCAGCCAGTCCCCTGAGAGAGAAGTGGACAACCTCAAGGCAGGCAAGGGCAGGCAAAGAGTGCCAGGGGCAACAGGAAGTATTTCACAACACCGGAAGTAGTACTGCTCTTCCTACTCCAGATGCTTCCTGGAGATGTGCAGTGATGAATCCAGAGCACATGTTAGAGATGGAAGCCAGCAGGACTGTCCTAAGCCATAACCAGGAAGTAAGCAACATTGACTGCATCTCAGCTACCCTCTCCCCATCCTGGATTCTCCTGGCCTTACTGGCTGCCCAGGTTTCAACCCATTCCCTCTTCTCCTTAGCATGCCCTTGTCCTGTGTTCTGTTCCTGAGTGCCTTCCCTAATTCAGTTTGGCCTGGTCAATTTTTTATAGCTAAGAAATTAATAGCTGCTAACGACTTTGCTTCTGAACATGGGCTTTCTATTCTGAATTGAAGGAGTGAGTAGAGCAGCAATTAAGTGTTGGAGGTGGAGTGAGGAGCTGCGATGGCATAGATAACCTGGAGGACAGGCTTGCGCTATAGGGCAGCATTTCCAGTCATTCACAGGTGCCATAGAGAGCATGACAATATATTTCTCCTTTACTTTAGACCAGGAGAACTGAAAGAGTTAGACACTACAATTCAGTATTACCAAGATTAAAGCAATTATTGTAAATTAGCTTAATCATTCCTCTCTATGTCTTCAGAGGCAGGTTTTCCCCCCTCCTTTTGTTGCCAGATAAATGGGAGCTTGTAAATACAGATTAACTTAATTTTTAAAGGATTACCTATCCTCAAAGAGTCTGATGCTTTTAATTAAAAATTTCCCTGTTATATAAAGGAAAGTACATCTGTTGTGGCAGTGTAAGACACCATGAGAACAGGAATAACATATGGGAAGGAAATGATGGCTAACATGTGGTTATTTTTCATTTTACACATGTATGTTTTATTCTAAAGACAAAAATCTCATCCAGCTGGTGTGAGCATTGATCTATGAATCAGGAGGTCAGAGTTCGATTCCCAGTTGCGGATTCCATCCCCAGTGGGGGACATGCAGGAGGCACCAATCAATGATTCTCATCATTGATGTTTCTATCCCTCTCCCTTCCTCTCTCTGAAATCAATAAAAATGTATTTTTAAAAAAGACAGCAAAATGTCCACTTAGCATGGCCTCTGACTCAAATAATTCCCTCCCTTTCAAGCCAAAGATTTTGGAATTCTGTTTCTGGAGCATTCCAGCAAAGAGTCACTAAGGGAGTATTCTCAAAGATGGAGGGCAGTGCTTCTCAAGCTTTCATGAGAATCCATCAAAATGCAGATTCAGATGCAGTAGGCTGGAGTAATGTCCGAGATTTTTATAACTAACATGTTCTTTGTGGATGCTGGTGCTGTGTGCCCATGGAGCATATATTGAGTCACAAGAAACAGTCTAGATACTGAGCTCTCTGTCCGGCAAGTAGTGGAAGCATGAGGAAGTGCAGTGGGAAAGTAGTGCGGTTCTATCTGGTCCAAGTGAAGGGCAAAGAAAACAAAAGGGAAGCAGACAGAAGCAGTAAAGCATCAAACTGACTGTGAAATTATAGCAGGAAGATTAAGGAGAGGTGGGGTAGATAAGAGATCAATCAAAGGACTTGTATCTATACATATAAGCATAACCAATGAACATAGACACTGGAGGGTTGGGGTATGCCTGGGAGGGAGGGGGGCAATGGGGAGATATGTATACATGTAACACAATAAAAAAAATGGGAAAAAAAAAGGGAAGCAGATAAGAGGCTGATTGTGCTCATGCTCCTCCGAGGTTTCCAGCAACACACACCAAAAAGGCAGCTGCTTTCTCAAGCCCAGGAAGAGCACGTGGTCAAGGGCATGTGATCTAGAGTCCTAGTCCCTAGGTTTGAGATCTGCCTGTATCGCTTCTTAGTAAATATCTTGATCATTCCACCTTGCCTCCCTGCACCTTTGCATACCAGAATAACAGAACCTGTTTCAGGATAGTTGTGAGGATGCAGTGAAGTAAAGAATAAAGACTGAGAACCATGCCCGCCACAGAGCGCTGTAACTTGCCACCTTGGAGCTGATCGCATTGAGTGCTACCAGGTTTCATTCAAATGTGAGCCAGCCATTGTAGTATTAGATCTGCTTTTGATATAGCTCTCAAAGCAGCTTTAGTGGTTTGAGACTTAAGATAAGTTGGTGATTTCAGATTTCAATAGATGGATTTCTGGACAAAAGCGTGAAAGTGGGAAGAAAAACTCCCTGGCATGAACTATGTTTCTTTTGTGCTTGGACCCTTGTCTCTGCTTCTGCCTACTTCTCAGGCTTGAGAATCACTCGGATGATGAGAGAATTAAAAATAAAAATGGATTAGTGAATCAAGCTGTCTTCTGTTTCTGCAAAGACAATATGGAATCTGGGCAATTATCCCCCAGCCCGAGGCAGTCCAGGTGCCAGGGAGGGGCCGGGAGAGGAGTCGGTCTGGAGAGAGTCTATCACATCCACATGGCCAGGCACAGAATTACAGGTGCTGCCCCAGGACAAGTGAGGGAACTAGACATAAGTCCTGCTTCAGGGGTGTATAGTCTAGTTAGGAAGATATTGGAGTAAAATACATGTTCATGTGTGTGCACTTGCGCATGCGCAACTGCACACACACACACACACACACACGCACACAAAAGCCATACATATTCACCTGTGACAAAGCTCCAGTGAGGACACCTGTTGGTTAAAGCAATGGGTGTGTCTCTGTGGAGTAAAGATTAGTCTGGAAGGGAATGATGGGTCAGACTGTGAAGGTCCTTGAAGTTAATGAGTTTGCAATGGGGATGGTGGATACCATATGCAAAAGAGCATTTTAGGAAGATTTATGTGGCAATAGTCTAAGAAATTCCATTTAATAAACACTTACTGAGTAACATATATAGCACACAGACCAAGGTGCAGGGCTATTCAAATACACAGAAGAAAAGGACAACACTTACATACTCTGAGAACTAAAAGCCTTATCTGGGAGACAGGTGCATGTTATGGACTAATATAGAATAATCTCCAATATAGACTATCAAGTATAAAAATGAAAGGCATAAGAGTATGTTAAGTATGCTGCCACTTGCTTAAAAAAAGGTGAAGAAACGGATGCTACATACATTGAGTGGCCAGATTATGATCTCTGAATGCATAATAATCTGGTCACTCAGTGTATATTCTATATAATAAAAGGATAATATGCAAATTGTCCCCTCAACTAGGAGTTCGACCAGCAGGCTGACCGGCCAACTGCCCATGTCTCTCCCCACCCCCTGGCCAGGCTGACTGGACTCCATCAATGCACGAATTCATACACCAGGCCTCTAATACACACACACACACACACACACACACACACACACACACACACTAAATGGCCAGATTATTCTGTGTTCAGAGACCATAATAATCTGGCCACTCAGTGTATGTATGTGTATATGTAAAAGATGTATGTGTGAGGATATACAAAAGTCTAATAACATTGGTTACCTTCAGGGGAAGGAATCACAGTGGCTGGTGGGAGAAGGTATCATTGTATGCATACCCTTTGATACTCTTAGTGTTGAAACAAATGATTGTACTATTTACTCACAAGTCTTTTTTTTAAATTAAATCTTCATTATTCAGATTTTTACATTTGTTTCTCTTTTTTCCCCTCCATAGCTCTCCTCCACCCGGCTCCCACTCCTCCCACTACCCTTACCTCCCTCCCATTGACCGCATAGGTGTATGATTTTTGTCCAGTCTCTCCCTGTATACCCCTCACACTTTTCCCACTGAAAATTATCAGTCCACTCCTTTTCTGTGCTCCTGATTCTATTGTATTCACCAGTTCATCAAATTTCTTAATTCACTTAATTTTTAGATTCACTTGTTGATAGATATGTATTTGTTGTTCATAATTTTTTGTCTTTTACCGTTTTCTTCTTCCTCTTCTTAAAGAGTACCTTCCAGCATTTCACATAATACTAGTTTGGAGTTGATGAACTCCTTTAGCTTTTTCTTATCTGTGAAGCTCTTTATCTGCCCTTCAATTCTGAATGATAGCTTTGCTGGATAGAGTATTCTTGGTTGTAGGTTCTTGCTATTCATCATGTTGAATATTTTGTGCAACTCCCATCTGGCCTGCATCGTTTCTGTTGAGAAATCAGCTGACAGTCCTATGGGTGCTCCCTTGTAGGTAATTAACGGTTTTTCTCTTGCTGCTTTTAATATTCTCTCTCTGTCTTTTGCCCTTGGTATTTTAATTATGATGTGTCTTGGTGTAGTCCTCTTTGGATTACTTCTATATGCGGTTCTGTATGCAGATATGTTCACCAGATGTGGGAAGTTTTCAGTCATTATTTCTTTAAATAGGTTTTCAGTATCTTGCTCTCTCTCTTCTTCTGGCACCCCACAATTCTGATGTTGGTACGCTTGAAACTCTCCCAGAGGCTCCTTACATTATCTTCACATTTTTGGATTCTTTTCTTTTCTTGCTTTTCCAGTTGAGTGTTTTCTGATTCTTTATATTTCAAATTTTTGACTTGATTCTTGCCCTCCTCTAGTCTGCTGTTAGAATTCTGTATAATATTTTTTATTTCAGTCAGTGTATGTTTAATTTCTAGTTGGTCCTTTTCCATCTCTAGTTGGATCTTTTCCATCTCTAGTTGGTTCTTTTTCATCTCTAGTTGGTCCTTTTTCATCTCTAGTTGGTCCTTTTTTCATCTCCTTTTGGGTCTCGCTAACTTTATCCAACTTTTCTAGCATGTTCTTGAAAAAACTTATAAGCGTGGTTTTGAACTCTATATCCAGTCATTTGTTTTCCTCCATTTCTTTTGTTTGTGATCCCTTCCCTTGTCTCTGCATTTTCACTATGCTGGGAAAACTTCTGTGTTGGATTCAGCCTTATGATATCAGACTTGAAAAACTGCAAAAGCCTCTCTGTTGAGCTTGGGATGGGTGGAATCTCAGGGCTTAAGGGACCACCTTTCCTTCCAGTCGGCCCCGCCCTCCACAGCCCCTGAATCTCACGTGACTGGGTAATCACTGCAGCGGTCCCTGTGCCTCTAGACTGCTGTCCGGGACCACACGAGTCTGGGTCCCTAGGGTTTTGCCCGAAACTGGGGTTTAGTGGAGTTAGAAGTGACGCACTTGGGAGGATCTGTCTCCCGCCCACTCATGAAAGCCAGCAGCACAATCAGCAATTGGTCCTCTGTGTGCAGTGCCGTGCATGCCACCAGACTTCTGATCTTTTGCAATTCCCCTAAATTTCTGTACACTTCTCCCCCTTCACAGTCTAAACTCCCCCTATATGAGTTTCGGCTGGATCTGGGTTTAGTGTCGTAGGATAAGGGGTTCAATGCCATTGAGAGTCTCCATCTCCCTCCCGCGAGAGAAAGCTAGCCAGATACTCCTGCACCCGCTCTCTCTGCACGCACGTCTCCGTACCTCAGCTTTTTTGCAGCTCCTCTGGGTCTCTGTGAGCCCCTTTCTTTCCTTCTAGTTGTAGGATTTCCACTCCACCAGCTTTCCTGTGGTTCTGGATGATGTCCGTTCTGTCTTTTAGTTATAGTTTTGAAATTGTTGTGCGAGGCAGCAGTATAGGTGTTTACCTATGCCGCCATCTTGGATTCTCCTATTCACAAGTCTAAAAGATAGAAACTAAAATGATGTGTAGAATAGCATGGAAGAGGGGGAAGTTGAATTTTGGCTGAGGTACTCTGGGAAGACTTCTTACAGCATGTGGGCTATACAGCTGGGTCCTTGGAAGGTAGCATTTTCACAGGTGATGGTTTGAGTGGAGGATGTTTTAGGTGGAGTGCAGAGCTTGCCTTGAGCCACCAGGGGAGGGATAGACCTGGGTCATCCAGAGTGGTTTCCATCAGCTACATGGGCTGTTGAGCCCTGGATATGTAGCTGGTGCATGTGAATTGAGGCATGCTGTAATTTTAAAATACTCATGGGTTTTTAGAGATACAGCATGAGAAGAATGGAGAGTTCTTCACTAATAATTTTGTATTGATTACATGTTGAAAGGATAGTACTTTAGATATCTTGGGTTAAATTAAATATACAGCAGGTCCTTGAATAACATTGTTTTGTTCAAAGTCATTTCATTATAACATTGATGAGAAAAAATCGATGCCTAGCTGGGGCCACTTTCTGTGTGAAGTCTGCATATTCTCTCCATGTCAGTGTGTGTTTTTTCCAGGCACTTCTGTTTCCTCCCACATCTCAAAGATGTGCACATTAAGTTAATTGGGGTTTCTGCATGGTCTGGGTCTGAGTGAGTGAGGGTGTGTGTGAGAGACCCTGTGATGGAAGGGCATCTTGGTCAAGGTTGGTCCTGCCTTGTGCCCTGAGCTGCTAAAAGAGGTTCTGGCCATCCTGAACTGGGATAAGCAGGTTGAAAAAGAATTACCTTGTTTTTATTCATCTTTCTTAAATGTACTGTATGTATAGCTCACATTTATTTCAGTATTTAATATTATAGCATTTTGGGTCTTTATTGAGAAGTTTTTGTTACCAGAAATAGGAACTTTTGTTTATGTCAATTAGCCTCTGGTCAACTTGGTTTTCTTAAACATCCTTTTGCTTAAAGTCACAGTCTCCAAGAACCTGATGGTGGACTTGCTGTATTAAAATTCATGTCACTTGTTTGCATTTACTTTTTCAAATATAGCTGCTAGATAATTTAAAATTATGTCTGTGGCTTGCATTAGATTTCTGTTGGTCACTGCTGATCTACATAATAGAGACTTTTAGAGAAGGGCCAGTTAAGTCTGGATCACTGCAAGGCGATAGTTTGGGTAAAGGTGGAAATGAAGGTTGGAAAAAGTGGGTAAGACCAAATTGTGGACAGTGTTGGCTACTTAGCTGAAGAGTTTGGACTTTAACTTTGTGAGCCACTACAGGGCTTTGAGATTGGGGATCAGATAATAAGTGGTTGCTTTGGACTGGGCTGAGCAATATGCAGATTTCATTGAATAAATACCCATACTGTTGGGAATCCATGGATGTTCAAGGCCAACTATATGCATCGAGCTATACCATTCTATATAATAAAAGCCTAATATGTTAAGTGTCCACTCAACCAGTTGGCTGTTCAACTAATCAAAGCATAATATGCTGATGATATGCTAAGGCCACCCAACTGCTTGCCATGACATGCACTAACCACTAGGGGGCAGATGTTCCAACTGCTGGGTTAGCTTGTTGCTGGGGTCAGGTAGATTTGGACTGAGTGAGACAGGCCAGACATGGCCTGGAGCATTCCTGCAGTCCCTCTCCAGCTAGCCAACCTCCTGCATCCCTCCCCAGCTCAATCATGCACCAGTGGGGTCCCTTGGCCTGGCCTGCTCCCTCTCATAATCCAGGACCTCTCAGGGGATGTCAGAGAGCTGGTTTTGGCCTAATCTCGCAGGCCAGGCCAAGGGACCCTACTGGTGCATGAATTCATGTACTGGGCCTCTAGTTTTATATAGAGTACTTGAGCATCCACGGATTATGGTATCCCTAGATGGTCTTCAAACCAATCCCCCCATGAATATTGAGAAACACATAAGTTTTTGAGGAGGTCAAAAATTATACTTGGTCCTAACTGGTTTGGCTCAGTGGATAGAGCATCAGCCTCCGGACTCAACGGTCCCAAGTTCAATTCCAGTCAAGGGCATGTACCTTGGTTGCGGTATATTAGGTATAGGGAGTGTGCAGGAGGAAGCTGATTGATGTTTCTCTCTCATTGATGTTTCTAACTATCACTCTCCCTTCCTCTCTGTAAAAAATCAACATAATATATTAAAAAATTATACTTGAATTTTTGACTGTGCATGGTGGGGGTGTCAGTGTCCTTTAACCCCCACTTTCTTCTGGGGTAGGGTGATGGCTTTGAAATCAGAAAGAGATCTATGTAAGCTAAACTATGAAGGGAGAATTGACAGAACTGAGTGGAGGTGTAGATATCAAAGATAACCAGAAACTTTCTCTCTGCCACAAGACTTTCAGGATCATGTGAGTCAAAATGACCTCCACCACATAGGATCAGAAGTAGTTAAGAGACATGGCATAGAGCAGCCTTTTTTTCCCCTCTATCATAAAAAAGGACTCCTTCAGCCAGGGTCCTGGAATGAAGAAGGTATATGAGGCACAGTCTCAGATGACCTATAGCTATCACATGAACCTTTACTATGGTAATTGAAGTTTGGAAATTATTTGTAACCATAGAACAACCTAGTCAAAGCTATTACATTTCCCCATTATATGGACTTAATTGTATTACACTGACACTATACAAATGCTCATTTTTCACCTGGTTAACTTCTACTCATCCTTTAGGTCTCTAATTATATATCACTTTTTCAGAGAGGACTTTCTTGATTACCTGGTCTAATTTAGGCCTCCCTCCGCACCACACACACACACACACACACACACACACACACACACACACTTATTTTCTCCTGTACTATTTATATTCTTTCCTTCTTAGGCATTAACCCAATTGTAATCATATACAATTTTTTTTAAATCATTGACATGCTCCACTTGCTCATGTAGAGATAGATCACATATATTGTGACTCAAATGGTGTCTGTAACACAGTTATTGCTCAGTGGTTATTTGTGGAATGAGTGATGAACAAATGAATAGCTTATTGTTAACCTGGTTAAAACAATAAAGGTAGGGCCGAAACCGGTTTGGCTCAGTGGATAGAGTGTCAGCCTGCAGACTGAAAGGTCCCAGGTTCGATTCCGGTTAAGGGCATGTATCTTGGTTGTGGCTGATCAATGTCTCTCTCTCATCAAGGTTTCTAACTCTCTATTCCCTCTTCCTTCCTCTCTGTAAAAAAATCAATAAAATATATTAAAAAAAACACAATAACAACAAAAAAAACAATAAAGGTAGGGGGATGCTGCCATTAAAGAAGTAATGCTCCTGAAGAATCTCCTGGGTGCAAGGATTAAGTTCTATTTTATTCATTTTATTCCTTATATTTCAAAGAAACTTTGGAAATAGTGGTACTTTTCAAAAACCTTAACACATTCACTGGCCAACAGACATCTGTGGCCTGACAGGTTTCCTGCCTAATACCAGGGGAGCCTGCACATAGACTAGAAGGACTCCTTTATTTTTTTAAATATATTTTATTGATTTTTCACAGAGAGGAAGAGAGAGGGATAGAAAGTCAGAAACATTGATGAGAGACATCGATCAGCTGCCTCCTGCACACCCCACACTGGAGATGTGCCCACAAGCAAGGTACATGCCCCTGACTGGAATTGAACTCGGGACCTTTCAGTCCGCAGGCTGACGCTCTATCCACAGAGCCAAACTGGTCTCGGCTAGAAGGACTCCTTTAAAAGAAAGGAGAAGTGTTGTAATTGAGTGCTTAGTTATCCTATCTAATAAAGCGGGACTATGCTAATTGACCATCACTCCATCACAAAGATGGCTGCAACCACAGCTGAAGCCAAGTTCCCATAAGGCATCTTAACAAGCAATTAGCAGGGACCTGAGACTATGCCCTCCCCCACCCCTGTGGGGCTTGACAGGGGACCTCAGGCCATGCCCCCCACCCTGGTGGCAGGCCAGGGCACCTGAGGCCATGCTTCCCACCCAGCAGGGCTTAACAGGGGACCTCAAGGTGCACCCCCAGGGCTGGGTTGGGGGAACTCAGGACATGCCCCCTGCCCCAGCACTGGGCCAGGGGACCTGAGGCTGTGCCCTCCTGCTTGGCAGGGCTTGACAGGGGACCTCAGACTGCACCCCCCCCACCTGGCAGAGCTTGATGGGGGACCTCAGGCTGTGCCTCCTACCTTGGCGCCAGGCTGGGGGACCTCAGTCCACAACCCCCACCAGGTGGGGCTTGACAGGGGACCTCAAGGTGCACCCCCAGTGCTGGGTTAGGGGAACTCAGGCCGTGCCCCCCGTCTAGTGAGGCTTGATGGGGGACCTGAGGCTGTGCCCCCCTTCAGTGCCAGGCCAGGGGACCTGAGGCTACACCCCCCCCAACTGGCGAGGCTTGACAGGGGACCTCAGGCCATGACCCCATTCAGCAGGGTTTGACAGGGATCTCAGGCAATGTCCCCCATCTGGTAGGGCTTGACAGGGCACCTCAAGTCATGTCCCCACCCCAGTCTGACATGGGGGATCTCAGGCCATGCCCCCCATCCTGGTGCCAGGCCAGGGAACCTGAGGCTACATCCCCTGCCCAGCAGGGCTTGACAAGGGTGGGACTGGCCAGATCTGGATCTAGCCCAATGGGGTTGGGGGCTGGCCAGATCTGGATCTCATGTGATTTTGAGACACATGTGGCTCGGTGGGGACTTGACTCTGGATCCCATGGCACCCCAGATTCTGACAGGAGGAAGGTTTTCATATACATTTTCTTTCATCTTTGACACTTCTATTATAGAGAAAGCAATATTAAATTATTTTCTCCAATTAATCCCCTTTTAATGTGCACAAATTTCATGCACTGGGCCACTAGTATTAAAATATTTCCTCTAATTAACTCCCTTTTAATGTGCATGGATTTTGTGCATCAAGTCACTAGTATGGAATAAGAGAGACACCTGGCCTTTCCCTATTGAGTGGTTGATGCAATGTGGGAAAGGGGGAGGAGAAAGAGATGACTAGGGAAAGGGAAAAATGGGCTAGGTGTAGTTGATGCCTTTCTGGTCCAAACTAGAAAAATCAGTCCTACATGCCAAGAAACCACTTAAGTGGTAGCTCTGGAACTGCTTCCCACCAAGCTAGCAATCAAGAGTTTGAAGGCTTTGTGCAAAATTGTCAGCTTCTTCATGACAGGGACATACATACATCACATGCACAGGTGATGGGAGTGGGGAGGAAGCAAATCTGTTTTCTAGGTCATGAAATGTCTTACATGGAGAAACCCATGAGGTCCCACAGCTTGAATTGTTGCAACACACAGTGAAGCCTTATGTTGAGTATAGTATGTCAGAAGTGAAGTCAATGACCCATGTGTTTAATGCTGTGACCCTAAAGTTTCTGTCTACTGTGACTCCAGAACACATAGCCAGGCTAGAAGCTTATAGGAATATACTGCACTTCTAAAAAGTAAATGAAAAGTAGTAAAAAGCGGGCAGCATAATTGCCATGACTTATACCCCATGATATTTGATAATAACAAGGTTGGGACAGTACAAATAAATTCCACATTTACAACTCTGCCTTGATATTTACACTTATTAAATTGTTTAGGGAGGTCTTTCCTGGATTCTGGAGGCCCTTATATAAAACATATTAGCATAATTGGAGTACAGCCAAATCCCTCGCTGTACATTGCAGATACTTGTTAAAAGCTTGACCTTGGAGGAAAAACCTTCCTCCTTGTCTTCAATCAGTCATCAGTTCCTAAAAGCACTTCTCTGAAATCAACTTCTAGTCATCCACAGAAGCTTGTCCTCAATGCTGACCTTAGGCAGGCCCTCAGCTCCCAGGACAATGATGAAAGCTATGTTCTCACCCGGATGAGGAAATTAGCTATGATTTTCCATTACCTGTACCAAACATTACTTTTCATTTGTTTAATTCACCTAGAGTTGACACTACACATTAATTCATTGAGTAATTGCTTTGTGTAAAGGCCCAGAGATGAATGAGACAGTCATGGCCATCAAAGAAACTTACACTTTAGTCAAGGACATAGACAACTAACTCTAGTAGAAGGCAGAATGAAATGAGGGAGTATGAAAAAATTGCTGTGGGAGCAGAGATAATAAAATTTATTTTAATGAGGGAAGAGAATTAAGAAAGGCTTCAGAAAGGTGGCATTACGATTAACAAGAGAAAAGGAGTGAAATTGGGTGGTGAGGTCATACCAGACTAAATTTTATGTATATAAAGTAGCATGAAAGCTATATATATATATATATGTTGGGGATGTAATCATATATTTGTTTATCATTGGCAAGTTCCAGTGATAAATCCAGGCCAGCATGGCTTCAGGGATGGTGAAGAGACTTGAAAGTTATGGTTGAGTCTGTTCCTGGGACCTTTGAAGCCCATACTAGTTTTGATAATCAAGGAGAGTAATCAAAACTTTTGAAGGAGGCTAAGAAAAGCATTTTAGGAAGCAATATCTAGCAGTGTGAAGGATGGGTTGAAGAGGTAGGGGACTGAAATAGGGAGACTAATTTCTGGGCCTCGCTGGATATTAGAAGAGAGGGAATAATGCAAGATGCTTCTGTCATTTCTAGCCTTAAAGACTGGGAAAAGTGTAGTGCCCATACTGAGACGGACAATCTGAATAAAGGGATCAATTTGCTAGAGAACATATTTGGTTGGAAATATACTGAGTTTGGTGGTCTTGGGGTCAGGAGAGATCTCAGAGTTATCTGCTGGTAGGAAATTGTCAAAGCTTTGGAAATGTCTAAGATGACTTTGGTGGTGGGAAGAATACAAATGGACACAGGAGATAATTACCTATATTTAGGGGTCCTGTCATGACAACATATAATAAAGGGAATGAGGCATCTGCTGAGTGGTAGGAGTAGATGGGATAGGTGTATTCTGTGGAAGAATGGGAGAAAGTAAGCAGGATGAGGATTAAGAGGAATTGATAGTATTGGGTACTTAGGTGGTCAATGATTGCCTTGAAAGAGAAGCAGAAGTTTATTGTTGTTTAATGGGATGGAAGAGACTTGAGGATGCTTGTAGACTGAGGGGAAATGAGATGATGGAAAAATGGATATGAAAAGTGAAAGTTTTTTCAAAAGTACAAAGCACCACACAATATAAAGTCACAGCAAGTCAGCTTTTAATCCAGATGCTCTGGAGTCAAAAGGTCATTGGAATCTAAAAGGCACTTCCATTTTTATCATTATACTGAATTCTGTGATGGAGCCTTATTCATGACCCTCTGCGTTGCACTTTCCTCTCTCCCCCAAGCACCAGCATAAATGCTACCAGTTCAATCAGGTAAAACACTTCCTTACATGCTTTTTGTCAGCAAGTCTAGGCCACTACTGTTATATATGGTATGTTTCCAAAAACTGTTACAGGAGAAAATTCATAGTATTTGAGTATTTTCAACTTAATTCTCATTGTAACATTCAGTTGTTTGTAGAAAAACGGTGAAGCATTAATAAAAGATATTTGTAGGGAGGAAAGGGGGAGATGGAGCATTCATAAGCCAGTTCCTCATCCAAAACAAAATATTAGCTAAAAGAAAGCCATTCAGTACCCAGCAGTTGAGTTTATAGAGAAGGAAAGCCTTATGGTCCTTTGAATAAAAAGGTATTTATTCTAAAGAAAATAGACTTGGGCACAGTTTAGAAATCTGGGAGATTCTTGGGAAAATAATAAGACAGGAGAATTTGCTGTTCTTCTAGAGAGTAATAATTGTTCAATAACCTGTTAAATGTATGGCTTAAAATATTCACCAGTCAGCTATGAACTAATTAGAGCTTTTTTTTCATTAATTATACTTCATCTAAATGCCTTTCTTGTCACTCTGAGGCCAACACTGAACTAGTACCTTTTAATGTCCACTCAATCTTTGTCAGTTTTTATTTCTTTGAACAGCCAATCAATGCTTTGCCTTTCAGCATTATTAACAAGAAAAGGGAATGGGAAAGGGAAAGGAAAAGGGAATAAGAAGAAAAGAGAAAAAATATGCAACCTAGAGCAATTCCCCTGGCCCTTATTACCATAATCACTGTAATATCACTGAGGAAATTCTTTTGCAGAATCATGTTTTCCTGTCTTCTCTGTCTTTATGACTTAATGTTCCTTGTATATAAAACTTGTCGGAGCCATTCAGCAGTATAGATAATAGGTCATACCAAGTGTCAGAGCTGTAGTTACGCATATCCATGGTATCACCATTGCAAAGATGAGCTCTTCTTCTTGTGTTCAATTTTTCTGTTTAAAGTAGCCTATCAGTTACTCAGGTCTTAAACCTTGGTGTCAGATTTGAATCCTCCCTCTCTTCATACTCCCAACATCTAATTGATAGCCAATTCTTTATTTTATTTTATTTTACTACGCTTTTATTGATTTTAGAGAAAGGAAGGTAGAGGGAGATAAAAAAAAAATTAATGTGAGACAGAAATATTGATCGGTTGCCTCCTGCAAGTGCCCTGACTAGGGATTGAACCTGCAGCCTGGGTATATGCCCTGACCAGAAATCGATTCTGCAACCTTTGGGTGCACAGGACAATGCCCCACCAACTGAGACACACCAGCCAGGGCAATTGTCAGTTTTTTACATGCCATTTGTATGTGTCCGACTGATGCTACCCTTGTTTAGCCTCTCATTATTTATCGTATTTTTTGCAATAGGCCCCAACAAAGTTGGCCTTTTGTGACATCTCCCCGGTATCCTACACAGAGCTTCCAGTTTCATCTTTCTTAAGCGCTCCATGTCATGTTTTCCCTCAAAATCCCCCAGTATTCACCTTCTATTTATTAAATCAAACCCAAACCACATGGCCATTGCTGCCTTTTATGGGCCTAACACTCTTCCTGGCATATACGTATCGAAGTTTGTACTTCTGTGCCTTCCTTCTCTCTCTCCTCTGAGATGGAAGATCCATGAGAATGGGAACCACATTTATCTGCTCACTATTTTGTTCTTAGAGCCTAGTGTTGTGGTTGGCATACAGGAGGTGCTCATTAAGTATTGACTGAATGAATAAAAGCTTCAATTTTCAAATCAACTTACCCTTTAAAATTCAGTTCAAATGCCACCCATCAAAAAATCTATACTGATACTGCTTTCCATTTTAATACCTACCTCACCTCTCTAAATCTAAATGATTTGTTGTTTGTTTCTGAACTCTCATAGGCCTTATCGATACTACTCTTACTTTGCATTTCGAATTATAATTGTTTTTGTACCTGTACCATCTCCCATGACTGTGAAATCCCTGAAGGCAACAGCTATGTTTAATTCATAACCATGTCCTGAAAAACAACTTCCCCTGAATGAACACTTGATTAGAATAGGCACACTGCAGGCTGAAGCAAAGTAGAAAAAGTTTAGGTTTATTACTATTTCTGATCTTATGCTAATAGCTCTTGTGCTTTGCTTATAAACATCAAATGGTAAAAATGTTGCCTCATCTCAATTAGCCAAAATATAGGTGGAAATATTGGCTGAGCCTGTATTAAACAAGATATAAGGCCATCATGGCTAAAAATTGAATTCTGGCCAATCTCCAAGAACCAGGAACAAAGTCATAATTTGCATAATTATAAAATTGCAAATTGTTTTTCCCTGCAATGGATGCTAACTGTAACAATATTTTATTTGTGGCTATTGGGACTATAGACATCTAAATAAATTCAGTCTATAAATGGGATCTTTGGCTATTGATTTCTTTGTATTATAAATCAAAACTGTACAGCATGTTATCTGCATTGCATACATATCAATTTCCAGACTGCCACTTTCCTTTGAGCTCTTGGCGTTAAGCTCAAATCCCTTTAGTTGTGGATACTAGTTTATCAGACTCCCTAGTAAGGAATTTGCCTATCTGAGTGTCTAGGAAGAAAAACCAATGTATTTGATTCCTGGAGCAAACCCTTCCAAAGGAAACAGTGGTCTTGCCAGGTACCTTAATTTCATTTATACCTATGATGAGAGATTCTTTTGAAAGCTAATTATCTGTAATCATTTATTACTTATTCCAGGTATTTACTCCTCTGAGTATTTTAAGCCCATTTCCTTTCATTCTATAATCAAGACAAAACCCCAAACACCCTTTTCTGTAGAAACAGTTTCTCTGTAGGATGTAAATCACCCTTCTGACTTGTATTTCTGTTCAGTTGGAGCTTCTTTCTCAAATGTTCTTACATCCCGTCTTGATACTTCAGTTCATGCCTTTACACTCATCCTGAATATCAAAGATCATAGGCAACACATTTAATGTATATCAACTTTATTGAATTAGCAGGTATGCATACATATAGACTGCAAATCATTCTTGGTCCTGTGAAGAGACAGGTGTTTATTCCAAGTCAAAATGAGAGCACGGATCCACAGTTCTGCTGCTACTGAAATACTTCTGGGCATCTTGGTATCAGCATAGTCTCCCTCAATACCATTCAAAGCAGGCTGTCACCTCTCCCTTCAGCTAAGGGGTATCTAAAACAAATTTGTAAAGAACCTTTCTGTATCAGAGGTAGTTTTGTGCCTGCAGTATGAGTCATAGAAGACATTTGGTCAAAGACTCCATAAAGGGGGTAGAAGAGATACACTAGAACTCAGAGTTGGAACCAATTATTTTTAAGTAAATTGTCCATAGTAGCAAAAATATCAATCAAACTTCAGAATAGCCTATTCAGCCATTTAACTTCAAAGCATGCAGACATCTTTTAGAGACAACCGTGAATTTGGCTTGAGCACCACGGATGCATTTTAAAAAAGTGAAAAGTACTTTTCTATGCAATGACTAGTGTAGTGAGCTGAATGGTGACTCCCCAAAGGTATGTCCATGTCCTAATTCTCAGAACTAGTGATGTTATTTGATTTAGGAAAAGGTCTTCACAAATGTAATGAAGTTAAGGATCTTGAGATAAGGAAGTTATCATGGATAAACCGGGTGGGCCCTAAATGTCAACACAAGTATCCTTCCAAGAGAGGCAGAAATAGATTTGGCAGAAGTAGATTCAATACACAGGGAAAAGTGATGTGAAGACAGAGCTGAGAGTGATTTGGCCACAAGCCAGGGAGGGAATGGGTCAAAAGAAACTGGAAGAGGCAAATAAGAGATTTTTCCCTAGAGCTTTCAGAGGGAGTACAGCCCTGCTGACACCTCAATTTAGGACTTTTATTAACAGTAAGATAATAAATAAATAGCTGCTGATTTAAGCTGCCACATTTGTAATAATCTGTTACAGCAGCCACAGGAACTTAATACATATTTTGGTACCAGGAAGTAAGGTTCTGCTATATATCAAATAACTAAAAATGTGGAAGTGGCTTTGGAATTGGATAATGGGAAGAAGCTGGAAAAAATTTGCTGCATCTGATAGAAAAAGCATAGATTGACTTAGACCAGTGGCCAGCAAACTCATTAGTCAACAGAGCCGCAGTTTGCCAACCACTGACTTAGACTATTGGTGAAAATATAAATTAAAGGTGCTTCCAGTAATGGCTGAGAAGGAACTAAGGAACATTTTATTAGAAACTAGAAGAAATGTGATCCCTGTTATATAGCAGCATAAATCTTATCTGAATTGTCTCCAACAGTTGCATGGAAAGTGGAATTTGTAAGTGACAAACTGGGATATTTAACTGAGATTTTCAAGCAAAGCATTGGAGGTATGGCCTAGTTTCTTCTTAAGCTTATATTAAAATATAAGAGAAAAGAGAGAAATTGTGGAAAGATCTATTAAACAGAAAGCCAGCAGTTGATGATTTAGAACATTTTGAGCCTATTCAGGTTGTAAAATATGCTAAAATTAGAAGATTCACTTTTAGAGGTGTGCTCTAAAGATAAAGCTAAAGGTGTGGCTAAACAACCTTTGGCTAGTGCTGGAAAGATTAGGTATTGACTCATGGGTCCACTCAACCATCTCAGCTGAAGCCAGGAATTAAGATGGGGTTACCTGGCAAAGATCTCTGAGGACTCTCTTATCTCAGTATTGAATCAATGTGATATACATGAGAGGCCACCAAGTTTTTGAGAATGTTATACCAGGAGAAATACTTCTAAGTTGGCCTTAAAGGAATAGAGATGGGACAAGATGAGAGAAGGTTTTCAGATTACTAAAAATTCACAGGCAACAAACAGGCTGATAAAACTACAAACATGTGCTATCCTTCAATGTAAGGGATCACCCATTAGGACTGCAGCTACAGGGGCCCAAACATCAGAGCAGAAGCAGAAGTGAAAGCCATGGGCGGAGAGGGCAGAGATGCAGGCCTAACAGGCAGAGCCCTGAGTCAAGGAAGATTATTGTCAGGCCTTGAAACCTAAGGGGATTTTGCTGGCTAAATTTTGAAAATCATTGGAACAGATGACTCCTTCCTACTTTCCATTTTCTCTCTTTTGGAATAGAAATGCCCATAACTATTATCAGGTACCTGATCCACCACTGTATTTTGGAAGCAGATAATTTGTTTTCTTATTGTATTGATCCATAGATGGAGAGGAATTTTGCCTATACCTAATTTAGATAATCTAAATGATGAGATTTAGGACTCTTGAACTGATGATGTTTGAATGAAATTTTAGACTTAGACTTGATGCTGTAATGTATTGAAAAGGTTGAGATGGAGTGAAGGTTTCATGCACAAGGGACAGACCTAAATTTAGGGAGGGGGCAGAGGGCAGACTATCATAGGCTAAGGGCTGCCTCCAAAAAAGATATATTCATTACTTAATCCCCAGAATCTGTGAATTAGCTACCTTATTTGGAAGAAAGGTCCTACAAGTGTAAGTTTAGGGTCTTCAGATGAAATTATTCTGGATTATCTGAGTGGGTCCTAAATGCCAACCTAAATGAGAGGCAGAGGGAGATTAGGTAAACAGAGGAGAAGGTGATGGAAAAATGGAACAGAGATGTGGCCATAATACAAGGAATGCCAACAGCCACAGAAGCAGGGCGAGGCAAGGAAAGATGGAGGCAGCACGGCCCTTGGTTTTAGACATATGGTCAGCAGAATCTTGAGAGAATGAATTTCTGATGGATTAATAAGCAAATGAGTTTGTGATAATATGTTATAGCAGTCAAAAGAGACTAATACAGCCAGTAAACATTTTAAGGGCTTTGCAATTTTTAAAAATATTCTGAATAAAATCTTCATAAATTGGTGCTTCTCACATGTGGTAGTAATAAGCCCAACAAAAGGCTCAGTATAATCTGATTCCATATTAAAATGTCATGAAGTATTTTTTTTTTGTGTGTGTGTGTGATACGTTTCTATCTAACCCCAGACTGCAAATAGCTAGAGCAGGATCATTATAAATCTGGGAAGCAATGCCCTGAACTCAATTATTGGAACTTCATGAAAGACTCTGAAAAGGCTTCATAATATTTGTGAAAAGCATGTGAGATTACTCTAAATACAAATATATACTTTATCAATAATAGTTCTTCAATTTTCCCCCACAAACTATAAAATAAGGCAAGTTCACATCTGGAAAAGATGATATACATCGATATTTCTACCTTGACCTGCTTGGTAATACGGCATGGCAAATGCCCCTACATTTTAGTCAGGGTTAATTTTTCAAAATATCATTTCCATAGGCCTAAAAAGCTATTAAAAAAGGATTCAAAGAAGTCATACCATGAAGATTTCAGAAATGACTTGCTGAAGTAAAAAATACACACGTTAAGTATTTACATAAATTAGTAGAACCAATATATTTGTTGATGTTTAAAAATTATGTGAAATTAGTATAGTCTTCAAATTTGTGTGTGCCTAGGTGAGTTTCTTAAGATGAGATAAAACTGTAACATCTCAGATACTGTAATGCTTGTTGATTTCTCTATTGTAGCAGCTTCAGAGGTTTTTAAAGTATAACACCCAAGTAAGAATGCACTGGAGGGAAAGGCAGCACTTTGAGTCATAACACATCGATAGAAAGAAAACTGGTCTCTAGTTTTCTTTATCCATGTGGTGACTTGCCAAGTCAGTCCTTTGTTCTTTCTGAATGTCTACAGTGTACTGTGGAGGAGAAGTAGGATTCTTTATGTAAGATATATACACATAAGAAATTTTTTACAATAATCATCTGCAAGGATTTGTCTTAAAATTGCACTCCAGAGAAGTTATACTACATTACTTCAATGCATACTTTAAAATAATAGACAATTTAAGCATAATCATTACTCTCTCATCGATTCAAGAAAAACATAGAGCCTATTTTCCTCCTAGAGCTGTTTATGACGGCAGCATTTAAATTTGTTAATATAGGTAAGTAAGTATGATGACTGAGTACTTCAATTAGTCACTGGGATGTGGAATTAATGTAGCAGGAGATATAAATATATCCACATATATACCTATACATACATATAATTGGTTTTTCTTCCTCAAACCACCGAGGCAGAATTGGAAAGGGGAGTAGGAAGGCAGATAAAACAATTGACCTTTCAGTTTTCTGCTTCCCCTTGCAGAAAGAAATCTTTTTCCTCTCAAATCTCTGAGAATTCTATTCCCTACTTTCAAGGGGGTCATGGGAGAAAGAAGAGTAGAGAGAAGAAATAAACCACAGAGATTAGGAATCAATATTTACCTTTAAAAATTTAAATAAAGGTAATAGAATTTTGGGGTTCATTCCTCACATAAACATTAAATTGTGAAGTTTTTCTCAAAAATAGCCATATAAAGTATTTGTATAAAGTAGATATATGTGCAAAATTAGAAAACACTTCTTTAAATAAAATTTAAATCACTTTGCTTCTGTTGAACTTTGGTTTATTTTTAGCAATGAAAAGTGCCTGCACTATCATGCTGAAACTTTAGATTAATGATCAGTTTAATTACAGCCAAAGCAGATGAAATCCATCAGCTTTCACTTGAGATAAGATTCTAACTAATTAGACGGGGGTGATGCAGTATTTTTTCTGAGATTCCAAAATGGTATCTCTCACTGCCTCTCCACATTACCAACACTACCTTTTCAGTGGCCTTTTCCTTTTCTATGTAATAAGAATAAGAAGCAAATATTGAATCATTCATTCTTTCTACCCCCTTTTTTCTCTTTCTTCCTTTTTTAGGGGAGGGAGAGAAGGGGAAAGGTGACCTGCTAATTTGAGTAACATTGTACATTTTTGACAGATTGAATGATTTTGAAAGCCTTAGAGCTCTTCAATTTCTTACACTTTTCACCATCACTGTCAGGTCACACACAATAACAAAGAATACACATCTTTACACTAAAATGAAACACACATTTTAGAATCCCAATAATTGTGTTCATATTAGTATAATTGTGGGAGGAGCCTTGCATTAGCTGTACAAATGCAGGCTGTTTCATCCGGCTTGGCTTGATCTTTGCAGATATGCACTGATTCCTCTCCATCCTTTGAGTGCATGCATGTTTTATTCTTCTCAAAATGAATGATTTTCCTTACTGAAATATTTTTCTATTCTTTGGCATCAGGACTCACTTAGCGGAGATACCTCCATTGTGGCGAGAGCGTGACCTTTCCAAAGGTACCCGTCGGTTATCTGTAAGACAGAGAAAAAGAACCAAAAATATGATGAGGTTCAGATCTTAGCTGTTACAGGATGTCAGGTTGAGAGAGGGTTTCAAATAGTCCTGAAAAATCACTTCAAATAAATATGTAAATAAGTAACATGGAGCCCAGATCTGAGGAGTTCAGGAAGCAGCTGCAGGGCTAAGTTGAAGAGTTCTGCAATCAGCACTAAGTGACTTTTCTTGGTTAAGTGAAGTCAGAGTGATACAAGAAATGGAAGGATTTTCTCAAGCACAATTCCCTTGGAAGTGGCCTGTAACAACAGAATTTCTTGGTCAACACATTAAATTGAAAGGCTCTATGCACGAGCCTTTTGTTGGAAAGCACTTCAATTCCCCACAAGTTTTCACTCTGTATACTGGCTACTGCTACAGGACAGCAGCGCAGGCAGAGCAGGAAATAGTTTTGATTTTTTAAAATGATTGCAGCTACTGAATATTTGCGTGATTGTATGATGTTAACAAATTCAATACATTATATAGTCATAGTGAAAATGAATAATGAATAGGTCCCATTCCCCTCAACCATCACAAAAAAAAAAAAATCCCTGTCAAGATAACTGTTGGCACAAAGCTTGAACAGCAAAGTTTTAAAGTACTGAAAGTTGCTGAAAATAGTTTTAGCTTTAATAGGAAAAAGGTTTACAGCTCTGCATTGAGATGGTCAGTACTATGTTATTATCACCTGTTTTATGCTCGGCTTAAAAGCAATTGATGTGGGTGCAAATCCTTCTGACACAGGCATAATATACTTAAATTCTCTCTTTAGAATGAGACTAGGTCCCTACAAATAATGACAACACCAGCACTTACATAAATGCTAACATTTTACACTCGTTAATTTGCTAATGCATACAACATCCCCAGGAGGTAAGCCCATTTCATTTTATCCTATTATCTCTGCTTTACTGATAAAGGTTACACAGCAAATCAATGGTATGATGGGGGATCATAATGCAAAGTTAATGCCTAAATGTCAGGCCTGCTTTGTTCAGAGGTAAATGTTGGGGCCTCCCAAGCTACTTTCCACTCCTGCCCCAAGATGACATGAAAGAAAGACATCCTCTCTGTCCCGGGAGAAGGATGGACTGTGAGAAGTGCTGAAATTTTGCTATGGTATCAGTTTCAACTGTGTCAGTGTCTCTTGACTGACTCCCAGTAGTCTGAGGTCAGTACAGAGCAAAGAAAGCTAACTGGCTTCTATGACCTTGGCCTCATTAACACCCTGGTATGAGTGCATCGAACTAAGCAGCTATAAGCTTAAAGTGCCTTATATGCAATAATATCACTGAGAGGTGAGAAAAAAAGGGGCATATCTTTTCAGGGATATATCTGAGTGATGGATTATTTGGGCATCCTTTTAAAGATACTATTTAAAAAATCCAATATTTAGTTTGTGATATGGATCACAATTCAGCTAAAAATGTGAAGATAACATTCCTAGATAAAGAGTTTATTACTGAGATGTCACTGCTTTGCATATAGATTGGTTTGAGACTTCTTAGAAAACATTTAAAAGTGAGATTACAATATAAGTTACCATTCCATTGCTAAGCATTTAATGTCATCAGATATGAGAATGATGGTACCAATCACAGAGGATTGCCCCAGCTCAAAAAGCAGCTTGCTCCTTGGCAATCTTACATACTAAAGCCAAATTGGCATTCATTCTAGGAATGCCACTGGCACCCCATAAAATCACTCACTGCCCACTGGATTCAAGTGAAGTACCACATGCAAAAACCCAACCTCACAGCATTAAATGATGTGAGGATTCATGTCAACCTGCAACTTATTGGTAGCATTTGGTGCGAGAAAATAAACTTTCAGGTCAAAATGAATGAAGAAACGGACATTGAAGCTTTTGGAAGGCAAGATAAACACTGGTCCATGGTCCAAATCTAGCTCTTGGCATGCACAAGAGAAGTATTCTACATTTCTTCCTTTCCTCCCTCCTTCTCTCTTTATCTTTTTCAAATGTTTTGGTACCTAATTAGTCATCTATGTTCATGAGATAATTATAAGAAGAAGCAATTGTGTAAAGGTCACCACTTAAGTTTTTAAAATATCAACCTACAACCTTGTTTATGAAAAAATGTCATTAGAAACAATGACAGCAATGACTGATTTAGATTTTGCAATTTATTTACAATCCTCGTATTTATGTTAAAACTATTTAGGTATGAAATATATATTTATACTTTAGAGTTGCATGGATCAGGCCACAGTATAATTTAAGGGATAATATGCTATCTGTATATATAACATGGATATATATTCATCTCTCTTCATGTTTTAATAGCTTACAATCTAATGATGACAATATTTCACATGTGGGTTCATGCCTTATTTAAAGCAGAGATTGTGAATTACTACATTTTTTGAAAGGCAAACTTCTATATTTATAGTATTAAATACTAATGAATGAAAATCAGTGGCCTGAGCCTCACAGGGTTAGAGCACATCTTTGGCATCAGATTTATGAGAAAGGAGCAAATGTTTGTTATTATTGCATGTCCCTTTTGGAAGCATCGATGGAAACAGCAGGTGCACATGTGATATGATTGGAAAGCTTCAGGAGACCTAGATGGAATAAAATTCACTGACCTAGACTCTTGATTCCAATAATTACAGGCTGTTATTGTTCCTTGTGTTTAAGTCCCTACCGATCTTATTCCCCCAGCACTACTGATACTAGAGTGGTTTACATGGTGAACACAGAGCCTCTCCTCCAATAAGTCAATAGTTTAAACATGTATTTACCTGAGATGATGTGGAGGACTTTGTTAGTGGCTTTCCTTTCTAATTTGCCTGTTGTCTTTTTGGAAAACAAGGAGAGGAAGATAAGGGGGAAGCATCTGTCTGTGTTCGTATACTTGTTGGGGATAGTATGCACTGCGATATAGGCAAAAACATTTCATTAGAGGATGGTGGAACATGATTTGTCATAATCTCCTTCTGCTTCCATTTTATTAATACATAAGTAACATTACAGTGAATAAGAGAGCCTGGAGATTCTAGGATATTCTCAGGGTCTAGGAATTCATTAAGGCATTCTATTGTTTGTAAACACGAGGATTAATGCAGCAGTAAAGTCTGAGACATTAGTCCCAAGATTTACCTTCCAAATTCACCACAGTTAGGTATATGTACCCTGGTAGGTTTTCTTTGATTATCAAAGGCTTGTCTTTATAAAATATGCCCCAGGTGAAGGTGAAAGGATTCTGCTGTTACAGAGGGTGACCTGGTCATAGCATGATGTTGAAGAGAAGAACATAGTTATATGAAAATGTGCATTCTATAGAGGAAAGGTGGCTAAAATAAAAACAATATTCCAATTGGTCACCAAAAAAGACTATAAATACATGGCCCAGCTTTAAATGCTTCTGCATATTCTGAATATCAGGTTAGCCAGCTCAAACCAATGTGAAGGCTTTCCTCACTATATTAAGAGCGAGAAGCTTTAGTTTTTTTTCTGAGCATAAACTGATTTGGCATCCATCTGAAAATTTCCCCAACTGAGTCCTGCAGTGAATGAATTAAACCCATTATTGTATTGCTCTAAAATTCATCCACTCAATCATTTATTCAGCAATTATATACAAAACACATCATTCATGAAATACCTGAATGTCACCATGTTTCAGATCCATAGCTAAATCTACACCACTAATTTCCTTCTTACTGAAAACTTTGTTAAATGCCATAACTAAGGAATAAGCATGTCACAGATAAGGCTGAAACAAAATGTGGTGTGAGAGAGATCAAAGGACTCAAGCCAGTGCTATATAAACTGGGAATGGGCAATTAATCCTCTAACAAAGTGATGCCAGAGATACAAGGCTGCATCTTGTATATTGCATGAGTAAGTCATGTTGAAACTGAAAAACAGTGATGAAAAAGGCCATGCCCATTATTCATTTCCCCTCAGGTTAGGTGCCCATCTGTTGTCTATGGAAGAATTGATTCCCTGGTGCTTCGTAGGCATGTAGACATATATCAATGCACACCTAACATAATGTACTATACACTCCCAGCGGGGTAACATAAAACAAGTGTGCCTGGTATATACTGCACAGTGTGTTACAAAATATCCCACGTGAATGCAAATTAGTTGGATAGAAAACAAAGTAAAAGATACCCTCTGCAATGTACTGTGGGCTTTTTCTCCAAAGCTCTTCAAAAGCGATGGTGTGGCCCATTGACCATCAATGAGTAGGCATTGTTTCCAGCAAGCAAACAGAGGATTGGGTTTATGGAGTTTAGGCTAGGAAAACCAAGAACATTTTATGTTGCTTCAGGAAATGTCTATTGAGTAGCTGTTGGCATTCCAAACACTGATAAAGAAAAATAATTTTAGACTTGTTATACTGAAATATTCTCATATGAACTTATGTTTTTTCCTTTGTGTCCCATGATTCCAAAACTGATTTATATTGGGGTATGTGTGTGTATGGTATGTGTGTGTGTTTTCTGTGATTTTTGGGATTGTGAATTGATAAAGTATCTCACTCACTAGAAATGACTAGAATATGGCAACTGAATTAGGTTTAGGCCTAATTTCTTGGTGGAGGATAGCCAATTACTCTATTAGTTGAACAGGCTCATTCTCTTCATTCTTACCAGAATAGTGATCTTCAAAAGAAAAAAAAAATACGTTGAGTTCAAACTTCATAAACAATTTGGTGTCCTAATTTTTAACATTTTATTGTAGAAATTTCCCATGCCATTACACTTCTGAAACATGATACTGAAAGCATGATTTTTAATGGCCACTTTATTTTATCTATCCTATCTAATAAAAGAGTAATATGCAAATTGACCATACCTCTGCTACACCCACAAGCCATGCCCACCAGTCACGCCTACCAGCCAATCAGAGTGAGTATGCAATTTAACCCAACCAAGATGGCTAGGGCCACAGAGAGAGCAGGATGGAGCCTTGGGTTGCCCTGGTAATGGAGGAAGCCAAGCTTTCTGCAAACCCAGGCTAGTGCTTAAGGCAACAAAGTTTCAATGGCTGTGTAAGCAGAAGGTTTGGCTCTGCTCCAGGCTACAAAGTTTCAATTGTAGAAGATAAATAAATCCCAGATACTAGAGCCTTTGCTTGGGTTGCCGGAGGGCATGACCAGCCTGCAAACCACCACAGGCCCCTCACCTAGGCCACCTCACGCCCCAAGGGAACACTCACCCTTATCTAGGACACCCTTAGGGCAAACCAGCTGGCCCCCACCCATGCACCAAGCCTCTATCCTATCTAATAATATACAGATTGACCATCACTCCAACACACAAGATGACTATCCCTATGTGGTCAAAAGATCCTGTCCCCATGTGGATACAAGATGGCCAGCAGGGGAGGGCAGTTGGAAGGAACCAAGACTGCAGGAGAGGGCAGTTAGGAGTGACCAGGCCCACAGGGGAGGGCAGTTAGGGGCAAACAGGCTGGCAGGGGAGCAGTTAGGCATCCATCAGGCTGGCAGGCAGAAGCAGTTAGGGACAATCAGGAAAGCTGGAAGGTGAGCAGTTGGGAGCCAGAAGTCCTGGATTATGAGAGGGATGTCCGACTGCCCATTTAGGCCAATCTTACCTGGATTGGGCCTAAATAGGCAGTCAGACATCCCTCAAGGGGTCCCAGATTGGAGAGGGAGAAGGCTGGGCTGAAAGATACTCCCCACACCATACACGAATTTTGTGCACTGGGCCTCTAGTGTGTATGTATATATATATATATATCTATCTCTATATATCTAATATGCAAAGTGTTTCCTTGGGAGGTCAACTGACCGGGAGTTCAATTGCCAATATGACATGCGCTGACCACCAGGGGGTGGCACAGAATGAAGGAAGGCCCCAGCTAGCAGGTGACACCTGGGGAAGGGAGGCCTCAGCTGGCAGCTGGCAGCTACTAGGGGCCCTACCTGTGCCTGAATTTCATGCACTAGGCCTCTAGTATGATATAAATATACCATAATTTGGTTAATCATCTTTGTTCTTCTGGATATTTCAGTTGCTCCAAATTTTTTCTATTACAAAAAGCCTCACAATGTACATCCTTAGCGTCAGATCTTTATATATACCATGTGTAGAAGTGGCATTGTTAAGTATGCAAATAAGTGTCTCACCAGACATTTGATACACATTCAACTACATTTCTTCTTCTTTAAGCTTTGTTTTTTTACATATAATTATTTAAGTGATTTAGAATTTATTTTGATAAGTTTCCACATTGCTTGCTTGCTTGCTTGAAAAGAAGAAATGGGTTGTCCCAGTACTATTTGTTGAATAATCATGAATTTCTACACAGATTCATGATACCTCTTTTATCAGAAGTAATCTATAGTAGGGCACATTTCTGTTCCATTGACCTAAGTAGTTTTCTGACTATTATTTTGGTGCCACTACCTTCTGACTGTGTTATTTCAATCTCAAAATAGGTTTTAATATCTGGAGAAAATAATCCTCCATAATTTATAATTTCATTTCAAATGTGTTTTAGGGCACATTTTGGATGTCTACATCACACTATCATCAGAAAACAACTTGAAAAAGTCCCTACATAGCCTGGAAAAACAAACCTTGCTAACTAGGCTATCCTAGTAAGGCTAGGCAGATGTTGATTTGTTGAATGTCAGTGAGTTAAGTGACTCTAACGTCCCTAATGACTTTTTTAAGACTTCTCCTCGGACTCCTCATTTTCTTAAAGATTTAAAAAGCCCCTTTCCCTGTCTTTTGATCACTTACTTTTTTAATACCAGATGACCACTTTTCTTCTGGAAACGCAGCACAGTCCAGAACTAAGAAAAAGAGTATCAGTGATTCTACCTACAGATTTTATAATACTGTTATTCTCATCATTTGTGCCTTGTCAAAAATATGAGTAATTCGCTGAGACTGGTTTGGCTCAGTGGATGGAGCGTTGGCTTACGGACTGGGGGGTCCCGGGTTCGATTCCGGTTGGGGGCATGTGCCTTGCTTGTGGGCACATCTCCACAGTGGGGCGTGCAGGAGGTGGCTGATCGATGTCTCTCTTTCATCGATGTTTCTGACTTTCTGTCTCTCTCCCTTCCTCTCTGTAGAGAATCGATAGAGTATATTTAAAAAAAAAAATATGAGTAATTAGCCGAAACCGGTTTGGCTCAGTGGGATAGAGCATCGGCTATCGGACTGAAGGGTCCCAGGTTCGATTCCGTTCAGGGGCATGTACCTTAGTTGCGGGCACATTTCCAATGTGGGACATGCAGGAGGCAGCTGATTGATGTTTCTCTCTCATCGATGTTTCTAACTCTCTATCCCTCCCCCTTCCTCTTTGTAAAAAATCAATAAAATATATTTAAAAAAATATGAGTAATTGGAATGAAATGTATAGTTTTGTTGGCTGTTGATAAAGTCTAGTGTTTCTAGTTTGTAAATCTAATTTTCTCATATGTTTTATGTTTTACAAAATTGGCTTTCACTAGAAACCATGAGTATTAAACTATATCAAACATTATTTGATTCAAACAGAATTGCATACCAGGGTGCTGTGCAAAAATGCATGTCTAGAAGCCAGTCTATTGCCTTCACCTAACAAATAGTTCTAGCCTTGTGTAATCTCTGTGGCATAATTGAAATAGGCCATGTTGTATAATCTATATCCTTCATTATATGCAAATAAATCCATGCAAAGAAAATATAAACCAAGATTACCATGGTAGTTCAGGTTGGCAGAAAAGATGAAAGTATTTTAAGAGGATGGTAATGGAAAGCAATAATGTTAAAGTAGTTCAAAGGCTACTGTGACTATAGACACACAACTCTCATTAACTGTAATTGGAGTTAAGCACATGTAATGATAACAAATTAGACCCCTAAATGTCTTCCCAATTGGAAAATAAGCAGATATGTTCCAGAAAATGGTGTGCTTTTGTGTAGAAAATACAATATTCTAATTGTGATGCACAAATTAGTTTCACATTGATATTGCTCAGGACCTGATGTTGGTATTTTCCCTATGTTTAGGGATGTAGATCTGCTAGAGATAATGTCTGTACAAAGAATGCCTTTCCTTTTCACTTCTTAATGCTCAGCATTTGTTATGTTATTAAAGGAAAAGTCTCAATAGTTGTGGTGGATTTATTAATTCAGTAGCTTGTTATCAGCATGAAACTCTGCTGTGCTAGGGGAAAAACAAATTATATTTTACAAAACTGCAGTAGTGAGATGGAATCACTTTTCTATATTTCACTTGCATCTTATTCTCCTTGCCAGGTAGTAACTCTACTTTCTATCTCTATTATGATCCTCATATTTTACAAATTATCAAGTCTTGTAGTAACATAAGGGTACATTATCAAACAAACTCAATTACAGCAACTTTAGGAAGATTGAAATACATGATAAAAGTACAACCATATAGTACAATGATAATATTACTTTAAGGCACTAAAAACTTAATCCATATTAAACTACAAATATAGAAAATATGCAATACTTACTTTTATCTATCATAAACATGATATTTTCATAACATGTACAACCAATCTCTTGGTGTTTTAAATGACTAACATTTACATAGTTAGTAACTTGACTATTTCAAAGGATTTTAGAAAAGCATGGTTCAGAAAAAAACTAAAATCAGTATATTGTTCAGTATTTCAACTGCCACAGACCTTGCTATTGATTATCTTTGGACACAATGTCAAAGCTAGTGAATAGATTTTTAAAAAAAAATGTCCTTGTTTTGTATCTTAGCCATGCATTATGTTTGCTTCTATACTAGAAAATGCAATTGAACCCTAAGAAAAGTTTTCTCTCTATGAGGTTGAAATTCTGATGACAATGCCTGCACATCTGGAAAATATGGAAAAGGAAACAAGTAAAAGGATGAATAATGTTAGAAAATAGTTGGAAAGGCTCCCAAGGAAATTATATATGTGGAATTTCTATACCAATAGAGAACCATACAAACTAGAATAGAGGCACTCAGATGTCTATCACAGTGGATTGCATGCAGCAGTTTCTCAAAAACTCTGTGAATTCATCATCTAATCATTAGCAATGAATCAGGAACGGATCCTTCAATTTACCTTCTGCTATAATGTTTACACAGGGAATATAACCTGCCATTAATTTAAGGAAAGGAAACACACTCCTTTCCTTTCTCCCTCTTCCCTCCATTCTTTCAGTCACACTCATGTTTTACTACACCCAGTATCTGCAGAGTCCCATAGCAGGCACCCTCATAAGTCATTAGGGAGGACAGGATAAATTTACATAAGACATTCTGTATCTCATAGCATCTATTACAGTCTCAGTATGATGGAGATTCAGAGTAGAGGAAAACCATACCCTTTGTGTGCAAATGTTGGGGAAACAGACTCATCCCAATTAGGCTTTAAAAAAAGGTGGAATTTCAACAAGAAAAGACAGGATTATAGCTGTTAATTTTTGGTCCAAAATATAAGTTCCTCATGTTGCTGACTATTTAATTTCAAAATTTTTCCTATTTGGGGGCATGAAAAGCAATGGATGTTTAAAGGGAGAATTGGAATATCCTATCTAATAAAAGGCTAATATGCAAATAAACTGAACAGTGGAACAATCGAACAATCAGTCACTATGATGTGCGCTGACTACCAGGGGGTGTGAGCAGAATATGGCTGGTGTTGGCCATGGCAGGATGGTGGAGCAGGTGAGTGGGTTGCCAGACTAAGGTGGGGTGCTGGTTGCTGTTATCAGGGCAAGCCTCTGGTGGTTACTGAAAATTCTTTGCTCCTGCATGCTGTGGTCCCACATGGTGCTTGCATCTGCTGCTGGCACCAGCCCCACTCGCACCCACTGCTGGTGCCTGGCGCTGGTCCCGATCACTCCAGGCCATCAGCCGGTGCAAGTGGTGGCTGCCAGCCCTGATCGCCCTTGAGAGCTTCTCCACTTTCCCCTGCTCCTGAGGGGTGATCAGGACAGCAGCTGCCACTCACACCTGCTGTTGGCACTGGCCCCAATCACTCAGCATGTGGGGCTGGTGCTGTCAGTGTGTGGGAGCAGCAGCTGCGAGAGTGGGGCTGCCAGCAGACAGGGGCTGTGGTGAGAGGGACTGGGTGGGGGCATGGAGAATGGGTTGAGACCCGCCCCTATGACTACTGCAGCCTCATGGCCCACAGTTCCTTTTAAGGTGCATAAATTTGTGCACTGAGCCTCTAGTCTATACATATTTAACTTTTTTTTTTGACCCTAGGAAAAGGAAAAAAATAATGAAAGAAAATGCACTGTATTGGCCAGATTCATAGTGATAGTTATTTCCATAAGCATGTGATTTTAATTTTAATGACATATTTTTTTTAAAGTCTGGGTTTACAAAGAAGACAGCAGTGAATTAAAAAATAAATAAATAAATAAAACCACCTAGCAGAAATGGGGCCTCTGGAATCACCTGGTTAGGTTCTGTCCTTGAAGCCTGGACAGCACTATCAAGAGTGGCAGGAGAAGAGCTGATCAAGGCACACAGAGATTGCAGTGACCTGTGCCAAGAGTATTTGGCAAGATGAGAACTTAAGTAACCATTGGGGTTGGTGCAGATAAACCAGCTATTAAATGACAATGTGGATAAAGGGTCAATTCATTTCTACCACCTTTCATCTCTCTGTCTTTCTACTCTATAAGTGACACAGATCCCTAGACTAAGAATATTAGGCATCGGTCATTTCTCTAACTTTGATCATATGATGAACAATCTTCTGTCATTTTTTGTGGCAGCTGTTTGTGATCTGTTTGAGCTTTGTGGCTGATATGCTGACCTAGAATATACTCACCTGCCATCTGCTTTTGTTTCTGAATCAATCTAAGACTACAGATCTCCTCCTTTTGTTTTTAGCATGTGCAACCTCTCTCTTGTTTCTTGGCTACCTAGTTCTCATGGATCATAGAAGTTTTAGAGTCGTCAGCCCAATTCTACAGCTTCAGTACGCCCAGGTACTCTGGCTTATATAAGCTCACTGTTTCTGTAGTAATGCAGAAATGGTAGGCTTTCCCCTGCATGATTCCTCTATTCCCCAAAGGACCAGGCCACAGACATGTACTGCTGGCTGTGATTTGAGGAGAGAAGATATTAATCTACAAGTTACAATGTGTGAGCCTATAAACAGGTGCTTCCCATTAGTAGTGTTCCCCATGCTACCCTGTATTTAATTACTTAACCAGTTGCATGGACAAAGGCAGCCTGTATGGTTAATATCACAGACAGTTTAGCAGCTGCCAGTGCCATTGTTTTAAACTATAAACTGTCCCTTAAGGTAGAAGCCAGTCAGCAGTTATTTTAAATTTGAGTAGTTAGGACAAAGTTAAAACATGGCTTCTCGATGTCATGGTTATAACCGGCAGAAGCTCCTTTGTAATTTTAGTTTCTAAGGCAATCTATGCACAACCTGAGTGCAGGCCAAGCCTATACATAAGTGAAAATAATGGCTACTAACTAGCAACTTACCTACCATATGTCTCAAAAAGCCTTTCCTCATTTTTAAGTCTACTGGAACAAAGTCAATCCTCACATTATTAGACAAATGTATCAATAAGGATGGCTGTACATTGATGTTCTTTGCAGCATTGTTTATACTAGTGAAAACTGTAAATAGTCTATATGACCATCATGGAATTATATAAATAAAAGTTGGGATCCACATGCACTAGGATTCAATGCAGCCATTTTGAATTATTATATAGATCTACATGTGCTTGCCATAAAGAAGTCCACATTATAAAGTGAAAAAGGCAAGTTATAAAAGAGTACATCATATTACTTTTTAAATACAATTTTTAGAAGCTTGGAAGGATATATACTCATAAAAATAGTAGTTATCTCTGAATGGTAACTACACAAGTAGGGTAGTCCAGCACAAGTGGCAACCAACCACGGATCCCTTTATAACTCATACCCGGCAGCCCTAAGTCTGGCACAAGTGGTGGCTGATCTTACCTTGCACTGGAGCCCTTGAAAAATGCTGCAGATGATAGTGAAAAGAAATGAAATAAAGTAAAAAGAAACAAAAATGATAGAAAAGATCAATGAAACTAAGAGCTTGTTTTTGAAAAGATAAATAAATTTGATAAAACTTTAGCCAGACTAATCAAGCACAAAAGAGAGGGCCAAAATAAATATAATCAGAAATTAAAGTGCAAAAGTGACAACCCACCAACACAGAAATTCAAAAGATTACAAAAAAATACAAATAACAATTATATGACAACAAATTGGACATCCTGAAAGAAATGGATAAATTACTACAAACATATAATTTTCCAAGACTGACTCAGAAGAAAAAAAAAACAGACTGGTGACTACTTATGAAATTGAATCAGTAATCAAAAAACACCAACAAACTACAGTCCTTGGACCAGATGGCTAGAAAAACAAAGGCGAATTTTACTAAACATTCTGAGAATAATTAATACCTACACTTCTCAAACTATTCAAAAAATCTGAAGAGGAGGGAAAGTTTCCAAACTCATTTTATGATGCCAGCATTATGCTAACACCAAAACCAGACAAAGACATTTCAAAAAAAAAAAAAAAAAAGATAATAAAATTGTAGGCCAAGCCCTAACCCATTTGGCTCAGTGGATAGAGCGTCAGTCTGCAGACTCAAGGGTCCCAGGTTCGATTCCAGTCGGGGGCATATGCCTTGGTTGCGGGCACATCCCCAGTAAGGGGGTGTGTAGGAGGCAGCTGATCAATGTTTCTCTCTCATCGATGTTTCTAACTTTCTATCCTTCTCCCATCCTCTCTGTTAAAAAATCAATAAAATATATTTTAAAAAAATTGTAGGCCACTATCTCTGATGAACATAAACGTAAAAATCCTCAACAAAATATTAGTAAACTGAATTCAGCAATATATTAAAAAGATATTATACTATAAGCAAGTGGGATATATTTCTGAGATGCAAGTTTGGTTCAATAGCCTAAAATCAATTAATACAATATGCCACATAAATAAAATGAAGACTAAAAGTCATGTGATCACGTCAATAGATGCAGCAAAAGCATACATCCACATATGATAAAATCTTTCAGCAAAGTGGATGTAAAGGGAATATACCTCAACATAATGAAGGCCATATATGACAAACACACAGCTAACAGCATATTAAACAGACAAATGCTGAAAGTTTGTTCTTTAAGATCAGAGACAAGACAAAGATGTCCACTTTCACAACTTTTATTCAGCATAGTAGTGGAAGTCCTAGTCATAACAATGAGACAAACAAAAATAAATAAAAGGGCATCTGAATTGGAAAGAAATAAGTAAAACTGTCGTTATTTGTAGATTAAATGATACAATCTAGATAGAACTCTAAATATTCCAATAATAATGTTAGAACAAATAAATATGTTCAACAAAGTTAAAATTACAAAATTACATATTCAGAAATGAGTTGTATTTTTATATAGCAATAATGAACTATCAGAAAGAGTAATTAAAGAAAATATCCCATTTATAATGGCATCAAAAGGAATAACATACCTAGGAATTAATTTAACCAAAAGACTTGTACTCAAAAAACTATAAGACATTGAAGAAACTGAAGAAGACATAAATAAATGGAAAGATATATCATGCTCATGGATATGAAGAATTAATATAATTCGAATGTCCATACTACACAAAGCAATGTACAGATTCATTGCAAACTCGGGTAGAACTACATTAAATAATCCTAAAATACCCCAATTAGGCAAAGCAATCTTGAGAAAGAACAGTTGGAGGTATCATGCTACTTGGAATCAAACTATACTAGAAGGATATAGTAATCAATACAGCATGGTAGTGGCATAAACTCAGACACATGGATCAATGGAAATAGTAGAGAGCCCAGAAATAAATCTATGCCTTTACAGTCAATTAATATTTGACAAATGAGGTAAAAATAAATACTGAGTAAAGACAGTGTATTCAATAAATGGTGTTGGGAAAACTGGAGAGACACATGCAAAAAAACGAAACTGGATCACCCGCTTACACCATGTACAAGAATAAACATAACATGGATTAAAGACTTAAATATTAAGACTTGAAAACATAAAACTCCTAGAAGAAAATATAAGCAGTAAAATTTTTGACATTTCTCTTAGCAATATTTTTTCTGCCATATCTCAGGCAAAGGAAACAAGAAAAATAAATGAGACTACATCAAACAAAAAAGTATTTGCACAGCAAAGGAAACCATCAACAAAGCAAAAAGAAGCCTATAGGATGTTAGAATATATTCAACCTTTGATATATTCAATAAAGGGTTAATATCCAAAATATATAAGAAATCATATAATGTCCAAAAAATCTGATTAAAAAATGGGCAGATGACTTGAAAGACATTTCTCCAAAGAGAACATACATGGCCAATAGACATAAAAAAGATGCTCAATGTCACTAAAACCACAGTGAGATATCTCATACCTGTCAGAATGGCTATCATCAATAAATCAACAAACAATAAGTGTTATGAGTTTGTGGAGGAAAGGGAGGGATCCCTAGTGCACTGTTGGTGCCACTATTGAAATAGTATGGTGGTTCCTCAAAATATCAAAAATAAAACTACTCTATGATCTAGCAATCCCACTTCTAGGTATATATCCATAGAAATCCAAAAACACTAACGTGAAAACATATACACCCCTATGTCCATTGAAGCCTTATTTGCAATAGCCAAGATATAGAGGTAACCTAAGTGTCCAATGATAGATGAATGGATAAAGAAGAAGTGGTACATATATACAATGGAACATTATTCAGCTATAAAAAAGAATGAAATCTTGCCAATTGTGACAGCATGGATGAATGAACCTAGAGGGTATTATGCTAAGTGAAATAAGTCAGACAAGAACAAATACCACATGATTTCACTTATATGTGGAATCTAGAAAACAAAATCAACAAATGAAACTGAAAATCTTAACAGTTCTGGTCTTAGGAAGTGAACCTAGATATTGTCTCTCTCCAAAAATATAGGTAAAAATTCATAAAGATAAGGAGGTATGTGTCATGACATCATCTAGAGAGCTTTACTTCAATGGTAAAATCTAATGAAACAGAAAAATTGCTTTGCAGTAACACATTACCAACAAATGAAAGTACAGTGGTACCTCGAGATACGAGTTTAATTCGTTCCGAAACCTTGAGGCGTGGGAAACTATGAGACGCCCTATTCGCGGTAAACTGGTGGGTCGTGTGCAGCCAGCCGATCTGCGCGATTATTCCTATCTCAAATGTTGCTCGTATTTCAAAGCAAAAATCACTCAATCGAAGGCTCATATTTCAAAAACCTCATATGTTAGGGCAGTCGTATCTCGAGGTACCACTGTATGTCCTTTGATGGTTAAACAATATTGACCTATTTTCAAAAGACATGCATATGGGGTGTTGTTCCTGGTTAACGCAGGTGGTGTGGCCATGGAGAGGGAGTCTATTTTGTTTTTCTTTTTAAAGTATATATATTTTTTAAATTTTGTTTTATTTTGTTTCATTTTTTTAAGTATATTTTATTGTTTTTTTACAGAGAGGAAGGGAGACGGATAGAGAGTTAGAAACATCGATGAGAGAGAAACATCAATCAGCTGCCTCTGCACACCCCCTACTAGGGCTGTGCCTGCAACCAAGGTACATGCCCTTGAGCGGAATCGAACCTGGGACCCTTCAGTTCACAGGCTGATGCTCTATTCACTGAGCCAAACTAGTTAAAGCTGAAAGGGAGTGTTGGCATGAAGCATTATACTTGTTCTTACCACCATTTGTACAGGTGCAACACTGCATGTTTTAGCTACTTTGGGGACAATGGGATAAGATGCAAATAGATGTTTATAGAAGTCTTTTTTCTGATTAGCCTATATAAACAAAGACTTAGTAAATACAGTTAGGAAATCAAAATTTATCAGGTTTTAGCTTTTATTTCACAAGTCATCATGGGCTGGGGTGTTTTTATGCCCTTGGCAAGCAATGAATATCTTTTAGAGAAATTTATTTTTCTCATTGTCATCCAGTGGGCAGAGAAATGTAGCTAGGCAGCTATTACTTTTTTGCTTTAGGATTCCAGCTGTCTGGACAGAGTTGTTCCTTAGTGTAGGAAGAGATATTTCTAGAGATTCTAGCCTGGCTTGAATGATGCATCTGGTAAAACTGGCCAGTTCTTTTTTTCCACAGGATAGCAAACTTACCAGGCATCCTGCTGACGTTTCCTTAGCAGACCTATTCACTGGAATGAGGGAGCCTTTGTTGTAGTCACATGCGGGGTCTGTTCCTGTGTCAGGTATAGTTCCCTCTGTTTAAAATCTGGCCTGTGATTTATTTCAGTAATTCTTTCATAAATGCACTTGGTATCAGAGATAAATGAGCCAGCCTCTTCTTTCCAGGCAGCTACTATATAGTGATTGTGGGATTTTGGTTAAAAAGGTATTCTGATCAGATATGTTAGTGCTTCTTCTGTAGTTTGCTACATGGTTCTCAGTGAGTCCCACTTCTCAAAAGTCTCACTTCAATGAGGGCAGCATGGAAAGAGAATTAACATATAGTTACAGTGAGTGATATGATTAAAAGTATACTTTTCAAGAGTGCAGAAAATGAACAGTTAGCCCAGCCTTAGGGGAATCATCTCTGATTCTTAAAGGATGCAGATGAATTAGCCCGGAGGAAAGTATATGCCAGGTAAAGGAGACACTGTGAGGATAGGGAGACAAAGAGATGAAAAAAATGCGTGTGTGTGTGTGTGTGTGTGTGTGTGTGTGGCTACAAGCAAAACAGTGTTGTTTAAAAACAGGGGACCATGGGCTCAGATAGTGGATAGTTTCATTTTCAAGCTCTTGGGCTTTAGATAGTCAATAGGGAGTGAAATTGTTAAGATAGTCCTATTTGGTAATTATGGAGTGGAGGGGCTTAAAGGGGACAAAATAACTGGGCATGGGGGATAGAGAAAAAGTTAAAGATAACTGAAAATTTCTAGCTTATACATTTGGGAGAATGGAGGTTCTATCATCGATAGAGGATATAAGAGGAGGAGGAGGGGTTGTATTCATGGAGAAGATGAGGAGTTCAGTTTGGGATTTTTCAAGTTGGAGATACCTCTAAGATATGCAGGTGAAGCTATACAGTAGGCAATGAAATATTACAAGACTGAGGTTCAAAGGAAAGGTCTGGAAAGAGTCTGAGAGACTTTGGAGACTTGTCGTCTAGTCCGTAAGTGAAGCCACAATGCAGGAAAGTATGTAGAGTGAGAAGAGCAGCGGGCTGCTGATCAATCCTAGGAAACACTGGCATTCAATAGATAAGGACAGGAAGAGGAGTCCATGAAGGAGCCAGACAGCAAACATTCAGAGAGGCACAGAGTGAAATATTGGAGCACATACTACAGAATTGGAAGAGTAAATATTTTGAAAAATGGAATAAGCCATAATATCACATTCTGTAGAAAGATGCAGTAAAATAAAGACAGAAAACTATCAACTTTAGAAATATGAAGGTCATCAGAGACCTTAATGAGAACAATTTCAGTAAAATAAGAGGAACAGAAGCCATATTGCTGAAGGTTGAAGAGTAAGTGGAGTCAATGAATTTAACTTATACTTGCATTTCCCATGACCCGAAAAGAGGTGATATTTTCATAGACCAAAAACAGTTATCTCCGGTCCTTGTGCCTGACATGCCCAACACACCACTTCTAGCTGAAACTGTTCTGCTTGCAGTTTTATATTTAGAGAACCAGCACTGAAAGCACCCCCTCTTGCCAACAGGGTCGACTGAATGGACTACCAAGTCATCTGTCCCCCACAAGGGCAGCCAATTCATAGGCTGGGTGATAACACATGGCATGCCTTATGATGAAAGGCACTATTCATAGGGTAATAAACCAGGTGAAAGAAAAATAAAAAAGAACAAACAGATACATAGAAGGAAGTGAAACCCATTTTGTTTCTTAAGGTGTCTTGAGTAAGTGTCTGTCCTAAAAGAGCCCAAGATAACAAATACATGAATTGCATGATTAACTTCCAAATGTTGGGTCCAGCTGCATTAAAAAAAATAGTCAATGAACCTCATTAGGCCATTATTTCTTAAAGTGGGGTGTACTTCACGTTTTGTGTTTTAATTTTTATATTAAAAATGTTGACATGAGCATAATCATCACTTTATAAGTAAAAGTAACTAGTGTATTGCTCATCTATACTCTTATATGAGAGCCAAGCAGTCAAGTAAAATATATGGTGATAGAGGAGACTTGACTTCGGGTGGTAGACACACGATGCAATATACAGATGATGCAATATAGAATTGTACACTTGAAACTTACATAATGTTTAACCAATGTCACCCCAATAAACTCAATTTTTCAAAAAAGAAAAAAAGCCAAGTAACATCAAGATTTTCACTTAAATGAGGGTAGCATTTATATTATAAAGTTTCACAATAATATATATAAAGGCATTTCTTCAGAGAGTTGAATCACTCCAGAGTGTGATATCATTTCACACCATAGCATGGGTAAGCTGGACATATAAGAACCTGTGACAAAGAAGGCAGTACCTTCTTCACAGTGTGAGCAGAAGTACAATGAGAATAGAGACTTTATGGGCCAACTTGCTGTAAATAGGAGAATAAATATGCACTGAATGATTTTTTTCTGTCCCTGATTCCAGCAATAAATACATTAGATATACATATTATGAAGATTTCAATGCTCCTAAATAGAACCTTTTCGAAAGATGACAGAAGGAAGGCCAAGAGACACATGAAAACATGCTCAAAGTCACTAATTATCCGAGAGATGCAAATCAAAATGACAATGAGATACCATCTCACATCTGTCAGAATGGCAGTCATCAACAAATCAACAAACAAGTGTTGGCGAGGATGCGGAGAAAAAGGAACCCTCGTGCGCTGCTGGTGGGAATATAGACTGCTGCAGCCACTGTGGAGAACAGTGTGGAGTTTCCTCAAAAAACTAAAAATGGAACTCCCATTTGACCCAGTGATCCCATTCTTAGGAATATAACCTAACAAACTAGAAATACCAATCAGAAAGGATTTATGCACCCCTATGTTCATAGCAGCATAATTTATAATAGCTACCATTTGGAAACAGCCTAGGTGCCCATCAGCAGATGAGTGGATCTAAAAACTGTGGTACATCTACACAATAGAATTCTATGCTGTCATAAAAAAGAAAGAATTCTTACCATTTGCAGCAACATGGATGGAACTGGAGAGCCTTATGCTAAGTGAAATTAATCCACTCAATGAAGGAGAAATACCACATGATCCTACTCATTTGTGGATAATAAAGAACATTATAAGTTAATGAACAAAAGGATAGATACAGAGGCAGTAAAGCATCAAACAGATTGTCAAATTACAGCAGGAAGGTTAAGGAGAGGTGGGGTACATAAGAGATCAACCAAAGGACTTGTATGCATGCACATAAGCATAACCAATGAACAAAAGACATTGGGGGGTTAGGGTATGCCTGGGAGTGGGGGGCAATGGGAAGATATGTATACATGCAACACATTAATAAAAAAATTAAAAAAAGATTTCAATGCTAGCCTTATACTTATGTAAACAAAACAACTGTACAAAATTATCAAGAAAATACCCTATTAAAACTGAAATGTGAGCGTTGCTCAATGTGGAGTCAGATGATATTGAATTAGAGGGCAAAGCCCTGAAGTTATTAATACCATTTTGTCCAATATACTTATACAACAGAGATTATCTGTATTGTGTCAGTAAGGTCAAACTATATAACTGGACCCAAAGATAAATCTTTCTACTATTAAATGTAGTATTGATAGACATGTTAATGATATTTATCTGTTTTATTGTTTTACTAAATTGTTAAAGCATAAGGAGTTTATGCCTGTTTTAATTTTTTAATAATTAAGTAACAGTATATCAATAATAGTTTAAATCAATTAACAGAGACCCCAAGGAATGAGATTCCTATTAAAATGAATCTATAGATCCCTTTACTACTACTAACATTTGAGAAACAAGGCATTGGCTAGACTAACCACTGTACCTAGAGTTTCCTCTATTCAAGGCATTCTCCAACTTGCCTTCTGAGCAGTCTTCTCAAGGAAACCTTACTCCCCTGCACAAAAGGCTGCAATGGATTTAAAACAAGACTAACTTCCATAGTGGTTGCACCAATTTGCAATCTCAACAGTTCATGAGGGTTCCTGCTTCCTCAAAAAATAAAAAATAGAAATACCATACGATCAAGCAATTGCATTTATGGGTATTTATCTCAAGAAAGATATATGCACCCCTATGTTCATTACAGCATTATTTACAACTAGAGGCCCAATGCACAAAGATTCATGCAAGAATGGGCCTTCCTTCCCCTGGCTTCTGGCACCACCTTCACTCTGGCCAGAGCCATCTTTCCACTCTGGCCCAGAGCTACCTTTCCACCTTCCCATGCTGCCCAGAGGCCCGGAGTGGCTGGGGTGGTGCGGAATACCTGTGTCCTGCCCTGCCCCTGGCTGGCTGCTCGGTGCCTGCATATGTAAATCAACCCACCATATTTGTTGGGTTAATTTGCATACTCACTCCTGATTGGCTGGTGGGCATCATGAAGGTATGGCCAATTAGCATGTTACTCTTTTATTAAGTGGATAGCAAGATATGGAAGCAATGTAGTGTTCATCAACAGATGAATGAATAAAGAAGATGTTAATCACCCCCCCACACACACATAATGGAATATTACTCAGCCAAAAAAAGAATGAAATCTTGCCATTTGTGACAATATAAATGGATCTAGACTGTATTATGCTAAATGAAATAAGTCAGACAGAAAAACAAATACTGTATGATTTCACTTATATGTGGAACTTAAAAGAACCAAACAAATAAACAAAACAAAAAACAGACTCATGGACACAGAGAACAAACTGATGGCTGCTAGAGGGGAGGGGTGGGAGGATGGTTGAAAAAGGTGAAGGGGAATAAGCGGTACAAACACCTCACGGACGTGTAATGTACAACACAGGGAATATAGTCAATAAATGGCTAGTAGGCTTATAGCAATCACATCATAAGGTATATAAATGTCGAATCATTATGTTAGACACCTGAAATGAATATAATATTGTATATCAACTATATTTACAAAAATGAGACTAACTTGACTCAACTATAATTTGAAGTGGTAAAAAACAACAACAACAACAATAAAAATTGTAATAAGTTGCCAAGACCGGTTTGGCTCAGTGGATAGAGCGTCAGCTTGCGGACTGAAGGGTCCCGGGTTCGATTCTGGTTGGGGGCATGTACCTTGCTTGCGGGCACATCTCCACTGTGGGGTGTGCAGGAGGCGGCTGATCAATGTCTCTTTCTCATCGATGTTTCTGACTTTCTATCTCTCTCCATTCCTCTCTGTAAAAAATCAATAAAATACATTAAAAAAATCAATAAAAATATATTTACAAAAAATTGTAATAAGTTAACTTCCAAAATAACTTTGGAGAGCATATAGATTAAAATTCACTGCAAGGTAAGGCATCTATATATATAAAAACCTAAGTGACTTTTACAACAGAATTACCAGAATGACTGGTTGCTATGATGTGCACTGACCACCAGGGGGAAGATGATCAATGCAGGAGCTTCCCCCAGCCCACAGGCCTGGATCGCTGATGGGGTCTGCCTGCCAACCTCCTGGTCCCTCCCCCCAGCCAGCAGGTCACCAATTTTCCAATCAGGGCCAGCCCCGGGCTGGAACAGGGAACCAGGGGTGGGTAGCAGAGGACAGTGGTGGAGAGGAAAGGAGGAAGCGCGGAGGAGAGGAGGTGAGGAGATGGGGAATCATATAGGCAGGGAACAGTGCAGTGGTGAAGCATGGGCAGCGAGGGAAGGGGAAGGTGGGGAGGCAGGGAACTGGGGTGTGGTGGCGGGCAGGTGACTCAAGAAGGAAGAGGTGGTGAGGTGGGGAATCTGATTGGCCCTGATCTCCTACCAGGCCTAGGGACCCCACCCATGCATGAATTTTATAACTGTTCCATGAACATACCTATGCATATTGCAGATATTTGCTTGTTTGCCCACTTCTGCTTTCTCTCTCCCCTCTATTAAAGTCTACTCATTCTTCAAAGCCCAATTAAAATCCTGCTCCCTGCCCTCTTTGGCTTTCATTGATCTTAACCTCTTCTGGACTCCAACAGCAGAAACCTAGCTTGCATTACATAATTCAGCTTTTAATTTTAGCCAATTTCATTATCATTTTATGTATTGCCTTTCTAAGAGAAGAAAGAATACATCTCTCCTTTTCTTTATTACCCTTCTCACTACAAACTCGCCATTTTAATATATATCTACTGGTTCTCTTTCAATGAACAAACTTTTCTGAGGATTTACAGACATAAATATGTCATTTGTTCCCATATATACATATTGATATGGGACAATAGTTTAAAAACTCTACCCTATCTTTTCAATATTTCCTTTTACTATGAGTCTAAATTGTGAATCTTTGGAATTGGTTCTGGAGATAGCTTTGTGTTTTTAGGGGAATGGAAGGAAAAGGGAAATATACATGGTTAGACTGTGAAGTAAATAAAATGATGTTTTGTAGCCCTGAGAGCACCAATGTTGACCCACATAAAAACAGACAATGACTTGAAGGGAAAGATACTTCCTTAGAAAACTCTGTCTGACCAACCACAATACAGTCTCATTCTGAGAGGCTCAATTTTGCACTGGTCACAAAGTACAATAACCATAAATCTCAGAATTTCAAGACCAAGGCAGGATTTTGTATGCATTGCTTTGAAAAGAGTCTCTGCCAGCTTTATTTAATTATGTTTTGGTAGCTAAAAAGATTCACTCCAATAGTGAATGATTTCTTATAGAATAGAAAAAGTAGATCATGTTAAAAAACACAGTTTCTATAAATATAAAATGTTATACTGTATAAATACATTCTCTTCTCTAGTAATATGTAGAGTGAAATTCTATTGAAAATACAGAATATATACCACATTGAGTGTATTATGAATCTGCCTATTCTGAATCATTATCAAATTCCTGCCTTAAAAATTAGAATTTTCTTTCAGTTCTTATTTTCCTTGAACTTTCTGTAGCATATGGTGTTGTTGACATTCTTTCCATGTAATTCTATCACCTCTTAGCTTGTATATATTATCACTATTTCTTAATTTTTAAAATCACCTCTTTGCATGATTCTTCTCTGTTTCTTTTATAAACCACCATTCTTTTCCTTGTCCCTTATGTTAGTAATCTTCACTGTCTTAATTTTTGCCCTTTCTCAAATTCCTCTATATGTTCCTTAAAGTACTCTCCATGGTTATATTCATTCCAGTGTGAAACTTCAACTACTCTACTTCCCTTATGCTAATGAATCCCATTTTTTGTACTTCCCAAGCTCCAGGTATAACTTCAATCACCTTTTAAACATTTCTCCTGGTTATTCCAAAGCTACCTCACACTCAAGATCCTTTCCTTTGCTTCTATTCACTCCTTTTCATGTTCCCTTATTTTGATTAATGATATGGCTTGAATTGGTCCCCATCCCAAATTCTTATTTTAAAGCCCTAACCCCCTATTACCTCTGAATGTGGCCTTATTTGGAATAGGGTCTTTACAGAGGAATCAAGTTAAAAGGAAGTCATTAGGATAGGTTCTAATCTGATATGACTGGTGTCATAAAAAAGAGAAATTTGGAGACAGTGTCACAAATGAAGACGGACCCATAAAAGAGGATGCCAAATATTGCCAGCAAACCACCCCGAGCTTTGTGAGGCTTGTAGCAGACCATTTCCTAGCACTTTCACAGGGAGCACAATCCTGCTGACACCTTGATCTTGGACCTCTATTCTCCAGAACCATTTATAATTATAAAGGCATAATATGCTAATTACACTGGACAGCTGAATGATCTTTCAGACATCTTTCTGGATGTCCTTCCAGATGACCATCCGGATAAAGCCTGGGCTGCGCGTGCGGAGCCCCTTGCAAGAATTTTGTGCATTTGGCCTCTAGTAAGACAATAAATTTCCATCGCTTAAGCCACTCAGTGTAGTACTTTTTATAGCAGGCCTAGCAAATGAACATAGCCCTCATACAACAATTCATAAAAACAAAAGACAAAAAACAAACCATTACACTAGATCTGTGGTTAGCAAACTGCGGCTTGCGAGCCACATGTGGCTCTTTGGCCCCTTGAGTGTGGCTCGTCCACAAAATACCACAGCCTGGGCAAGTCTGTTTTGAAGAAGTGGAGTTAGAAGAAGTTTAAGTTTAAAAAAATTGGTTCTCAAAAGAAATTTTAATCATTGTACTGTTGATATTTGGCTCTGTTGACTGATGAGTTTGCCAACCACTACCATAGACACTCTTTCCCTTTCTTTACCCTCATATCCAATTGCTCAACAAGCTCAGTCAATTCTTACTCCTGAATCACTTTTGGATCTATTTCCTCTTCATCATCTCTGCTGCCACTGTTCAAGTGTAGGGGCTTCTTCCATTGCTTAGGCTCTTATAATAGAGCCCTATCAAATCTCTCCCACTTCTAGCCTCACCCCCACCCAGGCGACTATCCATGATGCTAGAAAAAACTGGAAATAGCTCCTCATCATCCATGCAATGAAAAAGTCAAACTTATTATCCAAGGCTTCTCATGACATCATTTTACCAGTTCTCCCACCTATACTTCAGCAACTTTGAACTCCTTTCTCTCCCTTGAATATATCACACTCTCCTATTGCCTCCATAAACACTGTTCACTTTCCTAAAACATGCTTTTCTTCCTTTTCCTGCTGAAGAAACTCCTACTCATCTGTTAAGATTCAGTTTGAGCTGTTCATCGTGGCTGTCCCAGTGCCATCTGTCTCCCCCATTTTACTCTAAGGTGTGGAAAAGCAAAAGCTTCCATTTGAACCTATTTCCTTGGTGCCTGGAATATAACAGGCACTCAATAAATGGCTTTTGAATGGAAACACAAATGAACATGTTCTTTTGTTTATCCACAGAGAAAGCAAAAACATGAGGGTACAATATTCATGAAAAAGTTTGTGTGCCTGTATTGAAACTGTTCTTTAGGGAAACTAATTCATCTATGATAGCCTGTTTTGGTAGAGGGCTGGCCAGATGTGTCCTTCACAGTTGTTCAGGATATATTGCCAATCTTTTAATTTTCCTGTGTGCTTTGAAGCTTCGAATAAGAGAGTTCTATTGAGAATGTGATAGTTTAGCAGTCATTATAGGGCAGAATTTAATTAATATTTTCATGCCTCAGATCCTTAAAAAAACTTTAGATCTGTCAACTCCCCTTAGATAACTTACATGCGAATCAAAAGCAGTCAATTTGCTGCTACAGTTATATAGTGACACTGTATTTCTACAGAATGCCTAACTGCTACTTTATAGTTCAATAACCAAAATTATGCTTTATACCAAAGATTATGAAGGGTTAGTGATCATTTCTAGTAGGTTGCACAGGTTGCTTAACAACCTTTCACGTCCACTCCCCACAATCCAGTGCGTTCAGTCATCTCATATTATTGCCTCCAGGTGGCAAACGCGTGAGTGAACTTTTATTATCTTGAAATGGAAAAAACACAAACACATTTCTAGGTATATATATCTCCCTTTTCTTCCTCCCTAGATAGGGATGGGGCACCAATATAAACACACACAGCTTAGTTAACACATCACACAGAAACATATTTCCAAAAAATATTCAGTGCTTTCTTGTGAAAACAGTAGCAAGTCCCTTTGGAGCACAGTGTTGAAAGTGTTCCACCGAACCTTTAATGTGAATTTGCTCAATGGGACTGTGCATACAGGTGTAGAACAATTATTAGATTTGATATCTGAATGAGCTCAGGTTCCCATTAGAGCCTGACTGCTTCAATGACCCCATTATTTTGCTTCCTCTGCTCCCAGGACTGATCAACTTAATTATTCTGACTAACGAAACATTTAGGGCATAAATTTCTGATTTGTTTTAAACCATATGGGACATCTAAAAGTGCTTCACTTAAAAAAAATCACAATGCAGAAGAAATAACTATGAGGATATGTTAGATGCTTAGAAGTAGGGCAGGACCAAGATCTATGCTGGGCACACAGCCTACTGTCTTCCCTGGAATGACTCCTTTGTTTAGATTACTACTTGGGACCAGTTACATCCTAGCAATTTCACTCTTCCCTGGAGCACTCAAAACAGAAGCATTAATTTGGCAGTGGGGATGGGGGGATGGGGGAAGTTGAAGTTAAACTTTGTGTTTCCTGGTATGATACATTTAGATTCTTAAAACAGATAATGTTCAGAAGGGCAAATAAAACATTTTGCAGAACAAGCCTTTGGCAAGGTAAATAAAGAACAAGAAAAGTCAGAAAATGGGACTAACTTTAGAGTTGATGTGTAAGGAAATTGGCCTTTTATAGGTTGAAAGTTAAGGTCAAACTATATCACTGAATAAAAAGTGTTATCACCTTTGAAATATTGAATTTTGACATCAATTTTAGCCAAAATGTTATATTAGCAATAGTATGCACCTAGCTAAGGAAAAGATACACTGTTTTGATATGGAAATATATTGATTCTGATGTCACAGGTGCTTTACAATTAGCATCCTTAACAGCAATTCCAATATCACTTTCTCTCCATTTATATTTTCGACTATTAAAAAGTTATATGTTTACCTATTGAAAAAGAAGACATGAAAGTATTACTGGTCTCCAGAATTTTACAGATGACAGCTTATTTCTCATCAGTGAGTGAATCTGTCCTTAAAGAGAATGAAAGTGACATCAAAATGGTCCCTTTGGCCCCCTGCCTCCTTTCACTCATGATACATAAAGGCTGCTAAGCCCACAATAAACGTGTTTCTGTCTAGTCACATTCCCATCATTTTACAATGCATCGGATTCCTTAAAAAAAAAAAAAAAGGAAGTCACAGGAGACAGGCACAAGTTGCTGCTTCTAGGCATTCCCTGGCATCAGCCTTTACTTCATACTCCTGCTCCCAGCACCTGATTTGACAAAGCACACAGACAGTCTGGAGACAAGAGTCTTAATCTCCTCTCCAAAACTGTCTGACAGGCGTCAATAATGATACTTTCACACAGCTACAATCTTACCAATTTTGGATGAAAGTCTAAGGAGAAACTTTCTAGCTATTCCTTACAATATTTTATTAAAGAGGAGGTATAAAAATGCATTTGTCTCCTCTGGTTCGACTCAATCCGTTGGAACATTTGGCAGATTAAATAACAGGACTCACAGGCTGCCATGCACAGGCGCTTCACATGCCACATGAAAGCAAAGATTCAGAGATGGAAGCAAAAACGGAAAGCAAAATAAAGCAGCCTCTCTGCTATAAAAGAATTTTTTTAATAACAGCAGCTGGGAAAAATTCTCTCTGAGGTTGTGTTCTCCTACTGTTTTACATAAAGCAGCTACTACACTTTTCTTCCTAGGCTTTATCTCCTGACAGACTGTCAAAAGCAAACAACTTTCCCCCTTATATTGTAATAATCATCTGCTATATTTTTAATGCAGTCCAAACAAAATTTCTTATTATGTATACCAGCACAGTGACAATGTCTCTTGTATTCCCAATGTAAAATTATATATTTTAAATATGATAATTGTAAAAGGAGCCTATCCATAATTACTATTTTTAGCTTAAATAAAATATCAACATTTTTTATTCATGTTTAGGTTAACATTTGCAATTCAGCTTTTTGCAATATTTAAGTGGAACTGAATGTGTTAAGGGAAAACTAAAAAACAAACAAACAAAAAAACAGCAAACTTTAAGACTGGTTCTTTCCTGAGTGAGTTGTCATCCTTACTGCTCACCCATGACCTTCATCATATAACAGTAAAGAAAAACTCAGACTTGAGATTAGCTGGATAAGCCCATTATTACCTGTTAGCTGAGTCTCTGTGCCTACCAACTGTGACTTACTCAATTTTGAACTTAGACTTAATGATTATTTAGAAAGGATGGCTATTTTTATCCAATGTGCTGCAATTACAGAGATTAGTAGATACAACATAATTCACAAGCTTCTGACTATGAATATACTGATTCTAATTGTCACAGTTGCTTCATAATTGGCACCCTTAACAGCAACTCTGACATCACCCATTCTTCCCATTTATAGTAATGACTATTACAAACGTGTATGTTTACTTACAGGAAAAGAAGACATAAAAGTATTATTGGTCTCTAGTATTTTGCAGACGCAGGTTTATTTCTCATCAGTGAATGAATCTGTCCTTAAAAAGAATGAAAGTGACTTCATAACAGTCTCTTTGCCCCTTGCCTCTTTTTACATTCAAACTGTAAGTTAATTCGTGTGGAGGAAAGGGTGGGATTGGGGTTCTGCCATTACATCTGGACACATATAAGCCAACTACATATAAATATGTACATATTAACTGACTTTGGGAGCAATGATGATGTCTTTATCTTTAAATGCTAATTTTCCGTAGCTTGAGTCTGAGAGTTTCCTCTTAGGAAAAATAAGTAATAAAAAATAATAAATATATAAGTGCCTTCCTATTGAATTGTGAAAAACAGCTCCAATCCTGCTTCACACCCCCTCATATTGATACTCCCTGAATTTAAAGCACACTAGAGGGGAGTAAACTGATGTTTTGCATCAAATGGTTACTTTCTCTAAACATCTCCAGCTTCTCCAGCATTTTTTGATGCACCATTACATTAGCCACTTTGGCATTTGATACAGTTTGATCCCTCTTAATCTATCCTTTACCCAGAGAGTGAAAACTAGTTACTATTTCATCATGAACCTGAAGACTGATTATCCCCATAACCTCTCTGTTTGGGGCTAAACATTTCAAAATATGTCTAACTCTCATCATAGAGTCAAGTGCAAAAGGCTTGTTAAAAAAATAGAAATATACTTATATATAACATCATGTAAAGTTAAAGTATACATCATGTTGATTTGATACCTTTATATATTGCTATATTATTGTCATTATACCATTGGCTAGCATCTCTACCACATCACAAAATTATCATTTCTTTATTGTGTGATGCAAATAATTAGAATCTACTCTTTTAGCAAGTTTGAGGTTTATAATATAGTACTGTTGACTATTGACTAATCACTATGCTATGCATTAGATCTCCAGGACTTATCCACTAGTTGTAAGTTTGTACCCTTAACAACATCTCTCCTATCCCCCACCCTAGCCCCTGATAATCACCATTTTACTTTTTGTCTTTATAAGTTCAGTTTACTTTAGATTCCACAAATAGCTGATATCATATAGTATTTGTCTTAAGCAGAAAAGACTTTTGATATCACATCAGGTCTCAATTTGTACAGATTAATAACATGTTTTATAAAAGATATCTATTTTTAAAAAGAGACCTATGAACTTGTATAACAGTTTAGTCATAGTCAATGGAACACAGAATTTTAGGGCTGGAAGATAATTTATGGATTATTTAATTGAAATCTAACTCTTCATTTTATAGATGATGATACTGACTTCCAGAGAGGAAAATTGATTTGTCATAAATATCTTATACAATAAAGATATAAAATTGAAAGGCTTAAAGCAGGGAATGAGATGTAAGATAATAAGCCATATAACCATAATTGTTCTATCATTCATTTATTGAATAATATATAATTAAACTTTTATAAAATATATATTCATAATGAAAGATAGCAATAACATGACAGAATCGTCTTCTGATGATACTGTATAACTAATCAAAAGAAGTAATTAGAGAATAACAATATGCTTAAAAATCCTATCTTCCTACAGTATAACATTCAGTTATTTGGTAAGGGAAAGCTCTCTGGAAAAAATATATCTCTCCTAATGAGAGATAAAAACATCAATTATGAGAGAGAATCATTGATCGTCTGTCTCCTCACACCCCCCACTGATGATCAAGCCTACAACCTGGCATATGCCCTGACTGGATCTCCTAGTTCATGGGTCAACTCTCAACCACTGAGGCACACCAGCCAGGCCTATGATCTACATTTTGATGGGCCTAAAACATATTTACATCACGCACTGTTCACAAAATCCTTAAAGTACATGTTTATACAAAGACCTGAAAAGAAAACATAGTCATCTGGGCTAGTGCCTTGGTAAAATGCACTCTAGGATGGGTAGACAGCTATGGACATGGATACACACACACACACACACACACACACACACACACACACAGTGTGCTATTGTGTGTGTGTGTGTGTGTATATATATATATATATATATATATATATTTGATGTTTGGCACCAGGTCTTTATTAAAAGGCACTAGGTTTATGCATAGTTAAGACTGAAAAGTTAAAGCTCTTCTAGTTGTGAATGCAAGTTAGAAAAGTCACTGCACTGCCCTCTCTGGTCATTACTTCTGCTAAACAGGAGTTTCCCAAATCATCTTTTTACATGATTCATACCAGCATCTCCTCTAGCCCCTATTTTAATATATTGGTTAACATCTGGTGCACGTTTCCAATCTCAATAGTATTTCAGCTATCACATAGAAGCTAGCATCTCAATCATTCCAATGCAATCTTAATAATGTTATATGATGAGTCAGAAAACATTCTCATAGCTAATATACTTCATTGTACCAGTGACCACTTGGTGCTCCCATTTAGTCCTAGCTTATTTATGATTTTCCTTACCTTCCTTCAACATTTTCCTGGTTTGCATTATTTATTACATTATGTAATGCTATGTTAATTTCCTGTTGTTAACGGTCAGCATGCCAACACCATGCATTTCTTTAAATAAAACTTCAACATTTTTATCAGCTCATACATCTTATTTAATTGAAATAATTAAAGTAATAGAGAATATTACTTCATATTTGGATTCCACTTAAAATGCTGGTATCATTTTGAATTGCTTTGTATTAAATTTTCCAAATGCCCTTATAAAGAAATTTTATAGCAAAAGTATGTATTTTTTTAAATGAGGAAAAGCAGCACACTTCTTTTAAAAACTAGATCTTCTTTTAAAATATGCTGCTCTCTGCCCTGGCTGGTTTTTCTCACTGGTTAGAGCATTGGCCTGAGCACTGCAGGGTCTCGGGTTTGATTCTGGTCAAGGGCATATACCTGGGTTGCAGGTTCGCTTGCTGGCCCTGGTCAGGAGACAACCAATTGATGTATCTCTCTTATATTGTTCCCTCTCTCCCTCTCACTCTCTCTCTCTCTCCCCCCTTCCCTCCTTCTGTCCTTTCCTCCCTCCCTCAATCCATTTCACTCTTTTTAAATATCAATGAAAAAATGTCTTCAGGTGAGGATTAACAACAACAAAAAATGCTGCTGTCTACAATGTTACTGTGCATGTTTAAGGCTATACCATCAGCCATACCACACACTGTGCCTTCTTTTTGCTGGGAAGTAGCCACTTAAAAGACACCATGGCAGAAAAGAGGACTGTTCTAGGCTCCAAAGAGAGCCACTGACTGAACTGAAGACAAATAGAAATATTTCAGATCTCAGATGCTTCCTGTCAAGATTAAGTAAAGGCTTCTCTATACAGTGCCGGGCAACAATGGGTGGCACATGGTAGGCATTAAATCTGTTCAGTTTCTTAGCTGAATATAAATCTGATCTTTGGCTGTGTATGCTTAATAAACACATCTCAATGTATCTACCTTGAAGAGGAAAAAAAAATAAGTATCAACTGACAGGTAAAGGTCAAGAATGAGCTACTGAGTACTGAGAGGAAGGTAGAATAAGCAATGCTTTCTGTATTTACTTAGTTGTGGCAAAATATTCATGTTGTGAAAGGATTTAAAATGCAGATTGTCAGGATTTACGAAAAAAAGATTTCCTCTTTTCTTGTTACTATAATAAAGTGATAAAAAATGCCTCATCAGACTTATCGTAGATAATGAAGGAACTGTAGCTTCAATTACATCCCTGATTTATACCTAATGCTGCAACATCACAAACAATGAACATCATATTCTACCACAATCTATTTGCAAAGATGTGTGTATGTGCACGTGTTTTAGGAGTATGATGGGAAATCATTTTTCATCCCATTCTTTTCTAATTAGAATGCACTTAAGTAACTGTACTAGGAAGAAAATGCAAATGAACATTAAATGACTTACATTCCTTCAAATTCTCTTCTAATGTGTGTCAACGTACACACATTATTATAGATATAATCAGTATTTATATACTCTCTTGCTACCTAATTCTTTTACTTAACATTGTTTTGTGTATATATTTCCATGAGTTATCATGCAATGGCACCACCATCAAACTGTACCTGTTTCCCTACACCTCCTCTAGCACCTCACTTTGTGCTTGGACATTCTTGTAGATATATGTTGCTACCTACTGTTATTTTCATTTTAATTTGTTTACTTGCTGATGAAAAGCATATGTTTCCATGTGATTTACTGTTTTCCTCCTTTGTGAACTGCCTTGTGAGCCATCCGTGTCTGCAGGCCCCTCACATATGTCCGATATCAATATAATCACATTTGTTGACTACTCCTCCAAACCTGTCCAGCTAAATGGAATGGCATATACCTAATCATCATCATCAATCCTCCTATGCTTTGAAACCCAATATCCTAATGCTCTCCAATTCCTCTGATAAATCTCTAGAATTTATCTCAATTTATTCTTCTCTCTCCCATGCTACTTCTGTCTCCACACAGGTATTTTTATAAATCAACTCAAAAAATAACAAAAATGCAAACCCAATCGTATACCTCCATCTCCAGTTAAAAAATCTGTATGGTCACAGGATAAAAATAAATTCTTTGAACATAGCCTAGAACAGTGGTCAGCAAACTCATTAGTCAACAGAGCCAAATGTCAACGGTACAACGATTAAAATTTCTTTTGAGAGCCATTTTTTTAAAACTTAAACTATATAGGTAGGTACATTGTTATTAACTTAATTAGGGTACTCCTTCAATCGCACTCTATGTGTGTGCCTGCACATGGTATTTTGTGGAAGAGCCACACTCAAGGGGCCAAAGAGCTGCATGTGGCTCAAGAGCTGCAGTTTGTGACCACTAGCCTAGAAGTTCTTTACAATCTAGTCTAATCTCACAGCCCAGCCTCATTTTCCTATTGTACCCATAAAGTCTATGTTCCATCTAAATGGACTACTCATGTTCCTGAATACCCTTCTTGCTTTTCTTCTTCATGCCTTTGCTCATGTGATCATTCTCCCAGTAAGCTCTAGTTCCCTTTCTTACTACTGCACATGGCTAGGAATATGTTGCAGATACTTCAGGTTTTATATCAAATGTCATTTACCCCCTGAAGCCTTTTCTGATATTTCTCAACTGCACATGGCTACTTCTTGCCTCTGAACACCCAGAACAATTTATAGTGCTCTTAAGTTTCCTTAGGTGCAAGAATTATTTGTTTATTTGTTTGAAATCCCTGGAATAGTTTATAAGCTATTGAGGACAGGGGCTGCAACTCATATCTTTCTCTCTACAAAGGCTTTTCACATAATAGGTGTTTAATACATTTTTCTTGAATTGAATATTCTCCAAGGTCTGAAAATTCCTATAATGACAATAATTTTGTCTTCTGCATGTTTGGATCATCCCAGCACTTAACACATGTGAGGAATGAATAAAAACAAGAAACTTAAATGACTTTAAAGTCATGTAATTGGGTAAATATTAAAAAAATATTCCTACCTTCCTAAATATAATGTATGCCTCCCTACTCCCAATTATGTCTTAGAAAAAAGGAAACAATCTAATGTTCAAGTCTTTATAAATTATTTAATTTAAAGGGCCTTTGCTACATTTTTTAAAAATATCGCTTTTAACACACTCTTTGGAGAACACATATTAGTTTTGGATAACCTAAATTAATATGAGTTTTATATATTTATGGAGGTAAATTTACAGAAAGGGGGATGTCAAAGAAATGTAACACAGATCTAAGAATTATTTATAGGATACGGCCTAACAGTACCAAGTATAAAAAAGTCTTTGAAAGATCACATAAAGTTGCAATGCAGTAAATACCTACAGACGATAAATATCTACATTTAGCAAAGCGGGGGTGGGGAGATGGGGAACATCTGCAATAGTGTTAACATTAAATTTTTAAAATAATAATATAAAAATATACACATTTAGCATGAATAGAATAATCAACTGACCTAGTGTTGTTTATGTAGATGGATATTTGTGGCTTGTGATAAAAATGACAGTCATGCTATCATAGACCAATTAATGTGCTGTAACTCTATTTAACAACTGAGATGGATATTAATGCAATGTGTTCTAGAAAACTGTGAGGAAACACAAAAACTGGCTCTCATGCTTATAGAAAACAGTGATGTCAGAGGTATATGTGAAGAAGTTTAACAAAATTATTTTACAAAATGAGATAGTGTGGGGAAAGGAATATTTCTACAGAAAGATATTATTTTATACCATATGTAACTTGAATACACCTGTAAAATCAAATATATTTGATATCATAATTAGACGTTTTACTCTTCCACCTACATTTCTAAAAGAATATCTGTATACAAAATGGTAAGAAAAAAATCATATGAGGAAAATCAGGGTACATGTTACCTATCATATGTGTTACAAGCTTTTGAATTCAGGTGGTATATATGGCTCATCTGGCCCACAATAGTAAGAGCTGCAATTTACTTCTTTAGCACTTGCTGGGTGCCATGTATGTGACTTGCTTATATTATATGTTAATAATTCTTGAATGGATCCTATAGGATTAGGTATTCTGAAGTCATTTTTAAAAAGAGGACAGTGTGCCTTCAATAATTTAAAAAGCTTGCTCAAGATCATGTGGTTTGTAAATGGTGGACATCTGCGAAGTTTTAAAGTCAATAACGTGAACTACCACCCTGTATGGCTCCACAAGCACAGCGCCTGGATTCCCAGGACCAAGACTTTGACAGGATGATGCTTTATGTAAACAAAGGGGAAGTCAAAAGTAGGATAAGAACAAGAAGCTTTATAATTTATAAATGTATTACCATCTTCAATAGTAACCCTTTTGATACATTTTTTTTATTTTTAATACATTCTTAAACTAAAAGCCCAAAGAATACCATACTCATGATCTATTTAGCTTCATGATACTATTTCTAGCTAGAGGTAACAAGGGATGCCCTATAGAAAGCCATGATTTTTTCCTCCTTTGCTTCTCTAACCTTCTCTTTGCTCACCATGTGATTAGCAATGATTAACTGGCCTGTAACACTTTACTTTATAATATCTGCTAGTTCTTTACAACTTCTGGGGTAACTTACTCCATAAGGTATGTATAGTAAGTCCCCATTGTACACCTCTGATACTCCTTATTTCAATATTCTTGGGTTTGGTAAACAATTTTGCATATATCCTATCCGAACCTTTTATGGTTCCATGATTTGATGGGCTCTGAGCATAGCCTCACTCAACCATTTTATTTTCCAATAGAAAAGCCCTAACTTATTTAGCCTTTCATAACCTGGAATTTTTGCCATTAGCCAGTTCATTATAAATGCCTTCTCTGGTCGGATGCAGCAGTAGCAGTTTTTTGTTTTATTTTCAAAAATATATTTTTATTGATTTTAGAGAAGAAGGCAGTAGGAGAGAGAGATAGAAACACCAATTATGAGAGAGAATCGATGATGGGTCGCCTCCTGCATGCCCCACACTGGGGATCGAGACTGCGACCTGACCGGGAATCAATCCATGATTTAGTACTAAGGAAGTCAAACATATTCTGTTTGGATGCAAATGTGTGTCTCTTTCTTTGGAGGTTTACCAGCAGAATGTTAACCTTTGTATGAACAGCACCTTCCTGAGCTACATTTTTTCAGGGGAAAATTACCTTGAAAAGGGACTCCTAGGTTCCTTTTCAACATTGAAACTGAGAAGTCAGAGCTTGGCAGCTGGTGAATGCAGCCTGGCTTATTTTACCTTCATTTCCCCCCTAAATGCATTACTTTACCCACACAGAAGCTCATCTGCCACTTCTCTGCCCACTCATGAGACTCAAGAGAGCGCCCTGCAGTGTATCCCTGGCAGTTTGGCATTTCACTTTCAGTGAACTCAGAACAACTGCAACCATCCTACTCAGGCTCCTTAACTATAATGTTTGAAACTGAAGGACAAATATTAAGTGTAAAATTATCCCCCAATTTAAAATATTGCCCTACACAGCGATGGTTGTCTGTTCTAAAAATTTTTCACTTTTCTTCACATTGACGATGATAAGTAGATTGTAATAAAAGCCTAGATTTATACACACTACTGGCCTCATGTTTCATAAGGCATAAAACCAAAGGATTAATATGCCAAATATCCTAAAACGCATCTGCTTTCATTGTCATAAATCCTTCCAATTGGCTTCCCCTAGGTTGCTTTGTAATTCTATATGCCTCTTACATATTTAAATAGCTTAATGTTTATCATTACTTCATTTTAAGAACTTTTATTTCCTATTCTGGGAAGCCTTATTAATTTTTATAATACTCCCTTTTCAGATTGTAAGATAAATAAATAGATTTCTAGTCTCAGACATACCTCAATTGGAGGAAGGCTTATTAGGAATTTAAAAATCAATGAGGAGAATTCTAATTTTCTCACAGATATTTCAACAGAAAAGAATGTCTTAATATCTTCTTTAGTTTTATGTTTTGTCTTGAACATAGGTTGCTTTGTATTCAAGTTTCTGAATGATCAGCACAAATCCCATCTTTATATATAAAAACCAAATGACTGGTCAACTGGTTGCCATGGCAATCCACTAACCACTAGAGGGCAGACACTCAATGCCAGAGCTGCCCCCTGGTGGTCAGTGTGCTTTCATAGCCAACCTCCTGCATCCAGCCAACCTCCTGCAGTCCCTCCTCCCTGCCAGCTGGCCCCCATCAGCCTATATTGGCCCTGATCACCAGCCAGGCCAAGGGACCCCACCCATGCACAAATTCATGCACCAGGCCTCTAGTGTTATATACACAGACACAGCATGATATAACAGTAAAAGGCAGAATTTAGACTGAGAGTTCCTAGGCTCAATTTAAAAAAAAATTCTCACCTGAGGGATATTTTTTCAAATTGATTTTTCCATGTAAGAGGAATGGAGAGAGAGGGGGGAAAACACTGATGTGAGAGAGAAACATCAATAGGTTGCCTCCCATACACATCCTGATTGGGAATCCAACCCACAATCTAGGTATGTACTCTGATCAGGAATCAAACCTGCAACTTTGGTGTATGGGAGAACAACCAACTGAGCTCCTCAGCCAGGACTGTAGGCTCAAATTTTGCTCAGCCTAGTCTAAAATAAATCTAGGAATGAGTCACTTAACTTTTCTAATGCTCAGTTTCCTCACCTACAAAGTAAGTAAAGTAACCCTATCATATTATGTTTACTTCTTGTGATGATCAAACAAGATACTGTGAAATAAAAGTAGCTACTAAACAAGAGCTTACCAAGAAATCATAAAGTTTTACTATTCTTGGCTTTATTAACTGCAAGGCTTCTTTAAAGATAGATACTCTTTCAAATGGCTCACTTTGTATCTTTTTTTACTGTGGCTCTCTCTTTCATATTATGATCCTTGAAAAATATGCAACGTTTTATGAATGTATTCATATCTTAAAAATCTAAGTATTCCCTATGACATCCTAATAAGCACAGAATAAACAGCCTTGTTGTTTTTATTTTAACACTTTCTTTTTAGTTTAGGTTCTTCAGCATGAGCCATTCTGATGATGTTTAAAACCGAGATATCAAATGACACTGTCATGATCTGGAAATACCTGCAAAGTCCACTGGAAATCTTAGCAAATGTCAGAGTCCCTCTAAGGCAAGGCAGATCCTCAGGATGGATAATGATTCAAGAGTTTAGTACTGTACTAAAGATACAGCAGGGTGCTTGGAAAGGCCTGCTTAAGGCTCAAAGGTCAAGCAGCACAAGTTTAATGCCAAGTAAAGTAAAAGGTCACTTAACATTGTGATTAGTGATGCTGAATGGGTACAGAGTGATGTAAAAAAATAGAGTCAATTACTGCTTCAATTTCAGAAAGTGTCAGAATAGATATTTTCACCCATTCCCCTGCCTTTCTGACAAGTAATTACTTAGAAAAGCCAACAAATGAAAACACTTCCAAGGCATCAGTCAACTGTTCAGTAGTCAGTAGTCTACTGTTATTGAGTTGCATTTAAAAGGCATTATTGTGCAGAATAACTTACAGACTATGGGAAGAGAAATTATCTATACACATTCGTTAAGAATGGTCCCACTGATGTGTCTATCACTGACAATTCAATTATTGATTTTTCTTTTAAAGCAAAACAAATATATGCATGATGACAATGGAGAAAACTAGAAGAGGAATTGATCCAATTCAGTGATACTAAATCAAATGATACATGTCATTAAATATGGTAGTTGCATAGTAATAAGCACTAAGAGAGGTTGGCAAAAAAATCTCCATAACAATATCCCAATACTACCACCACCACCAAAATATTCCCCAAAATGAAAAATGAATGATTTTCTCACCCTTATCTGCTTCAAATATCTCTAAAGAATGTTGAGATATATGATAGTGTATGAAGTTAGGCCTACACTTTCATATTAAAAAGCATTGGTTGCAATGGATGGCATAATGAAATCTTTGTTAGTGCAATGGTCCATTCTAGGATATGGAGTGTTACCGGAGTTGGACCTAAGGGTTTATCATAAGGGATCATCATGGTCTCAAGGTGAAAGTGAAATATAAAATGACACATTTTAAAAAGAGAATATAAATTTTAATTCAATTATGGATTATTAAGTGAAGTCTAACCCTTCATTTGACTGATGCTATCACTCATTTCTATATGTTCTATCATATTTTCTGTATAATTAAAATTTATATTCTCTTTTTCAAATGTGTCATTTTAAGATTTAAAGATTTACCCTCCCAGCTACATGGATAGTCATATCCTACTTTTAGTAGCCCTCTGGGCTTTATACAGATTAGAATGAATACTTATGTACATCTTTGTATCTCTAACGCCTAATATACAGCCTGCGACAAAGCCTGTGGCCAACAAAAATATGTTGAATTTTACCTAAAGAAACTTTGCTCTCTTGGGCCTTAGAGTCTCACATGTAGAAAAAAGAATCAAGTGAGAGTAAATAGAATTTATATGAGAGCCTCTTTTTCATGTTTGCATCTGCAGCACCTGCTACTGTTCCTGGCATGCCTGGCCTGAGCTAACGCTGAGGTATCAGTGTCTCATCCAGGTGAAATTTGATGTAGGTCTTGAGAGGTGGGTAGGATTTTTTTTAAAAGTAAATCTTTATTGTTCAGATATTATAGTTGTTCCTCTTTTTCCCCCATAGCTCCCCTCCACCTGGTTCCTACCCCATCCCTTGCCTTTACCACATTCCCCCATTGTCCTTGTCCATAGGTGTAAGATTTTTGTCCAATCTCTTCCTATACCTCCATACCCTCTTCCCCCTGAGAATTGTCAGTCCACTCCCTTTCTACGTCCCTGATTCTATTATATCCACCAGTTTATTCTGTTCATAAGATTTTTATTCACTTGATTTTTATATTCACTTGTTGATAGATATGTATTTGTTGTCACTTTGTTTTTCATAATTTTTATCTTTACCTTTTTCTTCTTCCTATTCTTAAAGAATACCCTTCAGCATTTCATATAATACTGGTTTGGTGGTGATGAACTCCTTTAGCTTTTTCTTATCTGTGAAGCTCATTATCAGACCTTCAATTCTAAATGATAGCTTTGCTGGGTAGAGCAATCATGGTTGTAAATTCTTGCTATTCATCACTTTGAATATTTCTTGCCACTCCCTCTGGCCTGCATAGTTTCTGTTGAAAAATCAGCTGAGAGTCATATGGGTACTCTCTTCTAGGTAACTAACTGTTTTTCTCTTGCTGCTTTTAATATTCTCTCTTTGTCTTTTGCCCCTTGGTATTTTAATTATGATGTGTCTTGATGTGATCCTCTTTGGATTCCTCTTGATTGGGGTTCTCTGCACTTCCTGGACTTGTAAGTCTATTTCTTTGACCAGTAGAGGAAGTTTTCAGTCATTATTTCTTCAAATGGGTTTTCAATATCTTGCTTTCTCTCTTCTTCTGGCACTCCCATGATTCGGATGTTGGTAGGCTTTAAGTTGTCCCAGAGGCTCCTTACACTATCTTCATATTTTTGGATTCTTTTTTTCTTTTTGCTCTTCTGGTAGGGTGTTTTTTGCTTCTTTGTATGTTAAATATTTTACTTGATTCTTGGGATCCTCTAGTCTGCTGCTGAATCTCTGTATATTATTCATTTCAGTCAGTGTATGCTTAACTTCTGATTGATCCTTTTTCATATCAGTAAGGGTCTCACTAAATTTCTCAGAGTTTTCTAGAAGATTCTTGAGTAAACTTATAACCATGGTTTTGAACTCTATATCCAGTAGTTTGCTTTCCTTAATTTCTTTTATTTTTGAAATATTTCTTTGTCTCCACATTTCGGTTGCTTTCCTGTATTGATAGAGTAGCCTTGTGTGTTAGGTGTTCTATAGGGCCCAGTGGCTCAGCCTCTCCAATTACCTGAGGTGGACACTCTTGGTGCACCCCTTGTGGGCTGTATGCACAGTTTTGTTTTAGTTAAGCCTTGATTGCTGTTGGTATCACTGGGAGGAATTGACCTCCAAGTCAACTGGCAGTGAGTACCAGCTGTTTCTACAATGGAGACACCCTTATGGGGAAGGCCTTGCTTCAGTGAGGATTTGGGGCTCACTGCATCTGCCTCTTGAGTGTGTCGCTTATGGATGTAAAGAGTTGTAATCTGGTATAGTCTCACACTGACCACTGGGTACACTGGCTCTTAGATTTCCAAGAAGATACAATCAGCCACTGCCTGAGGCCACCCAGCAGGAGCTACAAATAGATCTGCAGATTCCTCCTCTTTGTTTGGAAGTGCCCAGATGAGACCCAGCTGAGAAGCAATGCAGGCTGTTGCTGTTGGGCCTTAGGCCTTCTTTTGGAAGCTTTGGAGCTCTCTGACCCAGTTGCTGTTTGTTAGGTTAGACTGCAAAAGGACAGGCCATTCATATGTAAAAGTCACTGTGCACAGCTTGGGTGAGGTTGTAAATTGGGTGGAGCAGGGTCTCAGGGAATCACCAGGGCAGAGTAAACAGCAATGGCTACCAGTCAGCCCTGCCCTGAAGAGGTCTCCAGGTCTCTGTGTCCCTTGGCCCTGTGCAGGAACAATGATTGCTGCAAGTACCTCTGATAAAAAGCCACCCTTGTGTTCTGGCCCAATGCCAGACAGTCCCGTTTCTTTCCATATGAGTCTGAGTCCCCAGAGTCTTACCTGGAACCGGAGTTCAGAGCAGTCAGGAGCTTGTATCACCTTCCCAATAGAAAAACAACAACACACCCAGTTGCCAGCCCATTTCACAGGCCTTCACACCTCTGTACCTCCTACCAGTCTCAATGCCCTTTTTTCTTTCCTTCTAGTTGTAGAACTTCCACTCAGCCAGCTTCCTGTGATTCTGGATGATACATGTTTTGTCTCTTAGTTGTAGTTTTGATGTGGTTGTGAGAGGCAACAAGTACAGGTGTTTACCTTTGCCACCATCTTGGTTGTTCTCGAGGTGGGTAGGATTTAAAAAGGTTTGTTTTCAACCCTTCTTAGCAGCAGTTTATAGTGAAGCTAGAGAGCAATGTCCCTCCTCTAACCTCATACAAATTTATATGAGTCTCTTCTTTCTTTTTTAAAAAATGTTTTATTGATTATTTTGCAGAGTGGAAGGGAGAGGGATAGAGAATTAGAAACATTGATGAGAGAGAAACATCAATCAGCTGCCTCCTGCACACCCCCCCCCCACTGGAGATGTGCCCACAACCAAGGTGCATGCCCTCAACTGGAATCAAATCTGGGACCCTTCAGTCTGTAGGCCAATGCTCTGTCCACTGAGCCAAACCGGTTAGGGCTGAGTCTCTTCTCTCTTAAAGCATGACCTCCTCTCTATAAAGTGAAACCTACCCCAATTTTCTAGTAGGTCAGGATTGTATAAATGAGAGTTAGAAGTTGAATCAGAGAATGAATGCCAGGGAATATCTGTCTTGCTGTAGGATAGAGCTCTTTTGGATTTTATATCCCTGTGGTTTCAATCTATTAATGTATTTTGTTGGTTAAATTTTTACTTTCCTTTAAATTTACCGTGTCTACTATGCACATGGAAACAAAAAAGTGAAGTACATAAAATAGTGATATAGTTTGAATGACTATATAGATGGTATACAATGTGAGCTGTTCCAACTGTTGTTAGGGATTTCCCCCCATTATCAATCTTAAAAAAAATATTTCTAGATCAGTTCAACTGAAGATACCCTTATTTCATGGGAGACTTGTTTAAAACTTATTATTTACAACAGCTTGTCAATGCAAATCAGCATTACTTCCATATGGTAAAGTAATAATTCAAATGTAATTTTGATATAACATAGGAGCTGTAATCTATAAGCCCCAATTTCATACTTAGTTTAAAACAGTCTGTATTCATTGACTGCATAGTAAATAGGTGTTCTACATTTGAACATATACATTTATTCTAATAAAATGCCACACTTATCCTTTATCTCTCTTGGTTAGAGATGTAAGATTTTATTTGGAAAGGTTTTTTTCTGCATAAAAGCAAGAGTGTTTTAAACTATTGCTCTAATCTCTTCTCCCAAACTTCTCCCAGAGGTCTCTTTCTAAAACCCAAATTTGATCATGGCCCTCTTCTGTTTAAAACCTGTAACATGAAAAAGTGGATCCTAGAATATATAAAAGTTCAAATGCCTTTGTATCAGAACCCTCTTGGCTGCTGTTCAACTCCTTCCCCTCACCTCTCACTCACCTTGCCCATTCACACCTGCATGCCAAACCATCTACTTTTAATGTCTTGTAGTTCCAGGACTATGGCAGAGCCTTCCTTTCTCTCAGCTTGCTAAAGAGCTGTACCGAATACTGAGAATACTGACTACACAGTTTGCCATCCTTGTCTACTTGGAAAAGCACGTTTCATTCTTGAAAGTTCAACCTAACTATAAGCCTTCTCTGACAATCTGCTTCTCTTCTCTCAAATAACTGGATCTTCCTCCTACTCTATTCACCCAGCAACCCATATAAACCACCATTATCCAACTCAGCAACTTTTAATGTGATTATTTGTTTCCACCTTGGTCTCCCCAACTAGACAGTCAGTTGGACAAGGGTAGTGATGTGTCCTGTCATGTCTTTGAATCCCTGCTATGCTACTTAGGACAGATCTTGTCACAGATGTTAATAAATACTTGTTGAATAAATAAAAAGTGACTAATTCAAAATTCATCAACTGCCCAGGAACTAGGGGTTAGTGTTTATCTTGTTTAGCAAACTCCTTCCTCACAGATAATATAAAATTAATAGTATAAATAAAATTATAAGAAGAATTTTTAAAATGCTTAAGAGAATAAACTTTTTAAATTCCCTTAAGTACTTTATAAGCATCAATTTACATACAAGCAATTGATATGCTAATTATACTTCAGCCATATTAGTTCATTAAAACTGGGTCCTTAAGGACCTCTAAGAGTCAATGGTTTGAATGACTGAATCTTGTTAACTTAGTTGGAGTTCCTGAACATACTTAGAGATAAATAAAAATGCATTTCCATAACATTATTCTGTAATTCAAATGATTTTCTCTGAGTCAGAATGGCCTTTCCAATTTTGTAAGATGCTCTATTAACTACTGTTTAATTTCACTTTATGAGACTATGTACTTAAATTCATTCTTTCTTATTTTAATGATTAAAAAATATCCACAAGGGTATTGGTAGAGGTTTTACATTTGTATACACTATTATAAAGTTCAAATTTTGGGGCATGAAACAAATACCACCATGTTCATTTTTTCTTGTATATTCCACCTGTGTATTCTACCATTCCCTGTGACTAAACCTATAGTCTCATTACACCAACTCCTTACTTTTCTTGAAGGATGCTAAGTATTTTCATGACATTGTATTTTTATACGTATTATTGCTTTTCTCTTGAATGTCCTTCGCACACTCACAATCATGAATTCACCTAAGAACTCCAATATCTTTTATCCCATGCCTCAAAGATAGTTAAATAATAAAGCTTCGTTCCCACTGGGAATAGAACAGAGATCTCAAAGTCATAGTTGAATCATGAATGAATCAATGAAATTGCTTTTCTATGGTGAGAAACTGACTTTAAAGTTCTGGCTGGTGTTTTGTGCTCTAAAATGTGCACTATAATGCTAGAACCCACACATAAATGTTTCTGAGTCTATTGGCAGAATGGTAGAGTAATGGGAATTGTTGTTATTACTTCTGTTGCTTAAAAAACCTATTTTTAGGGTAAGTTTCCAACAAAAATTACAGTAATGCACACAGTGGATGTTTATATAAAACCAGGTAAGATATTACTTTCCTAGCTATTTCATTAACAGGCCTCTGCTATACAAACATAATCATTGCCTACAATCATATAAAACTTTATTGTTTATGATACACTTTCACATGTGGTCTTATTTGAAATAAAAATAAAATTACCTTTTATTCATGTTTCTCCCTTATTATTTTCTGGTTCCTACACTGACATTGATTTGCTAGTTTTTTACTTAAGTCATTTTCTTCATCTCTGTTTCTAATTTTCTTAATAAGGCTTTCTCCCACTCATCCTATTTAAAATATGTCTGTCACTTTCATTATAATGACTTTTCCTAAAAATATATTTTAACTCTCATGTTTTTAGCTACTTCTCTCTTCTTATCTTCCTCAGTTAAGAATTGTAGAATAAAATAAAACAAAATAGAAGGTAAAGGAAGATTGCATTTGCTTTCCTTTTTCTATTTATTGAAGTATACTTCACAATATTATATTAGTTTTAGGTGTACAACACAGTATTTTAACATTTATATACCTTACAAAATAATCATCATGATAAGTCTAGTAATTATCTGTCACCATACAAAGTTATTACAATACTAGAGGGGCAGTGCACAAAATTCATGCATAGGTAGGGTCCCTAGTGGCTGCCAGCTGGGATCTCCCTTCCCTGGCTACAGGCTGCTGGCTGGGCCTTCCTTTGTTCCATGCTGCCCCCTGATAGCCAGCACAAGTCATAGCAAGCAATGGAACTCCTGGTGGGTCAAACTCTTGAGGAGAAACTTTGCATATTAGACTTTTATATATATACTAGAAGCCCAGTGCATGAGATTCATGCATTCGGGCAGGGGGTCCACCAGCCCGGCCTGTGCCCTCTCGCAGTCCAGAAGCCCTTGAGGGATGTCCAACTGACAGCTTAGGCTTGCTCCCTATCAGACATCCTTAGTGCTATGCTCACCAGCTGTGAGCCTGGTTTCCAGGCTTCTGGCTGAGCAGTGCTCCCTCTGTGAGGGGCAGCTCCTGCATTGAGCATCTGCCTTCTAGTGGTCACTGCATGTCATACAACTGGTTGTTTTTGCATATTACCCTTTTATTATATAGGATAGAGACCTAGAGTATGAAATTTGTGCTCTCAGGGGGGACCCTCACCCCAGCCTGTGCCCTCTCACAGTCCGGGACCCCTCGGGGAATGTTTGCCTGTAAGCAGACAGACATCCCTCTCACAGTCTGGGGCTCTTGCAGTCTGGGACCCCTTGCTCTTTACTGCCTGCCTGCGGCAGAGACAGAACAAGCTCTCTCCACCACCACTGCATTCGCCAGCCATGAGCCTGGCTTCTGGCTGAGCAGTGCTCCCCTGTGGGAGTACACTGATAATCAGGGGGAAGCTCCTGCATTGAGCATCTGTCCCCTGGTGCACATCATAGTGACCAGTTGTTCCACTGTTCAGTTGATTTAGCCTTTTATTATATAGGATTATTGCCTACAGCCCTTATACTCTACATTACATCCCCATGACTTACTTATTTTATAATTGGTGGTTTGTAACTCTTAATTCCATTCACTTATTTCACCCTTCACCCACTCTGTCTGACTTATTTCACTTAGTATAACACGCTTTAGGTCTATCTACATTGTCACAAATGGCAGTATTTCATTCTTTATCATGGCTTAGAATTATTCCATTGTATATATTTAATAGATATATACAGAACATTCTATCCAAAACCAGCAGAATACACATTGTTTTCAAGTGCACATGAACCGTTCTCCAGAATACATTGAGTAGCCAGATTATTATGATCTCTGAATGCATAATAATGTGGCCACTGTGTGTGTGTGTGTGTGTGTGTGTGTGTGTGTGTGTGTGTGTGTGTGTATGAGGGTGTGTGTGTATGAGGCCTGGTACATGAATTCATGCATGGGTGGGGTCTGGCCAGCCTGGCCAGGGGAAGGGAACATGGGCAGTTGGCCGGCTTGCCTGCTGGTCAAACTCCTGGTCAAGGGGACAATTTGCATATACATTGAGTGGCCAGATTATTATGTGTTCAGAGATCATAATAATCTGGCCACTCAATATAGATCATATGTTAAGACCATAAAACAAGTCTTAATAAATATAAGAAGACTGAAATCATATCAAGCATATTTTAAGACACCAGTAGTATGAAATTATATATCAATTACAAAAAGAAAACTGGAGAAAACACATATATGTAAAGGCTAAACAACATGCTACTAAGCAACCAATAGGTCAACAAAGAAATCAAAGAGGAAATAAAAAATACCTTCTGACAATTGGATGCATCAAAAGCAAACAAATACACATAATAATGATTATGAGATCAACAACTATTTCCACCCTTTCAGAATTCTGTGACTTAGAGGATTTTTTTCTTTTGGGTTGTTCAGATAGGAACATACACACTGCTTTTCTAGATGGAATTGCATTGCCATTAAAACAAACAAACTCTGGACATCTTGAGATTTTCTTTTTACTTTATAAGAAAGAAGTTTATATTTGCAAAAAGAGAATCATAATGAGTGAAGAGTAAAATGGATTAGCTGCTTTATTTTGAAGTGATAATAGGTTTTTATGCTCTGGAACTAAGAGTAAGTATTCTCTGATATAATTTAGCTTGAATGTTAGGATTTAATCCATTTGGAAGTCCACTGTTTATTTGAGGGTCTATTAATTATAGATTCAACTTATGGTCTATTTCCAATGTTGACTTCTTGATTTTACATGTAAACTTTTCACATTGTTTTCTTTAGCTAAGTAAAAAAACAAACTTAAGGTATCTAAATTTTTCATTTCTATCAAATGAAGAATATTGTAGGAACTCAATAAATATCTCATCAATACATGAATGGGATTTTTTCCCTTCTTTGGCTTTGTAAATTCCTAGACAATAGTCCCCTTTTATCTATGGAGGATACATTTCAAGACCCTCAGAAGATGCCTGAAACCATGGTAGTACCAAACCTTATAAACATGCCTCAGCATTACTTTGAGTTTTTCCTCTTTCTTAAGAAAATTAAAAAAGAAAATATGCATATGTACTTCCTAGGAGATGTACCCTAGCTTAAAAAATTGTGATGTTTGAAGAGCACAGGTACCAATGACATTTCACAGACCTAGAAAGAATTCTTCAAAGATTCATCTGGAACAAAAAAAGACCACGAATAGCTACAGCAATTCTGAGAAAGAAGAATAAAGTAGGTGGGATCTCAATACCAGATTTCAAGGTATATTACAAAGCAACTGTTCTCAAAACAGCCTGGTACTGGCACAAGAACAGACATATAGACCAATGGAATAGAATAGAGAATCTAGATATCCACCCAAACCACTATGCTCAATTAATATTTGACAAAGGAGGCATGAACATACAATGGAGCCAAGATAGCCTCTTCAATAAATGATGTTGGGAAAATTGCACAGATACACGCAAAAAAAAAAAATGAAACTGTACCAACAACTTACACCAAATACAAAAATAAATTCAAAATGGATACAGGACTTAAACATTAGATGGGAAACCATAAAAATACTAGTGGAATCCACAGGCAGCACAATCTCAGACATATGCCGAAAGAACTTCTTCACTGCTCCAAAGGCATTGGAGGTTAAAGAAAAAATAAACAAATGGGACTACATCAAAATAAAAAGCTTTTGCACAGCAAAATAAACCATCAACAAAGCAACAAGAAAGACCACTGTATGGGAAAACATATTTGCAAATGTTATCACTGATAAAGTTTTAATCTCTAACATCTACAGCCAACTTATACAACTTAATAAAAGGAAGATAAAGGATCCAATAAAAAAATGGGCAATGGACCTAAATAGATTCTTTTGGAAAGACGACAGAAGGAAGGCCAAGAGACACATGCAAACATGTTCAAAGTCACTAATCATCTGAGAGATGCAAATCAAAATGACAATGCGATAACATCTTACACCTGTCAGAATGGCAATCATCAACAAATCAACAAACCACAAGTGTTGGCGAGGATGCGGAGAAAAAGGAACCCTTGTGTACTGTTGGTGGGAATGCAGACTGGTGCAGCCACTGTGAACAGTTATGGAGTTTCCTCAAAAAACTAAAAATGAATCTCCCATTTGACCCAGTAATCCCACTCTTAGGAATTTATCCTAAGAAATTACAAACACCAATCAGAAAGGATTTATGCACCCCTATGTTCATAGCAGCACAATTTACAATAGCTACAATTTGGAAACAGCTTAGGTGTCCGTCAGCAGATGAGTGGATCAGAAAACTGTGGTACATCTACACAATGGAATTCTATGCTGCCATTAAAAAGAAGGAATTCTTACCATTTGCAGAAAACTGGATGAAACTGGAGAGCTTTATGCTTAGTGAAATAAGCCAGTCAATGATGGAGAAACAATACATGATCTCACTCATTTGTGGTTAATAAAGAACATTATAAACTGATGAACAAAAGGGTAGACACAGAAGCAATAAAGCATCAAACAGACTGTCAAATTATAGCAGGAAGGTTAAGGAGAGGTGTGGTAGATAAGAGATCAACCAAAGGACTTGTATGCATGCATATAAGCATAACCAATGAACACAGACACTGGGAGGTGGGGGTATGCCTGTGAGGGGGGGGCAATGGGGAGATATGTATACATGTAACGCAATATGTTAAAAAAAGAGTACAGGTAAATTATTTTGTATAATGTGGGTTTGTTTGCTATTTCTTCATGATTAGAGTTAGTTTATGCATTTTGGGCTTAGGGAACTGTTCTACATCAAAGGAGGTTAAAAAGATATTATAACAAAATGCAATGTATGCTCTTAGATGTTTTCTTTTGCTATAAAGGATATTAGTGAATAACTGATGAAATTTGAATAAAGTCCATGAATTATATAAGATTTTATCCATGTTAACTTACCAATGTTAATAAATTTATGAAGTGTCATCATGTTGCAACTTACTTTCAAACATTCAGGAAAAAGAATGCATGTGTGCATACAGAAAGAGAAAGAACAGTAGAGAAAATGTGATCAAATATTAATTTTGGGGAATCTGGGTAAAGGGTATATAGAAATCTTTGGACTATTTTTATAACTTTTTGTAAGTCTAAAATTATTTCAAAATTAAAAAAAATCTATACAATATTTTGAATGTGCTTATGCATATATTAGATTATTTTCTCATTTACACATATACCTAGGCAAGAAGATATGAAAGGCAAGTTTTAACCTGAAACTTTAATTTCTAAGATCATCTTTATAGCAAATTAAATTTAAATACTAAAGCCATTTAGCAAATCTGCCTATCAACAAATTGGATCATAGTAAGGTGAATAAAAGCAAACAAATAGAAAAAAAAAACAAGGTAAAATAACAAAATATGTATTAGAAGTGTTTTTCAATGAGTGTTTTTTCTTTAAAAAATACATAAAATAGTTTCTCAGCACTTAGGGAAATTTCTACATATCATTTTATAAGTGGGTAGGTTTTTTGATATGGGTTTGAATGTATAAATAACTTGACAACTTTCCAAAATAGATTCTCTTAAAAAATAACAAACATGCCCTGGCTGGTTTGGCTCAGTGGATAGAGTGTCAACCTGTGGATTGAAGGGTCCCAGGTTCATTTCCAGTCTAAGGGCATATGCCCAGGTTGCGGGCTCGATCCCCAGTAAGAAGTGTATAGGAGGCAGCCTTTCAAAGATTTTCTCTCATCACTGATGTTTCTATCTCTCTCTCCCTCTCCCTCTCCCTCCCTCTCTGAAATCAACTAAAATATATTTAAAGAAAAAAACAACAACAGCAAACATATGAATTTACTTTATTTCAGTTGCAGGTAAGTTAGTACTTTTTATGAACATGTTTGAAGTTCTTATTGTGACAAGAAACAACTTTTTTTAAATATATATTTTATTGATTTTTTACAGAGAGGAAGGGAGAGGGATAGAAAGTCAGAAACATCGATGAGAGAGAGACATCGATCAGCCGCCTCCTGCACGCCCCACACTGGAGATGTGCCCGCAAACAAGGTACATGCCCCCGACTGGAACCCAACCGAGGACCTTTCAGTCCGCAGGCCGATGCTCTATCCACTGAGCCAAACCAGTCTCGGCAAGAAACAACTTTTAAAGCAACAAAAGTTTAGAGCCATTTTGGTCAATTAATTAAATCAGACCATATTACAGAAGACCAAATTATAGTAGTCATTTTCACAGATTTTTTTTTCTTTTTAATGGATCATCTTGCACAGGGTCTACACGCCAAATTCTATATGGCAGACAGAAAAAAACATGTGTAAGAAATAAGCAAAATACTATCACTTTGCTTTAAAGGCATGTGAATTTAGGACAGAAGTGGCCTTGTATTAAATCCCCAATGCACATACCATTGTACAATCAAATTGCTTAGAAAACTGGGCCAGTCCTAGTCAGGTTTGCTCAGTAGATAGAGTGTTGGCCTATAGACTTACATGGTCCTGGGTTTGATTGCAGTCAAGGATATGTGCCCAGGGATGTGGGCTCAATCCCCAGTAGGGGGCGTACAGAGACAGCTGATCAATGATTCTCATCATTAATGTTTTTATCTCTTTCTCTCTCTCCCTCTCTGAAATCAATAAAAATAGATTTTAAAATAAGTAAATAAATAAATAAATAAAATTTTTAGAAAAGAAAACCTCAAAAACAAACAAACAAACAAACAAACAAAAACACAACTGGGCCATGCTACTAAGTAGTGATGCCTTTTCATGATTAAGAAAAGCAACATTGGACCAACTAGAGATGAAAAAGGATCAACTAGAGATGAAAAAGGACCAACTAGAAATTAAACATACACTGACTGAAATAAAAAAAATATTATACAGAGATTTAACAGCAAACTAGAGGAAGACAAGAATCAAGTGAATAATTTGAAATATAAAGAAGCAGAAAACACTCAACTGGAAAAGCATGAAGAAAAAAGAATCCAAAAATGTGAAGATAACGAAAGGAGCCTCTGGGACAGCTTCAAGCGTACCAACATCAGAATTGTGAGGGTGCCAGAAGAGAGAGAGCAAGATACTGAAAACCTACTTAAAGAAATAATGATTGAAAACTTCCCACATCTGGTAAAATAAATAGACTTACAAGTCCAGGAAGCACACAGAACCCCATATAAAAGGAATCCAAAGAGGACTACACCAAGACACATCATCATTAAAATACCAAGAGCAAAAGACAAAGAGAGAATATTAACAGCAGCAAGAGAAAAATAGTTAATTAACTACAAGGGAGCACCCATACGACTGTCAGCTGATTTCTCAACAGAAACGATGCAGGCCAGACAGGAGTGGCAAGAAATATTCAAGGTGATGAATAGCAAGAACCTACAACCAAGAATAATCTATCCAGCAAAGCTATCATTCAGAATTGAAGGGCAGATAAAGAGCTTGACAGATAAGAAAAAGCTAAAGGAGTTCATCAACTCCAAACCAGTATTATATGAAATGCTGAAAGGTATTCTTTAAGAAGAGGAAGAAGAAAAAGGTAAAAGACAAAAAAATATGAACAACAAATACATATCTATCAATAAGTGAATCTAAAAATTAAGTGAATTAAAAATTTGCTCAACAGAATAAATTGGTGAATATAATAGAATCAGGAGCACAGAAAGGGAGTGGATTGATAATTCTCAGGGAAAGGGTTAAAGGGGATGCAGAGAGAGACTGGACAAAAATCATACACCTAAGGATGAGGTCAATGGGGTGGAGGTAAGGATAGAGGGAGGGGTGGGAGCTGGGTGCAGGGGAGCTATGGAGGGGAAGAAAGAGAAAGAAATGTAATAATCTGAATAATAAAGATTTAATTTAAAAAAAAAGAAAACAACATGGGTCACAGAGCTCTCCAGACTTGCCATGCTTTCTTCTTCTTTTTTAAATATATTTTTATTGATTTTGCGAGAGAGAAGAAGGGAGCGGGAGAAGGAAGAGAGAAAGATAGAAACATCCAAGTGATGTGAGAACAGGACATCCATCAGCTGCCTCCTAATCACCGCCCCCCCCCCAAAAAAAAAAACACAACCAACCAACCAACCAAACAAACAAACAAACAAACAAAAAACAACAATTCAGGATTGAGCCTGCAACCTGGGTATCTACCCTGACTGGGAATCGAACCAATGACCTCTTGGTTCATGAATTGAGCCACACTAGCCAGGTAGGGTTGCCATGCTTTCTAGCCACAGGCCATATTCAAAAAGGCACAAAATGACAATTCACAACAAAGGGCCTCAAGGAGAGTCACCCAGAGTGACTCAGCGTTGTGAGCAGGCTGTATCACAATGTAATCAGGAAAGAAGAGAGAAACAAATTATCCAG
>JAAGEH010000037.1:6085560-6107147 GCA_011751065.1 Lasiurus cinereus
GAGTAGGGAGATCGGCTTTGGATTGTACAAAGCACTCTGGCATCCTCAGGTTGGTTGTTTTTCCTGGAAGACAGTGGTTTGTGCTGTCAGGTATTAGAGCCTGGGTTTAATTTAGAACTATTGCAGTGGCCACTGGATCATTTCCAACAGCACTGTTTAGCTGAGACCAAGTCACAAAAATTTATGCTAAACTTACTGCAACTTAGTTCAAATAGGATAAATATTTGTGAAGGGTAATTATATAAATAAGATTCTTAAACAGGAGACAATATGGAGCTCACAAAGATAAAGGGATTCAGAATTAGCCAGATCTGAGATCAATTCCTATCATTTAGCAGCTGTATGACCTTAGGCCTCTATATTGCTTTGTCTGTAAAATGGGGATAATGACATCTATCCTGAAAAGATTCTTTGAGAGCTAGTTCTTGCCCCACAATCGTATAAACATGTTAGTTGTGTGGGAGCAAAGGTTGGAATGCTGTAAAATGATGCAAGGCCTGTAAAACCAAAGCCCCCTCAAAGGTGCAGTTGGAGCTAGTGTTGCTTTCAGGAAGCAAGGGTGATCAGCATCCAATCTGAAGCAGGTTTTTAAGCATAGGTTTGGGAAGAATTCAATCAACAGCACCTATGCAATGTAAGAGTTGCTGGTCATGCTTAACATCTTTTGAAGTAAAAGCTTAGAAATTTGCTGATAGCTTTCAATTACCCATAGGTGATTATCTAGATTTTGGCCTTTATTCCATGGCTTCTTCCTATTTCTTTATATTAATATCTTTCTGCTTGTTGACATATATATTATCTTGCTATTGGACAGCAAAATCTAGAAAAGTAAGTCTATTCAACTTAACCAGAGAAAAAACTTCCATACCGAGTGGAGTGTGAGCTAGAAAAGTAATTATCTTAGCTAGAAAGAAGACAATTTATTGTAAAGTTTTATCATAGGTTTCAGAGGTGATACCACTGATCCCTAGCAAGAGGAGGGGAAGCCAGGAGAAAGAATGAGGCATTCACAAGCATTTGACTCTTTCTGATTTGGCTCCTCAGCATTTGACCTCATCATTCTTTCACGCGAAGTAGAATGATTGTTATGAACTGAGCCATATCTATATTCCAATGCTTAGTATAGAACAGAGCTATGAAAAGAAATAATTTGGAGTTGTGTGTGTTGCTCTTTCCCCTTAAGTAGCATGGAGAAACAGACAGTTAACTTCAAGCAAACTGCTACCTAGTATCTGAAAAAAAGTGAGAGTGACACACATGAGGTCATACAGTTATACTACAGATGGAAACACATTTACCTTAATGCCTCTCTGAGAATGTGACTATAATGGTGTACTGTCTGTTGGATGGACATCTGTCAGTAGTAGTATGACAGCTAAATGTACCACTGGCTGGTACACGATACAACTTGGGTTAGAAAAAAAGTGATTGGAGGTAAAAAAAAAAATCCACAAGGTTTTAAAGCCTATTTATCAATGTCTCTCAACTTTTGTAACTTAATGAACTTTCAGTGTAAGGTCAGGTATAGACATGTGTAGCTGAAACACAAAATTAAGAGCTGTATTTTATTAGTGTGATGTACATTAACATCCATATGGCATTTATAGGGCAGTTTGCTTTTGGAGACTGAACTGTGATTTCACTATTAGTTCCAATATTTGACAATAAAATTCACTTGAGTACTTTTAGAAAAAAACACTACATCAATCTCATGCAACTCAATTTCTGTTATTGTCCTGAAATTTCCTCAGAAGATCACCTTATAGATTTAGCTATATGGATTGTCCATAAATTAAGTCTCATTCAAATTTGAGAAACCTCTCTAAAATGAATGGAAATAGATTGCCCCAACCACTGAGAAAAAACTACACCTTTTCATTTCAATTCAGCTAAAAAAGGGAGGAAATATTAAAAAGGAAAAAAAAAGCTTCTGAATTTAATTTATTCTTTTTTCCCTATTAAGACTAAGTTGAAAATTGGATATCCAATTTACCACTGAGAGGGTAGTCAAATATCTCTGCTCAATTCTTCACCGCTTCTAAATTCATTCAAAGGCAAGATTATTAATTCCTCCTGACAGAAAATCAAGATTTAATGAGTAGCAGACAGTCCTTAGGACTTACTTGGAAAATTTAATACAATAGTGTTGGCTAACTAATGTGCTTTTACATACATGAGGAACACATTATGCAGAGTAATGAACATACAGTAAATATTAGTTTAGCTGTTAAATTTTGGACAAGTGATTAATTTTATGGCAATAAAACTTCCAAAAAAAAAAAAAACTACCTCTACTTCAACACTGTTATATTTTTTTGTCAGATGGCCACAATATTTTCTTGCATTCATTTTTAATTCAACCTCACAGCTATTTTACCTTATACTAAGTGTAGGTACTGGAAGTGATAGAGAACCAAACGGTGTTTGTACTTTCAGGATTTCAAATCTGGTGGGTGATGGAGATAGGATACAGAGACAACCGTTACACAAAGAATTGAGTGCAATGACAGAGGGACCAGGAGATGAAAGCAGAGGAACATTGGGTTTGGGGGTAGTGGTGTGTATGTTCAGAAAGAAGGTCTTCATGAAGAACTTTGTATTTGAAAGGAGCCTTAAAGAGTGAGTGAGTGGGGTGAAAATGATGGGGAAAGCTACAATCAGAGAAAAAAGAATCATTCGGGTGGGCGGAGTATGCAGGGTAGATGAGGGAAGTAGTGGCAAATAGACAGAAAAGATCCACTGAAGGCTTTCCCATGGAACACCTCGAATACCAAGTTGAGTCCGTAATTCAGTGCCCATGCTTGTCTCACAGGTAGATGCTAAACACCGCCGGTGCAGAGACTGTTCCAGTATGTCTGCTCTACCCATAGCAGCCAGGTACACAGTAGGTCTGCATCGACTGTTCAGGGAATTGAATGGATTGTAAAATCAGTATTCAATGGATTTTCAAATCTTATTGTTTCTGAAGCCTTCTTTTGAAACCTCCTTTTAAAAAATAGACTTTAAGCTGCTTTCCCACAATGAAAGCAGTAATAGAATGTTAGGCCAGTGATTCACACAACTATTAGAGTCCCACCTAAGAAAATGCTGCTGCCGAAGCTCAGGGCCTCTGCACAGCCTGATGCCCCTTGAACTAGAACCATTAAAGTAATAATTTGTGGTACATTTTATAGGAAAACTGACTTCTAGTCAGTAAAAATGACACGGCCTAAGTGATTTTTACTTAAGATTTTAGCTTTCAGATAGCCTCCATAGGGAAATAACATCAACACTAAAATTGGCATGGAAAATGGAGATGAAGAAACCCTGCATTTTGTACATTGATTTTATTCCAGGTCTCCTCTCTCCTCAGAGGAACACTTCACAGCAAACTAAAAAGAAGGTAATAACAACCCATTTGTAAATTTCATTTTGCTGACTGTAATGACATGGAATAACTTTGGTTTTAAACACTACTTAATCATTAACTATCATATAAAATAATATTCATTTAAGTGTGTACATTATGGATTTAATATTCTACTGGCTTTCATTTCTTGGGAAGAGAATATGTTTTATGTACTTAGAATGCAATGTGAATAAGCCTTACTAGATTTCTCCCTTTCCCTTCCAGCTATACTTTCATATGGCACGATTTAAATGTCTGGGACAGTAGTGGGGTAAAAATTGAATGAGTTCAATAGGGAAGGGTACTTATGTTCCTGATGAATAATTATAATATGAATTAAATTTTTTTCTATCAAAGGTCAATAAAGGACTAGCAAAGAAAGTTCAACAATTATAATAAAGCAGAAAAGAATCAATTTGCACCTAAGGCTGCTGAGAAATCTGAGAGTGACAAATAAATCACAGTGCTGGCCACCAACAGGTACTCAATGTTTATTGAATGAATAAAATAAAAATATTTCTCAGGACTATTAGCTTCAAGAGATTCGAGAATAAAATATGTGGAGACATTTAAAACATGTTAAATAGAGGCTCCACAAGAAGTACTGTAAAATGGTGGACGTTAAAAATGATTCCACTTAGGAATATACTATACTTGCCATGATGTTTATTTTCATAGTCATTTAAATTCTGTGGTAGTTTAAATGTGAACACATATTATGTGAAGCTTCTTCCAACTAGACAAGGAATCTTTTCCCCTGCCCCTTTGATCTCAGTGGCTCTGGGACTCACTTTGACCATTAGAATGTAGTATGAGCGGTACTGTGGAGCTTCTGACCCAGGCCTCATGAGACTGACTGTGTAGTTTACATCTTTGACCTCTTGGAACACTGCAATGGCCATATAAGAAGCCTTCTTTGTGGAGAGCTCATGAAATTAGAAGTGCTGGGCTGAGAGCCCCAGCTAATCACCAGGCATATGAGTCCACCCTGGACCATCCAGCCCCAGCTAAGCCTTGAGATAACTGCAGCAGCATGAGTGACCTTAGATGAGACTCACAGCAGAACTGTCCAGCTAAGGCCAGCCCAGAATGCAGAATCATGAATAACTGTTTTAAGTCATTAAATTTGGGGTTTGTGATACAGCAATTGGTAATGGATATAACTTCGAAAATTAATACTTATTTCTTGAACCCCTTTTTCTTTCTACTCTACCTCGCTCTTTTCATTTTGTATCTTGATCTCAGCCTATTGGTTCAGTATATCTTGACTTTAAAAAATGTCCCCTTGCCCTACCTGGTCTGACTCAGTGAATAGAGCATCGGCCTATGGACTGAAGGGTCCCAAGTTCAATTCTGGTCAAGGGCACATGCCCGGGTTGTGGGCTTGATCCCCAGTAGGAAGTATGCAGGAGGCAGCCAATGATTCTCTCTCATCATTGATGTTTCTCTCTCTCTCCCCCCTCTCCCTTCCTCTCTGAAATCAATTAAAAAATATATTTTTTTAAATGTCCCCTTTCTTGTCATTTTCCCCACCACACATTGGTTTGTTTATTTATCTCTATATATATTTATTTCTATTGAGTTTGAGTTGATTATATATGTTTAAAACTGATAAGCAGAGCCTTGCATTTCAGGATACAGAGTGATACAACCCTTACCCACAGCTCCACAGTCAAAGGGATGATGTCTCCTCTAGCTGCGCTGCCACAGATAGGCAAGGCTGTGTGAAAGGGTAATGGGAGGAGCTGTCAGCTTTGAATGTAAAATGCAGTACCATCAGTAAAGACCCGCTAAGAAGGCCTTATTCTTCACACTCACCTGGTAAGAGTGACTCACCCTTTTCTGAGCTGATAACAGAATTGCCTTTGCTTAGAACCAAATCAGAACATGGGATTAAGTTACCAAACCCATGTTTATATTTACTGACATATAACAGAAATAACATATCTATTGGAGTTTATACATTGGAGTTATCCAAACACACACTTTAAACTAGTGGTTCTCAACCTTTCTTAGGCTCTATAGAACCGCTGCTGTTGCGACCCACAGGTTGAGAACCACTAGCAGGGTCACCTAAGACCATTGGAAAACACAGATATTTATATTATGGTTCATAACAGTAGCAAAATTACAGTTATGAAGTAGCAACAAAAATAGTTTTATGGTTGGGGGTCACCACAACATGAGGAACTGTATTAAAGGGTCATAGCATTAGAAAGGTTGAAAACCACTGCTTTAGACTGATATTGTGGGTCTCCCTCCGGCATCTGTGACTAGTTCAGTTATAATATAAATCTCAGCCAAGGCTTTGTCCAGTGGTCAGCAAACTCATTAGTCAACAGAGCCAAACATCAACAGGACAATGACTGACATTTCTTTTGAAAGCCAAATTTTTTAAACTTAAACTTCTTCTAATGCTACTTCTTCAAAATAGACTTACCCAGGATATGGTATTTTGTGGAAGCCATATCCAGGGGCCAAAGAGCCACATGTGGCTCTCGAGCTGTCATTTGCCAATCACGGGCCTAGTCCTACCCTTACCCAGTTCTCTACTTGGAGCCTGAAAAACTGGCTGAGGGCCTTCTGACTGGGAGGTTGGCATAAGTGGTTACCATATGACTGTTAATAATTAATAAGGCTGTGGCAGCAGATCCAAGATGCCTAGCAATCTGCTTAATCTCATGCTAATCAGATAAAAGAACACATTTCTAATCAGCTCTCTGCTGATTCAGTTGAAGTCTTTCAGGCCTATATTATACTTCCAAGGAGGCTTATGTGCCAAAACTACCAGAAAAGCCCATCATCGACTATTTTCTCAACATGTACTAGGAGATTTCATGATCTCCCTTTGCAACACTCTTTCACAACCCTTATAGAGTAAAACAATGTTTAAAGTCCAATGTGATCCTAACTGGTAATTTAAACGTGATGCATTTTATTTCTCCTAATAGGAAACAGGAAAACACCTCTTCTTTAGAATGTCAGAACCACATTTATCTTTGTTTATATGATTGTGTTACTTGTCTGCCTTCTAGTCTGGGGCATATAAAGGACATAAAATTCTACAAAGCTGTTGGTGAAGTCAGATCGTCTTGACATGTGCACACATGCACACAAACACACCACGTATAAACACTGGAAACGTGAACCATCACCTGGGTCTGTCCCCCCCCCCTGCCCAGCTCAAGTGCATCATGGCATATTTGTATTCCCTTGGGATATGGAAGAAAAGGATAGAGTTGCAAAAATTATTTTAGATCATTGTATCTTCCTGTTGAGTACTCCAGTGATCTGCCCTTTTCTCACTGCGTGTCATATGCAGGCATTGATCAGTGGAAAAATGACTTGAGAGACTAAAAGTTGGCTTTCCTCTGTGTTCCAGATTTACTTTTCTTTCCCTCACCTTCAGTTGTGATATTCCAGTACTTCTTTGTGTCCTCATAGTGAATCCGCTAGTATCTATACACTTCATCCTGATTTTCAAAGTGCTCAATGCACATGCCGCAGTGAAAAGTGCTGAGGACCCTGCTAAGTATTGAAGTGGATTGAGAACCTTGCTAAGTGTAATTAACTCTCTTTACCTTCTTGGATCAATTTTTCTTTAATTTCCTGTGCTTCAGAAAGAGAATTCTAATTTGGCATTTAATATTTGGGAGGAAATGTCATGGTTAGTTGGGGATTTAGGTGACCTGTGAAGAATGTGCAATTTTTACTATGCCTATAAGTACAAGGTAGTTTATTTTTCTTTCCACCATGCTTATGCTCTCTCACTGTTCTTTCTCTAGAAAGAGCTCAAGAGTGATACATACACATATGTACATATTTCCTCTAGTAAGTTCATTGCAGTTGTATGAACAATTACAAAGGACAAAATTATTATAAATAAACGTTAAGTCTGTGACTGATGTTAGCAAAGGCTCTGAAGGTAATGCATCTTCACTTCTTAAAGTTTGCAACAAGAGGGCTGCTTCTAGATTATCTTTACAGCTAATTAGAATTTGTCAAGCACTTGCCTTCATAGCTTTAATATTCTGTAGTGCCTATCATTTTATACATGATGGGTTTAAATATTTATATCTTCTAATCAGTTGCATAATTATGATCAATTCTCTATTAATAACTTGGTGATATTGTTATTTAAATTTTTCTTTGTATCTTTAACACCTTATTTTTAAAAATATCCAAAAGAATCAAATATGTTTCATTACACCATTCTGAAGTTGACTATTGTTTCACTTAATTTCAGTAAGGTGTTAATTACCAGAAAATTATACTGCAGATTTTTGTGAATCAATTAAAAACCGTTTGAATCTGGTTTACATTTTTGCACAATGGTAAAGGATATATGTTATCTCAACTTCTGAAAAGGTATCCATTTGTCCATTTCCAGTTGACATTTCCAAATTCTAGAACTCTTTAACCTCTCTCTCTCTCTCTCTCTCTCTCTCTCTCTCTCTCTCTTTCTCTCTCCCCTTTCCTTCTCTCTCCATCTCCCTCCCTCTCTCTCTTCCTTCTGCCTATGTCTCTCTCTGAGAGTACAAAACAGGACAAAGATAAACAAAACCATAGGGAATTGTGTCCATTCATCTAAGCCTTAAAGAAATGTAAAGATTTTTTCATTCAGATCCTATCAGTGATTCACTGAAGTTCATATATTTCTCTCTTCTGGATCCTGAGTTAAACCATTTGGGGCAAATATTTGTTAATGTCAACATTATACTGAATATGCTAAGGATAGAAGACAAACATTGTCTTTAGGAGTCTTTCACTGCTAGAACAGATGGATAATCATGGGCCAATTGCTTAAATTAATGTTTTTGTCCAAAGCAAAATACTTTGTATCCAGTGGCATTTCTTTGCTCATTTTTTTCATCTGTAAATTCAGAATAATCATAAATAATCTATAATAACCATGTAGTTCACTTCTCAATGAATGGATACCGTATCCTTATAATATTGTAGGTATAGTATATGAAGTATAAATGTGTGTGTATTTTCTTCTATTTTGTTTTCTCATCTTCCATAATACTACCCAGAATAGGGTGTCAAAATAAAATTAAATTCAGTTGTAAAAATAAAGAAAATTACATTTATTATGTACCTGAGTTTGTGAATTTCAGATTCATGCCTACAAATATACAAATACATATATACATAAGGTTTCTGGGCTCTTTTGAAATTGGGTGCCAAAATTAAAGGAATAAATAAATAAAACAAGCTACTAGATTATGACATATATCTGTCCATACCAAAGGAGTCTTAATGTAATTGCCAGGTCACCTGTTTCTTCTTCTGAGGCTATTGTTTAAATTTAAATTATTTTGTTTTCGGAAAAAGACACAGACTGGCGTGTGGCTCAAACTTGATGAAACTCAGGTGAATTCCAATTGTGAACCTGCAAATTCTTCAAGGATTTGGTTTTTAGAAACCCCAATACATTTGCAGGTCAGTATCAAGAAAGGAGGAGAAGAACTATATTGTTTAAAGGCACAAATTTAGTCATTCTTTTTACCCTTTAGATAACTTTGGGCCTTTTGTAGACACCTCTCTGGAAGATCTACTGTAATCATAATAGGAAATCTGTTGGCATTTGTTTCAGGCTACAGTGTCTCACTGCCATGGTTACAGCAAAGGTGCCATAGAGAGTGGAAGGACTGGAATATTCTGATTGCTGACAGATAATTTTATCCAGTGTTAGATTTTTTTTTTGGGAAAACATATATAAAGCATTTAATTCTTTTAATTGGGTTACAAAACCAGTTGTCTTAATGCAATGAGCAAGGTATTATTTGTTTTTCTCTCTTCTTCTAGGTATAATCAGCATTCAGAAAATGGAAACTGTTAGTAGGTTATAAATGGAAATAAAATAAAAAAACAAAAATTAAAGATGGACTGATTAAATACAGTTCAAATTAATTGTGGAGGACCAAGGTGCTGTAAGTATAGAATCTTAGTGGAGGCTTGAATCTATGTAGTGGTGTAACTTCCTTTACTACGTTTTAGAGACAGATCTAATTAGATAGCAATCAACCACAAAGGAAAAGGCAATTTAGTTTATCTTCACTTTTGATTTTATTTGAATAGGAGTTTCTGGCTAGCACAGCATCCTTTTCAATTTGTTTCAGCAGATACACTTGATTAATGAACTGATTAGCAACTTCTTTAATTATTTTCCAGTAGTTTTTCCCCCATTATCAAAGTTGCAGTGAAAAAAAAGTTACTGTCCTCTAACTATGGTACTCTTAAAACTTTAAAAACAAATTTGTCTCCCTTAAATGGATGAACAAAAATATGAGAAATTTCAAAATAGGTTCCCAAGACTCCTCTTACATATAAATCCTGTGGCTTCCATTTCTCAAAAAGTTGTAAATGTTAAGGGGGAGAAAACTTTTTCAACAGTTAAGATTATACAAAAGAATATGGGGAATATTCTGGATGTTAACAATCCAGTAATCTTGAAACTATTCTACATGCATAAATTATTGAAATGAAATATTTGATAATTTAGCCTGAAAACAAGATAGGCCAGATCTTTTTGTAACCTCATCTCAGAAGTGACATCCCATTAGAAGAAAGACCAGAGGCCCAGCCCACACTCAATGGGCATGAACACCAGCAGTTGGGATCATGAGGGACTATCTCAGAGTCCACTTATCACACATACTAACCTGTTAAAATTAAGAATTCTAGTTAAATAAACTTGAGCCTTATTATTATATCACCTAAGTGGCCTCTGTCCCTTCTAATCTCCTTTAGCCCGATAAATCATTCCAATATCAGTGATTTTGAAATTCTACTGCTCAGAAATCTTTAATGGCTCCCCACTGCATACAGAATATTGTCCAAACTCCCCAGTCATCTATTTGGTCTTCCATGATCTGACTTGTTGCTCTAGTATCACTGTAAACACTGGGTACTTTTTTTCCTTTCATGCTCCCTCTGAAATACCTACCACCCTGCACTTACTAGTACTTCTCTCTCCTATTCTATTTTTACCTGTCAAAGTTTAACCCATTCACTCAGGACCCATTCCAAATACTTTTTTTCTGCCATGAATGCTTCTTAGTAAAATTCAATCCTTCCTTCTTCCATATTTCCATATAATTTAGATTTTACCTCTGTTACAGAATTATGACTAAGTGCCATATTAAAATTATGTGGATAAATATTTGTCTCCTCCAATAAACTGTATGTCCCTTGGAAACAAGGATCATGGTTTTATTTGTCAACCTTTACAGCATCTCACACAGTGTCTTGACAGTAAATAAAAGCATTTTATTTTTATTTATTTTTTATATATCTTTATTGATTTCAGAGAAGAAGGGAGAAGGAGAGAGAGATAGAAACATCAATGATGAGAGAGAATCATTGATTGGCTGCCTCCTGCATGCCACCTTTTGGGGATTGAGCCTGCAATTCAGGCATGTGCCCTTGACCAAAATTGAACCCAGGGCTCTTCAGTTCACAGGCTGAGGCTCTATCCACTGAGCAAAACCAGCCAAGACAATAAAAGTATTTTAGACTTTAATCACTTGTGAATAATTCTGTATAACTTTTATGTAATGCAGGCCTCTATCAAAGTCCACTCAATCTGATGACATATTCTTTGGCAACAGTGTTTTATGCGATTACAGTACACATCACTCTCCATCCAATACTGAAACATACCTGAAAAGAGAGCAGCTAGGCTACTGGATTGACAGGGGGGAGGCTGTGTAGCCAAAATGCCATTGAAAGATGACATAAATAATCCAGTGGAGAAATTATACAAATATGTATTAGTGTGAAATATTTGAAGGTCTTCATAATTTAATATACTCTGGTGTACAAATATTAAATTGCTATTTATTTGTTTTATAGGATATTTGTCATCCTTCCATAATATTTTATGTAAAAAGTAGCTTATCAAAATGTTGCAGATAATTTTCATGGAGTTATGTGATAATCTCAGACCAACAGTATGTTTTTTTTTAAATTAAAAGCTGACTCATAAAATACTTCCATTCTAAAGAGCCAGAAGTGCTAGTGTGGCTTCATATGGTCAATATTACATCTGAGTAATTATTCATAGAAAATTTTACTTTGAGTATTCAAGGTAGAAAATGGCATTAAGTTTTCAAATAAATTTAATTTTGTCTTTGTCCATAAAATGCCAAATATTGTAATAGCTGTGCCTGAGTTTCCATTGGTACATTTTAAAACAGACTCTTTATGAGTATGTGAAAACTTAACTGCATTTTCCTCTCAGTTTGGAAACTCCTTGAAATTCTCAGATTTCCTTGGTACTTCAAGTGTTTTATTTGTATGGTGTCTCCAGGAAGCGTGAAGCAATGATCTAAGTTAGATAGTGCTTTCCCTAGGATGCATCAGAGACTGGAGTGGGTGTGTATAAATTATGTTCACCTACGTTACTATGTACAGGGACCATCATCTCTTCATCATTTTTTATTATTTTTAGGAACATATAATACTTGAAATTCTAATTAATAAAAATTGCTTTATCAGTATATATCATATTATATTTACACACATTGTTATTTTAAACATAAAGTGAGATGTTAGTGACCTTTGATAATATCTATTCTTTATCAAGTATAAAAATATGTTTATGTCTCTTGGTCTATTTTTTAGTCTATAAGCATGAACAGACTATTGAGCCTCAGAAGGGAAGGCAGGGGAGGGTGGATGGGAAGAGATCAACCAATGAATTTGTATGCATATATGCATAATCTATGGACACAGACAATGTGGTGGTGAGGACATGGGGTTGTGGGGGGAGGATGGGAGTATGCTAGAAGAGATTTTTTTGTGGAATAGAAGGATCTATGAAATAGTTTCAACAATAAAAATTTAAAAAAAGAAAAAAATAGATCCTATCTAATAAAAGAGTAATATGCAAATTGACCATACCTCTGCTATGCCCACAAGCCACACCCACCAGCCAATCAGGAGTGAATATGCAAGTTAACCCAACCAAGATGGCTGCAGCCATAGGGCAAGCAGGAGGCTTGGGTTTCCCCAGCAATGGAGGAAGCCAAACTTCCTGCACACCCTGGCCAGCCCTGGCCTCTGCTCAAGGCTACAAAGTTTTAATTATAGAAGATAAATAAATCCTAACAAAAATGGCTGCAGCCACAGAGTGAGCAGAAGGCTTGGGTTTCCCTGGCAATGGAGGAAGCCAAGCTTCCTGGCCAGCCCTGGCCTCTTCTCAAGGCTACAAAGTTTCAATTACATAAGATAAATAAATCCCAGATACCAGGGCCTCCACTTGGGTCACCGGGGTGCATGGCTGGCCTGTAAACCACCACAGGCCCCTTGCTCAGGCCACCCCATGTCCCAAGGGAACCCCCACCCTGATCCAGGACACCCTTCATGGCAAGCCAGCCAGCCCCCACCCATGAACCAGGCCTCTATCCTATCTAATAAAAGAGGGATATGCAAATTGGTCATCACTCCAACACACAAGATGGCTGCCTCTATGTGGTCAATGATGGCTGCCCCCATGTGGACACAAGATGGCCACCACAAGATGGTCAGCAAGGGAGGAAAAATGGGAGGGACCAGGTCTGCAAGGGCGGGCAGTTGATGGCAATCAAGCCTGCAGGAGAGGGCAGTTAGAAGTGACCAGGACAGCAGAGGAGGGAAGTTGGGGGCGACTGGGCATGCAGGGAAGGGCAGTTGGGGATGACCCAGGCCTGCAGGGGAGGGCAGTTATGGGTGACCAGGCCTGTAGGGAAGGGCAGTTAGGGGTAAACAGGCTGGCAGGGGAATGGTTAGGGGGATGATCAGACTGGTAGGCAGGAGCAGTTAGGGGCAATCAGGAAGGCAGGCAGGCAGGCAAGCAGTTGGGAGCCAGCAGTCCTGGATTGTGAGAGGGATGTCCGACTTCCTGTTTAGGCCCAATCCTTTCAGGCATAAACTGGCAGTCAGACATCCCTCAAGGGGTCCCAGATTGGAGAGGATGCAGGCTAGGAGGGTGCACCCCCTGTGCATGAATTTTATGCACCCGACCTCTAGTATAAAAATAAAAACAATACATTTATAGCATTTTACATATTCAGGAACTTTCTGCTGATTTTAGAATTTCTAACTTCACATATCAAATGTATTATTCCAAATGAGCTATTTTTTTTACATAAAATGTTTAGAATAACTTTAGCTTTTCAGAAAAATTGCAAAAATAGTAGTTTCCATAAACCCTGTGCTCACTTTGTCCTATAGGTACTATCTCAACTAGTGTGGTTTGTGTCATAACTAATGAACCAACACTAATACTTTATCATTAGGTAAAATCATACTTAGTTCGGATTGCCTCACTTGTAACTTAACGTCCTTCTGTCTCAGAATCACATTTAGGATACCACATCATATTTAGTCCTCATATCTCTTTAAGCAACTCTAGTCTGAGACAGTTTCTTAGACTTCCCTTGTTTGGGTTGACCTTGACAGTATCAGGAATAATGGTCAAGTAGAATTTCCTTCAATTTGAGTGTCTGGTGTTTTCCTCATGATTAGACTGGGATCATGTGTCTTGGGGAACATATTATCTACATGTCTTATCACTAATGCTGTTGGCTTTGATCATCTGGCTGAGGGATCCAATGAACCTAATGTTTATCAATTTACTTAACCAAAAGGTATCACTTAAGGAAGTAGCTAGAAAGTTGTCAGGTAAATAATTTACTTTACCTATTTAGTTACATATGTATATACAAAGTAGTCAGGGTTCATGGGAATGTTGAAATTTTCTTTTAACTGAAACATTAAAACTGTTGCCTATTTATGGGGAATGCTAAATAGAAAACAGAATTCTAAATGAAAAGATTAAAATTAGAGTTGATACACTGAATATAATTTGTCTTTTGAACAGTTTTCTAAATATACAAATAGCAATTAGCAACTATTATACAACCATTTTGTAATATAATATTGACATAATATGACTTTATGCTCTTTCATTGTGATGCCTGAAAGGTTTCATGTACAATTGTAGAACATGGCCAAGATATTTATTAAATAAATTATATGCATAACTTATAAGAAGAGTATGAATTAAAATCAGCTTGAAAATTTATGTACTCCCAAAGCATTTAGGGCAGAAGGAAGGAAGAATAGAAATACATTAATTTCTAATTCTAATTAAATACATTAATTTTATGGAGCATGACTAAATGGATGGAATGATAATTTTGGAAAAGTAAAGGCTAAAAATTTGAAAAGTACATAAAACAAATTCTAGAAAAACTAAGGTCATTGGAAATTATAGAATTCTGCCAATAAGTCAATTAAAACATTCTTTATTTCAAGAAGCAATAACATAGTGTTTATATTTTAGGAGCATTTATTCTATAACTTGTTAGTAAGCATATATAGATTTATATTAATTCTATAACACAACTTACTTGATTTTAATTTCTGCTCATTTTCACTGAGTGAGAATGAATACACTGCTCTGTGATTCCACAGAGAACAACAGCTTGTATTAGAACATTCACAAAGAAAATCAATTGGATTCGTCTGAATATTACAAGAAAACATTTTTTTTCAGAGAAAATTCACACAAGAGGACATAATCATTGTGACAAAGCTCTGTTCAGGCTAGAATCATCAATAGTTATTACACCTAGTAGTCTTAAATTGTCTCCCCACTAACTGCTTATTAGATAAAATGGTAAAAAGAGTACCTACTAAGTTGAGATAAGATACCAGGCAACACACTGACCAATGATCAAAATTAACATTACCAATGAGGAACAGAGTGGGGCTGTGTGCCTCCAGATGTGAAATCCTAAGGACATATTTTGCATGGGACTGCATAACCTGAATCTAATCATGAGAGAAACTCAAATTGAGGAACATTATATACAACAACTGACTAGTATTCTTCATATTCAACAGGGTGATGCAATGTCATGAGGAACTGTTCCACAGCAAAGGAGATTGAAAAGGCAAGACAACTAAATGCAATATATGATCCGAGACTAGAGGGGAAATGATAGAAAAAAATATAATTGAGACAAATGAGATAACTGGAAAATGGACTGTGGGCTATTAGTCAAATAAAAGTATTATATTAATTATAATTTTTCTGACTTTGATCATTTTACTGTGTTTACCTAAGAGAATAATCTTATTTTTTAGAAAATAGTCACTGATATATTAAAGAGTAAAGGGGCATAAGGAAACTTATGTTTAAAATATTTAAAATGATGAACCTGAGTAAAGGGTATACAGAAATTTTCAGTGTTATTCTTGTAATTTTTCTGTGAATTTGAAATCATTACAAAATAAGAAATTAGAAAAACACAACATGAGTATCGGGAACCCAATCCAAACGGCTTGTGCACTGAGGCAGAAATGGACCAACTGCTCTCCATATTAAATATAAGAGGCAAATGCAGCCTTTGCCATGTCACTGGGCTCGCTCACTCTGTTGTTAACTGCCATGTCCTCAACACAGTCCACACAGCCTCTGAAGAGGCTCTCCCTCCTAATGAGGAGGAACTAATGTCTTAGGATGGATTTTACTTTATGCTAAGCAAGGGCAAGGAATGTATACCCCTTCAAGATTGTTTCTACAGTACGTTAGTGAGTTTTGACACATTTCTTCAAACAGGATCACAAGAGAAAAAATAGAGCAGAGTTAAAGCTGCCTGTACCTTTGGATTTTAGATATACTTTTTGGATTTTGCTTACCTATTTCTAACTTTTTCATTCTTAATATTTGCCTTCTGGCAAAGCCACTGCCTTTGTTTCAAATTGCCCACTTGCCCAGCGTGAGAGAGGAAAACTTCTTTCTGGCGATGAAACTGGACCATCATTCAAGACGGAATCAGATTTAGTGACACTTAAGATTTGGCCTAGAGTAGAATGTAAAATGAATTGTAGAAGTTTTACAACTCATCAAACTGCCTCTGCATTCACCCAGAAAAAATGTTCCAAAGTGTTCAAGCTAGATTTTCAGAAATATTACAGATGTAAAATCTGTGACACCAGTAATAGTTGTGCCAAACATGGGTTATATTTTAGCAAGTTGTTTACCTATGCCAATGTTTAAGTGTACTTCTGTGCAAAAAGACGTGGATGATAATTCTCTTTATAGAAAAATCAATGCACCCAAATAGTAATAAAACATAACAGTGTGCACGTGCAGATGCTTTATGCAAGTACAAATAGATCTGCATTGGGCCAGATGTGATCTAATCATTCTGGAAATTCTGTTTAGGTATGTGATATTTAAAAATGCTGAATAGGCTTTTTCCTTCAGAGTGAGGCCATACATTTCACATTATTACTAGCAAATTATATGTGACATGTAATTTTAAAATGAAGTTACTCTAATCTAAAATAATAGTGCAACAACAGGAATAGGCACTGAAGCTTTTCATAAGATAAAGTGAATTTTAAAATTCTAGAGGGTTTTCCTTATAAGCAATTAGAAATGTAATTTAGGACACTTAAATGTATTTCTTTCAATGGTTAATTACATTAGAAAAGCTATTATTCCATATGGTGATGAACTAATAAATTATAATAATCACCACCCTAAAAACTGGATTGCAATGTTTTAATAAACGGTCTATATGACCAGAGAAGTTTATTTTTTTCCAAACCTGGAAATTTACTTCATTAAAGTACTGTGTTGGCATACACATGTATGCATATAGACACATGCACATAACAGATAAAGAGTAATAACATATACAGGGGTAGGCAAAAGTAGGTTTACAGTTACATTAGGAACAATTGTAAACCTTTTGTCCCACACTCCATGTACACACACATATAGCTATGGCCTTGTAAAACTGAATGAGACTCTAAAGGCATTTTAAATATAATCTATACTATGTCTGTAAAAATTCAGGTGTAGCCAAAACCGGTTTGGCTCAGTGGATAGAGCCTCAGCCTGCGGACTGAAAGGTCCCAGGTTCAATTCCAGTCAAAGGCATGTACCTTGGTTGCGGGCACATCTCCAGTGTGGGGCGTGCAGGAGGCGGCTGATCGATGTCTCTCTCTCATCAATGTTTCTAACTCTCTATCCTTCTCCCTTCCTCTCTGTAAGAAATCAATAAAATATATTTTAAAAAAATTCAGGTGTAGTACAGTAGATGTTATCAGAATACACATCACTTCTAAAAATCATCTTAGGTTTGTGATGGCATGATTTGGGTCTAAGTAGGTCTCTGTATACAAGCTCCCTTCTCTAAAAATTTATTGCTATTTCCCATATTAGAAACAAAGAAAGGAAGAAAATGAAAAAAAAATGGAAAGGAGTGAAAAGGCATAGAAAAGAGAAGTTAAAAATACAAAATGGAATCAGAAAGGAAGCAGAAATGGAAAGTATAGGGAGTAGGAGATGGGAGGAAGAAGGAGGGCAATCCCCATATCCTTAAAACTGCGAAAACACGTATAGTAGTGCACCAACCACAGGAAGAGTGACAACCTTTAAGAAATAAAAAACCTAAGGTTTGGTCACACACTATCTTGCCACCCTATAAATAATATAAATTATTTTAATTTTTAAGCCAATGGTAGCTCTCTGTTAAAAAGAATACATGGTAATGAGAACATGATTATGAGTTCATGTTTTTAATGAAATCTTGATGAATATTTATTTTATATTTCTGGAGACTTAAAAAATAATTTTTGATTGATTTCAAAGAAAGGAAGGGAGAAAGAGAGAAGCATTAATGATGAGAGGGAATCACTGACCAGCTGCCTCCTGTATGCCCCATTCTGGGGATTGAGCCTGCAACCTGGGCATGTGCCCTGACCAAGAATTGAACCCTGACCTCCTGGTTCATGGGTGAACACTCAACCACTGAGCCAGGCTGGAGATTTTTTTTTCAACTCATACGGTCAGTACTGCATATACCCCCAACCCTTCCTCCCACACACACATATCTGTTTCAATCATTGATCCCAGACATCCATCTCATTCAAGGTAGTAATTAAAATCAATTCAGCTAAGTCTACTTCAGTAATGAGAAGTAGTAGGTCCATGCATCCTTTTCTCTGATCACAAACCTCCTATGCTTCCAGTTCTATTGCGTAATAACTCCTAGTATATCTGTTCTTCATTTTAAAAGGTATTTCTTATTTCTGGACCCATCTACTCTGTTTTTAGTCCATCCCTGTCCTAACTTCTTTTTCTATTTAGCATAGAGTCCATAGTGTATCTGCTATTTTGTTGCAGATACTAGTAGTTGGCTAACCCAACAACCATCACGTTCTCCCTCACCTTTAGAGGCGAGTAAACAAAATACTTTATCAACATTTTGTCCAGCAAGACATGTAGTACCATTCTTGGCAGTGAGATACTGTTAAAAGTTTTCCTGATAAAAGCAACAGATAGAGTTGTCATTTTCTTTTCCCCATTCTTCTTTCTTTGAATAGTGCATGAAATTCATGCACAGAGGGATGTCCCTCAGCCCGGCCTGCACCCTCTCCAACCTGGGACCCCTTGGGCCTAAACTGGCAGTCAACATCCCTCTAGCAATCTGGGACCGCTGGCTCCTAACCACTTGCCTACCTAGCTCCCTGATGGCCCCTAACCACCTCTACCTGCCAGCCTGATACCCCTAACAGCTCCACTACTGGCCTGATAACCCCCTAACTGCTCCCCTGCCAGCCTAATTGCCCCCTAACTGAGGGCAGCCATCATCCCCAGCTTGCCTGAGCCTCAGGCAGCCACTGTGTCTTTGACTGGAAGGTCCTAAAGGTTGTTCAGAAGGTCTCTCGATCAAATTAGCATATTACCCTTTTATTAGTATAGATATCTGGAGCCATGAGACCTATCTTGAGACCATGAATGAAAAGTAAAAAGAATGAAATTCTAACCCTAACACACTTAAGCCACTGAACCAAGGGGAGGAGCCACCTATTTCCACATTTGTGATATGATAATAATAACTGCTTACTTATTAAAGCCACTCTAAGTTGGGTTAGCTGTTACTTCCAACAAAAAAAACAACATCCTTATCTCCTCTCTCACTAATTCCTCAATTCCCTTACCCCATCCACTGCACTTCTCTCAAACATTGCTAAAAAAATTCCAACTCTGAATCAATAAAATAGTCCAACCGATCTCTATATTTCTAGACAATTTTATTACTGCTACTAGAGAAAATTATAGAGCCATATAGATTGCTATCACTATAAATTCATGAATCCCAACTTTAACTAAGGCCATGATACCTTCTATGTTTACACAGTCACCTTCCTTACTCACCTACTCATGACCGTCATGGCTTCTGAAACTGTTTACATGCAAAGTCACCAGCAACCTATTTATAAAATCCAAAGGTCTTCTCAAAACTTACTCTGATTTTTACTATATCTGAAGAATCTCTCTGCAGCCATCAATCAGTGTCAACTATTCTCTCCTTATTGAAATAGTCTTCACTAATTTTATGACACTCTCCTCCCATCGCTCTGACTATCCTCTTCTTATTTTAAGTGGATTCCAGTTCCCTGGTGAAATTCTCTATATGTTTATCCATTTTCTTTAACATATTCATAATAATTTTAAAATCTATGAGAATGCCAATACCCACATCATTTGTGGGTCTATTTTTATGGTCTGTTTTTTTCCATAGTGCAGTTTCTTCAAATGCCTATTAATGTTTGATTGGATACAGAAATTTTGTATGGATAAAACTGTAGGAACTATACATGGTATTTTCCTTCAGATAGGATCCAGCCTTTCCTTTGCAGGCAGTTAGAGTAAAGGCAAATCAGCTTATTCTAATCAAGTAGTAGAATGACTAGAAGTTGAGTTGCAGTCTTTTAAAGATACAGTCTACCTCTAACTTACCCCCAGTTCATAGAGAATAGATTCTGCAGGGGTCTCAACTGAGATCCTGAGGTGTTTCCTGGGGCCTATCCTCTATGGAAGGTTGTGAACATTAATTGTTATTTCTTTAGTAACAATGAAACTGGGGGAAACTCCACTTTGCTTTTCAACTACTTTCTGCTCAATCAGGCTTTCACAGGACATGAACAGCTTAAGAAATTGTTAAGTGACTAGAGGAAAAATCTACTGATTTCCAGGCTCATTTCTTTATTCATCCCTCCTCTTCAAGATTTTGGCCCCTCTCATGCTAACTGCATGGACAGCACCCAGTTTTTTTCTCTCTCTCCAGCCCTATGAAATAACTGAGACCTCTGATGACTACTTTGTATCACACATCTCAAACTGACAAATGCCTAAAAGGGAAATATGGCTAACTTCTCTCTAATTTTCCTTACTCAAGATTTTAACTTAAGCCCTGGTTGCCTTGGCAGTTTTCCCATGGTTTCAAACAAAATGATTGTCTTTCATCTGGATTATGTATTCTTAGTAGAACATTGTTCAGGTTCACATTGTAGCATCATTGCTAGAGTGGAAATATTTCTTTGGCTATTGTTTTTAGTCCACTCTCCAGACTCTGTCATATGATGGAGTCTTAGATATTATTATTTTTTTTTTTTTGCTAGGAACATTTGCCTCTCATCTCCTCATTTCCTATTTCACCTCTATTCGACTTTTAGATATCATCTTAGAATGCTCTAGGAAGTTTTTCTTAATTGTCAAAGTCTGAGTTAGATAATGTTTCTATATTAATATTCAATAGTATTTCCACATCAGCACTTAACACAATTCATTATAATTTTCTATTTAGTTATCTGTACTTGCCTCCCATGTAAGGGCAGAGACAATGTCATGTTAATCACTGTATTCCAAGTACTTTTTACAATGTAACTACAAACATTTAGCCCAGTGCCTAGCACATAGCACCATTAATATTTGTATAGTGAAATACCTGGCAATCAGCTAATGAGCAGAAGAGAGAAGTATGTGGCTCAATGTTCCTCCTCTATCACCTTTCTTCTCTGTCTTCAAAGTAATCATGCTATGAGAAGTTCCTCATCTCCCTTTCCTCACTGACAACTCAATTAATGTGATTTCGGAAAATCTATCACACTTGCATAATTTAAATAAAGCCAAGCTACCCCTCAGTTCCCTACTGGCATGGAGCTGCATGCAAGTAAAAATCAATCAGAATAAAACATGATTAGAAAACAATGTAAATAGTTACTGAATTTTCTCCAAGGACACCAGAAGAGGATTCAATTTATAATGTGCAACAAAACTAAGAAAATAATTCTCTTCTCTTCTCTTCTCTTCTCTTCTCTTCTCTTCTCTTCTCTTCTCTTC
>JAAGEH010000037.1:6107157-6223484 GCA_011751065.1 Lasiurus cinereus
TCTCTTCTCTTCTCTTCTCTTCTCTTCTCTTCTCTTCTCTTCTCTTCCCTTCCCTTCCCTTCCCTTCGCTTCCCTTATCTTCCCTTCTCTCTCTCTCTCTCTCTCTCTCTCTCTCTCTCTCTCTCTCTCTCTCTCTCTCTCTCTCTCTCTCCTCTCTCTCTTTTGGCTTAACCTTTGGAACCCAAGGCACCACATTCCCAAAGTTTCTTTCCCCATTCCAACATCTATCCTATAAAACTGTGGGGTAGGGGAGGCCCATAAATACCTCTCTCCCTACCCCAACAAGCCCTGTAGTTGACTCTTCTCTCCCTGTATCATCTCTTCATTGTGTGGTTCAACTTATCCTCTCTAATATTATGTCAACTTTTCTGAAGTAATTTTCCTTTGGAAGGTGGTGCTTGTGGATTGCTAAAGTATATAGTTTTCTTTTTATCTTATGTATTTGTATATGTCTCATTTTTCAAAAATTTCTTCTGGCACCATAACTCTATTCTCTCCCTTTGCTGTGAACTCTAGTCAATAACTGCCCTCAATCACAGTGTAGTAATCTCAGCATAAAACCCCTGTACCGCAAAAATGGGGAAAGCAAAAGTTCACGTTTCAAATTTGATTAGGCCTCCTAAAGAACAAGTGCCATTTAAAGTCTTCAAAAATACTACTGAGGCCTCTTCTGAGACTTCACAGTCTCCATCTATGTCTTCATCAGCTTATAATGAAACCCATTATTCCTCAAGTACCATCAAAAGTATGAAATTATCTCATTCAATGTTATTCCTTTGCTTTAATTATTAGTATCACAAATGTGTATGCTACTGTTTCACTGCAAATGTATAGGATTTCAGTGACATTATTGGCTATCCTGGGGGAGCCCAAGCTTCATTTATAACATGGCTTCTGTGGGAAAATGTTTTCTGGATTCCAAACAACTGACATCTAAACAAAGCTTTCCCACTTGAGAGGAGAATCCAAGATGACGGCATAGGTAAACACCTACACTGCTGCCTCACACAACAATTTCAAAACTACAACTAAAAGACAGAACAGACATCATCCAAAACCACAGGAAAGGTGGCTGAGTGGAAATTCTACAACTGGAAGGAAAGAGAGGAGCTCACAGACACCCAGAGGAGCTGCAAAAAGCTGAGGTACAGAGACGCATGCATGGAGAGAGCAGGTGCTGGAGAACCTGGCTGGCTTTCTCTGGCAGGAGGGAGACGGAGACTCTTAACGGCATTGAACCCCTTTTCCTACGATACTAAACCCCAGATCCAGCCGAAACTCATACAGGGGGAGTTTGGACTGTGAAAAGGGAGGAGTGCATGGAAATTTAGGGGAGTTGCAAAAGATCAGAAGTCTGGTGGCGCGCCAACTGCTGATTGTGCCACTGGCTTTCACAAGTGGGTGGGAGACAGACCCCCTAACTGTGCCACTTCTAACTCCACTAAACCCCAGTTTTGGGCGAAACTCTGGGGACCCAGACTCATATGGTCCCAGGACGCAGGGGAGTCAGAGGGGCAGAAGTCTAGAGGCACAGTGAGAGAGAGAGCACAAGGGCACAGGGACCACTCCAGCGATTACCCAGTCACGTGAGACTCAGGGGCCATGGAGGGTGTGACGAACTGGAAGGTAAGGCAGTCCTTAAGACCTGAGACTCCACCCATCCCAAGCTCAACAGAGAGGCTTTTGCAGTTTTGCAAGTCTGGTATCATAAGGCTGAATCCAACACAGAAGTTCTCCCAGCATAATGAAAATGCTGAGACAAGGGAAGAGATCACAAACAAAAGAAATGGAGGAAAACAAACAACTGGATATAGAGTTAAAAACCACGCTTATAAGGTTTTTCAATATCTTAGAAAAGTTGGATAAAGTTAGCAAGACCCAAGAGGAGATGAAAAAGAACCAACTAGAGATGGAAAAGATCCAACCAGAGATAGAAAAGAATCAAATAGAGATGGAAAAGGAGCAACCAGAAATTAAACATACACTGACTGAAATAAAAAATATTATACAGAGACCTAACAGCAGAATAGAGGAAGGCAAGAATCAAGTCAAAAATTTGAAATATAAATAATCAGAAAACACTCAACTGGAAAAGCAAGAAGAGAAAAGAATCCAAAAATGTGAAGATAATGTAAGGAGCCTCTGAGACAGCTTCAAGAGCACCAACATCAGAATTGTGGGAGTGCCAGAAGAAGAGAGAGAGCAAGATATTGAAAACCTATTTAAAGAAATAATGACTGAAAACTTCCCACATCTGGTAAAAAAAATAGACTTACAAGTCCAGGAAGCACACAGAACCCCATATAAAAGGAATCCAAAGAGGACTACACCAAGACACATCATAATTAAAATACCAAGAGCAAAAGACAAAGAGAGAATATTAAAAGCAGCAAGAGAAAAACACGTCATTACCTACAAGGGAGCACCCATACGACTGTCAGCTGATTTCTCAACAGAAACGATGCAGGCCAGACGGGAGTGGCAAGAAATATTCAAGGTGATGAATAGCAAGAACCTACAAACAAGAATACTCTATCCAGCAAAGTTATCATTCAGAATTGAAGGGCAGATAAAGAGCTTCACAGATAAGAAAAAGCTAAAGGAGTTCATCAACACCAAACCAGTATTATATGAAATGCTGAAAGGTACTCTTTAAGAAGAGGAAGAAGAAGAAAAAGGTAAAAGACAAAACATTATGAACAATAAATACATATCTATCAACAAGTGAATCTAAAAATTAAGTGAATTAAAAATTTGATCAACAGAATAAACTGTTGAATATAATAGAATTGGGAGCACAGCAAGGGAATGGACTGATAATTCTCAGGGGGAAAGGGGTGAAGGGTGTACAGGCAGAGACTGGACAAAAATCATACACCTATGGATGAGGTCAACGGGAGGGAGGTAAGGGTAGAGGGAAGGGTGGGAGCTGGGTGGAGGTGAGCTATGGAGGGGAAAAAGAGAAGCAAATGTAATAATCTGAATAATAAAGATTTAATTTAAAAAAAGATTTAATTTAAAAAAATAAAAATAAATTAAAAAAAAGCTTTCCCAGTTGAGTAATCAGGATTCAAACAATAATATGTCCTACATCTGTCTACAAGCCATTTGTAAGATTGTGACTGCCTTTATTTGAAAAACACATGCTGGTATGTTGCTTTTAATCAGGGGGTAAATATTAGGATGGTGATATTCTATACCTGGATTTTTCTTCATAGTTTTCAATTATATTCCTCCATTCTATCAGAATAGATTTATGTAAATCCTAAAGAAAATTCTTTCAGTATAATGGGTGATCTGTTTTTCATCTTTTTAAAATAATTTTCAACATGTAATACTAGTTAGGCATGCAGGTTACACAAACCTCTCAATAATTATAGAAATCAGTGTTTTGTAGAACCCAGCAGATGTACAGTGACAGATGTTTTGTTTTCAAAATTCTACCTAATGGATTTACAATTTTCCTTTCACTAGCAATGGACCTGATCAATATACTACCATTAAATGTTGTTGCCTACAGCATATCTTTATCTGGAGACAATACAGAAGGAAATGGTTGAGGGATGATTCCAGGCTGGGGATGGTAAAACCAGTAGCAACTGATGATTCGGGTACCAAGTGAATGAGGAGGGCTCCTGAATAGAGTGCTGAGATGGCTGACAAAAGGTTATATTTGGGTAGATGCCGAAATGAGGGGAAGCTAAAATGGGATAAAGGCTTGTAGAAAACCCCATGGAGAAGCACAAGTACCGTGGGTTAGATGGACCAAGAAAGATGGAAGAAGTGGTTGTGTTCATATAAGAGCATTTTAGAGTACCTAGAGGTACAAGTTTTCAAGAGAAAAAAAAAATCGGTGATTACTAAATATAGGAGATCAGTAAAAAAAAGGCTTGAGTCAAAGTTGACACCAAGGGTTTGAACCTAGGTGACTGAGTGCATCAATTAGAGGTGGAGAAGGTAGAGGAATCATGTGCTTTGGAGGGAAGACACACTCAGCACTGGGCTGAGATGAATACTAAAAATGCTATAATATCAAATGCCTATTCTGAGCATTTTGTTAATGAGTGACAAATGGCTATGATAATACTAATTGCTATTTTGCATTCTTTCTTCTCAAGTGGCCTGATAATAAAACTTCCCATTCCCATGATTCAAGACAAAAAGATTCTATTTTAAGACCTCAAGAGCAATGGCGTTTTACCCTTCCGTGTGATGGATCACTTTAGGATGGCCATCTAAATCCCTCATGTTCAATGTTACAATCATCTGTATAAAATAACCTGTGCATGATGTTTCAAAGACATTTGTGGAGGCTGAGATCTACTCAGGGGAAGAAAAGCTTTCTCAGAAAAAACTATACACTTCCACTTGAGGTCATTTTTGTCAAACAGGTCTGACAAGGCTCCACTGATACTAACTCAACCTGCCATGTCAGGTTATAGTTATCCAAAGATGACGATGAACTTCTCCGGACAGTCAAAATTGTTAAGTGATTGCCAGAGGTCTGGTTTGCTGACATTGATCAAGGTTAGATTTATGTGTTAGAAGTAGGAACTATGAAACATTTTTCATTTATAGCAGACATGCAAATTGGTCTAGAGTCAAGGCACTTACAGGAAACCAAGCCATAGGCAAAAGAGTTTTTATCAAAATATTCAACATATATGTCAGAGCACTAGCAGTTATGGAGGCCTAGATACTCTCTGCAATATCAGACTCAAAAAGGCCAAGTCAGATCAAAACAGTAGGGTATTTAAGTATGTCCTAAATTCTGGTAGATTATAGTCCTTCCATATTTTATTTTTTCTAATCAATTTAGAAGATTGTTATCTAAAATAGAATATAATCTCATATTTTTTGATATCCTAATATTGTACCTCAAAGTCACCCTTTGTTTGCCTGTTTTTTCTTTTGTTTATTCATCTTTCACTTATTCAAACATTTCTGAAGGGACTATTAAGTTCTAAGTGACATGTTTACCTCTGGATCTAGAAAAATAAGTAAGACACTATGCCCCCAAAGAGCTGACACTCTAAAAAGAGAGACAGGCAAGGTAGGAAACAAAAGAAAGTAGGGTGGGAGTTAGCTGAGGGTAGCATGATGCAAGTATCAGGAAAGGACTGAGGAGGTAGAGTCGGCCCTCCTGGTGGCAGGGCCAAACTGAGTTTTGAAGGCTGAGAAGGAGAAAATCAGGTGAAAAGAATAAGAGAGGAGAATCTAGACAGAGGACATAGTGAGCGAAGTGATGAAAGGCAGGGTGGGTAAGACAGTGGACAAGATGGAAATGAAATATCATGTAGAAGGCTGCAGTAGCCTTGGGAAAAGGTGGTGAGAGATGAAAACAAGGCAATGGCAGTTAGGATGGCACAGAGGCGACACATTTAAGAAATATTTAGGAGAAAAATAGGCAGGGTATGGAGAGGTGAAGGCTTATAGAAAAGGAAGAGTCAAGGTTCATGTCCAGTTCTGAGCCAGAGTGACAGGCTAGATGGTGCTGCTGCCAACAAGAATGAAAAAAGAGATTTTAAAGGAAAAAGCAGAATTAATATTTTGACATGTTGAAGTAGAATATTACTCAGTCATAAAAATGAATGAAACCTTACTATCTGGGACAGCATGGATGGACCTAGAGGCTATTGTACTAAGTGAAATAAATCAGGCATAAAAATAACCACATAACCACATTATTTTACTTACATGTGGAATCCAAATAACAAAATAAAGAAACAAAATTGAAAACAGAATCATACAAAGAACCAATATGGAGGCATAAGGTACATATCTATAAATGATGTCTCTCACAACCACACCAAAACTACAACTAAAAGACAAAACGACTATCCCCCAGAACTACGGGAAAGCTGGTGGAGTGGAAGTTCTGCAACTGGAAGGAAAGAAAAAAGTACATTGAGACCTGGTAGGACATGCAGAGGCTCAGAAAGGTAGAGGTACAGAGACATGCGTGAATCCGGCTGGTGTGCACTGTTGTTTTTCAAATTGGGAAGGAATTACAAGTTCCCAACTCTCTGAACTCCAGTTTCTGGCAAGATTTTGGGGACCCAGACTCATAGATAGAGAAACTGCACTGTCTGCCATCAGGTCAGAAAGGGAGGGTGGCTCTCTCGCAGAGTTGCACACAGGAATCATTGTTTTTTCCACTGGGGTGTGGGGAGCAGGACACTGAACAGACGAGGTAGATAGGGCTGACTCACAGCCATTGCTGCTTGCCAAGCCCTAGCCTAGTGACTTCCTGAGACTCCCCGGCCCAATTTACAAACTCACTAGCTGTGATCATAAAACTTCCCATTCTCATGAATTCAAGAGAAAAAGATTCTATTTTAAGACCTCAAGAGCAATGGCGTTTTACCCTTACATGTGATGGGTCACTTTAGGAGGGCCATCCAAATCCCTCATGTTCAATATTACAATCATCTGTATAAAATAAACTGTGCATGATGTTTCAAAGACATTTGTGGAGGCTGAGATCTACTCGGGGGAAGAAAAGCTTTCTCGGGTACCTAGTGAATGAGGAGGGCTCCTGAATAGAGTGCTGAGATGGCTGACAAAAAGTTATATTTGGGTAGATGCCGAAATGAGGGGAAACTACCTCCTCAGTCCTTTCCTGATACGTTCATCATGCTACCCTCAGCGAAATTCCACCCTATTTTCTTTTGGTTCCTACCTTGCCTGTCTCTCTTATTAGAGTGTCAGCTCTTTGGGGGCACACTTATTTTCTAGATCCAGAGGTAAACATGTCACTTAGACTTGTAAAATGGCCTTCCCTCTGGCAGCTTAAACTTACAAATTGCAACTGGGTCAGATAACTCCAAAACTTCCAAACTCAAAGCAAAGTGGAGAAATCTGAAAATCCCCCTATAGCTCTTGCTGAGTGGCCTCAGACACTACCTGACTTGCATCTCCTTGGAAATCCAGGAACCAGTGTACCTAGAGGTCAGTGTGATATGACACCAGATTTTAACTCCTCATATACATAAGAGACACTCTCAAGGGGCAAACTTGGTGAGCACCAAAGCCCCATTGAAGCAAGTCCTGCATCATACGGGTGTCTCCAACACAGCAGTTCTTTCATTATAGACACAGTTAATCCTCACAGTCAATTGGCCCAGAGGTCAATTCCTCCCAGTGTACCAATAGCAATCAAGGCTTAACTACAACAAGACCATGAACCCAGCCTACACAGGGGTACACCAAGAGTGTCCACCTCAGGTGATTGGGAGGTGGAGCTACTGTGCCTTAAATGACAACTAGCATACAAAGCCAATCCATCAATACAGGGAAGCAGTCAAAATGCAGAGACAAAGAAACATGTCACGAATGAAAGAAATGGAGGAAAGCAAACGACTGGACATATAGTTCAAAACCACATTTATAAGGTTACTCAAGAATCTTCTACAAACAGCCAAGGAACTAAGTAAGACCTCTGAGAAACTTAGTGAGACATTCAAGGATCTTAATGAGAATGCCAAAAAATGGAAAAGGATCATTCAGAAATTAAGCATGCACTGTCTGAAATAAAGAATAATATACAGGAATCCAACAGCAGACTAGAGGACCCCAAGAATCAAATCAAAGATCTGAAATATGAGAAAGCAAAAAACACCCAACCAGAGAAACAAAAAGAAAAAAAGAGTCCAAATGTGAAGATAGTGTAAAGAGCCTCTGGGACAATTACAAGCATATCAACATCAGAATTATGGGGGTGCCAGAAGAAGAGAGAAAGCAAGATACTGAAACCCTATTTGAAGAAATAATGACTGAAAACTTTCCCTACTGGTGAAAGAAATGGATTTACAAGTCTAGAAAGCATACAGAACCCCAAACAAAAGGAATCCAAAGAGAACCACACCAAGACAAATCAAAATTAAAATGCCAAGGGCAAACGACAAAGAGAGAATCTTGAAAACAGTAAGAGAAAAACAGTTACCTACAAGGGAGTACCCATATGACTGTCAGTTGATTTCTCAACAGAAACTATGCAGGCCAGAAGGGAGTGACAGGAAATATTCAAAGTGATGAATAGAAAGAACTTACAACCAAGAGTGCTCTACCCAGTAAAGCTAACATTCAGAATTGAAGGTCACATAAAGAGCTTCACAGACAAGAAAAAGCTGAAGGAGTTCATCACCACCAAACCAGGCCAAAACTCATATGGGGGTAGTTTTGAATGTGAAAAGGGAGAAGTGCACGGAAATTTAGGGGAGCCACGAAAGGGCAGAAGTTTGGTGGCGTGCACAGCTCTGCGCGCAAAAGACGGACTGCTGATTGTGCCACTGGCTTTCACAAGTGGGCAGGAGACAGAGCCTCCCAACTGCACCACTTCTAAGTCCACTAAATCCCAGTTTCAGGCAAAACCCTGGGGACCCATACTCATACAGGTCCTGTAACGCAGGGGAGCTGGAAAGGCAGCGATCTAGAAGCACTGTGTGCATGCACAGGGACCGCTCCAGTAATTACCCAGAGACACGTGAGACCCATGAGCTGTGGAAGGCAGGGCCGACTGGAAGGCAAGGTGGTCCATTAAGCCCTGACACTCCACCCATCCCAAGCTCAACAGAGAGGCTTTTGCAGTTTTGCAAGTCTTGTATCATAAGGTTAAATCCAACACAGAAGTTCTCCTGGCATAGTGAAAATGTGGACACAAAGGAAGAGATCACAATCAAAAGAAATGGAAGAAAACAAATGATTGGATATAGAGTTCAAAACCATGGTTTTAAGGTCTTTCAAGAATATCCTAGAAAAGATGAATAAAGTTAGCGAGACCCAAGAGGAGATAAAAATGGACCAACTAGAGATGGAAAAGGACCATCTAGAAATTAAATATACACTGACTGATATAAAAAATATTATACAGAGAGCTAACAGCAGACTAGAGGAAGGCAAGAATCAAGTCAAAAATTTGAAATATAAAGAAGCAGAAAACACTCACCTGGAAAAGCAAGAAGAAAAAAGAATAAAAAAATGTGAATATAGTGTAAAGAGCCTCTGGGACAGCTTCAAGCTTACCAACATCAGAATTATGGGGGTGCCAGAAGAAGAGAGAAAGCAAGATACTGAAAACCTGTTTGAAGAAATAATGACTGAAAACTTCCCACATCTGGTGAAAGAAATAGACTTACAAGTCCAAGAAGCACACAGAACTCCATATAAAAGGAATCCAAAGAGGACTACACCAAGACACATCATAATTAAAATACCAAGAGCAAAAGACAAAGAGAGAATATTAAAAGCAGCAAGAGAAAAACAGTTAATTACCTACAAGGGAGCACTCATATGATTGGCAGCTGATTTCTCAACAGAAACAATGCAGGCCAGAGGGGAGTGACAAGAAATATTCAATGTGATGAATAGCAAGAACCTACAACCAAGAATACTCTATCCAGCAAAGCTATCATTCAGAATTGTAGGGTAGATAAAGAGCTTCACAAATAAGAAAAAGCTAAAGGAGTTCATTAACACCAAAACAATATTATATGAAATGCTGAAAGGTACTCTTTAAGAAGAGGAAGAAGAAGAAAATGTAAAGGAAATGGAATGAAATATACAAAGTCATGACAAGGAAGGGTCTGAGTCCAAGAATACTGTACCCAGCAAGGCTATCAATCAAAATGGAGGGGGAAATCAGGAGCTTCATAGACAAAAAAGGATTAAGAAAGTTTATTAACACCAAACCAGCAATGGAAGAAATGCCAAAGGGTCTACTGTAAAAAGAAGAAATAGGAAGGGAAGAGGAACACAGGCATAAGTAATAAAAATGTCAAGAAACAAGTACCTATCAATAGTAACTTTAAATGCAAATGGATTAAATGCCCCAATCAAAATACACAGGTTAGGTGATTGGATAAGAAAACATGACCCATATATCTGCTGTCTACAGGAAAACCACCTAAGAAAAAAGATCTCACATAGACTGATGGTGAAGGGATAGAATAAGGTTTTTCATGCTAATGGAAATGAGAAAAAATAGCTGGGTAGCAATACTTTTATCTGACAAATTAGATCTCAAAGTGAAGGACATAACAAGAGATAAGGAAGGCCACTTCAGAATACTGAAGGGAGAAATCCAATAAGAAGAAATAACTCTGGTAAACATATAAGCACCCAATACAGGGCAAGGAAGATACTGACAGAAATAGAATCATAGTACAGGACTTTAATACTCCAGTATCACCATTGGATGAAGCCTATAAACAACAACAACAAAAAATTAGCAAAGAAACAGCAATCCTAAATGACTCACTAGACCAGATGGAATTAATTGACATCTTCAAAACATTTCACCCCAAATCCATAAAATATACATTATTCTCAAGTGCACATGGGTAATTTCTAAATATATACCATATATTGGGTCACAGGCAAAGTCTCTTCAAATTCAAGAAGATAGAAGTCATATCATGCATCTTCTCAGATCACCAAGGCATAAAATTAGAAATCAACTACAAAACAAACAATAAAAAAAAATCAAACACCTGGAGACTGAATAGCATACTATTAAACAACAACTGGATTACCAGAGAGGTCAAAGAAGTAATAAAAAGCATCATGGCAACAAATGACAATGGAAGCCCAACAATCTAAAAATCTATGGAACACAATGAGAGCAGCCTTCAGAGGGAAGTTCATAGCTCTACATGCCTACCACAAAAACAAAACAAAACAAACAAACAAAAAAACCAATGGTAATAATTTACCTTACTCTACAATTCAAAGAGTTAGAAAGAGAGCCACAAGAAAAGCTCAGCATCAGCAGAAGGAAGGAAATAATAAAGATCAGAGTGAAGATAAATGAAAGAGAAAGAAAATACAAAAGATCAACAAAACCAAGAGCTGGTTGTTTGAAAAGATAAACAGGCTCACCATGAAGCAAAGAGAGAGGACCCAAATAAACAAAATCAGAAATGAAAGAGGTGAAATAACCGATCCCACAGAAATACAAACAATTCTGAAAAAATATTATGAACAACTCTATTCCAACAAAAATGACAACCTAGATGAAATAGACATATTCTTAGAAAAATACAATCTCCCCAAACTCAAACAAGAAGAATGAAAAAACCTGAATAGGCCAATAACTACTGAAGAAATTGAAACAACCATCAAAAATCTTCCAGCAAACAAAAGCCCTGGTCCAGACAGCTTGATAGGGGAGTTCTACCAAGTATTCAAAGAAGAACTAAAACCTATTCTCCCCAGACTATTCCAAAATTTTCAAGAGGAAGGTACACTTCCAAGCTCTTTCTATGAAGCCAGTATTATCCTAATCACAAAACCAGATAAAGATATGATTAAAAAAAGAGTACAGGCAAATATCCTTGATGAACATACATGCTAAAATCCTCTACAAATTTGTAGCAAATCTGATTCAGGAATACATTAGAAAGATCATACACCAAGATCATGTGGGATTTATTCCAGGAATGAAAGGATGGTACAATATCCGCAAATCAATAAATGTGATACATCACATAAACAAACTGAGAGATAAAAATCACATAATCATATCAATTGATGCAGAGAAAGCATTTGACAAAATCCAACACCATTTCTTGATAAAAACTCTCAGCAAGGTGGGAATAGAAGGATCATATCTCAACATCATACAAGCCCTATATGACAAACCTAGATCTAATATCATACTCAATGGCAAAAACTAAAACTATTTCCACTAAGAACAGGAACAAGACAAGGATGCCCACTTTCACCAGTTCTGTTTGACATAATACTTAAAGTACTAGTGATTAGATAAGAAGAACAAATAAAAGGCATCCAAATTGTAAAACAAGAAGTAAATCTGTCCTTATTTGCAGATGACATGATACTATACATAGAAAACCGCAAAGAGTCTATCAAAAAACTACTATACTTAATAAATAAATTTGGCAATGTAGCAGGATACAAAATTAACACCCAGAAATCCATGGCCTTCTTATACACCAATAATGAACTCACAGAAAAAGAAATGAAATAAACCATCCTATTTACCATTGCACCAAAAAAAATTAAGATACCTAGGAATAAACTTAACCAAGGATGTAAAAGACCTGTACTCGGAATACTACAGGACATTGAAAAAAGAGATAGAGGAAGACATAAACAAATGGAAAAATATACCATGTTCATGGATTTCTAGAATCAACATCATTTAATGTCCATACTACCTAAAGCAATCTATAGATTCAATGCAATACCTATTAATATACCAATGGCATATTTCAAAGATGTGGAACAAGCTTTCCAAAACTTCACCTGGAATTAAAAAGACCCTGAATAGCCACAGATGTCCTGAGAAAAAAGAACAAAGTTGGAGGGATCACCATATCAGACATCAAACTCTATTACCAACCACAATTCTCAAATCTGCCTGCTACTGGGACAAGAACAGACATATAGACCAATGAAACATAATAGAGGGCCCAGAAATTGACCCAAGCCATTATGCTCAATTAATATTTGACAAAGGAGGCAAGAACATACAATGGAGTCAAAACAGCCTCTTTAATAAACAATGCTGAGAAATTTGGTCAGATACATGCAAAAAAATGAAACTAGATCAACAACTTACACCATACACAAAAACAAACTCAAAATGGCTAAAGGGCTTGAATGTAAAATGGGAAACCATAAAAATCCTACAAGACTCCATAGGCAGCAAAATTGCAGACATACTTTGGTCGTAGCAATATTTTTACAGACACAGATCCTAGGGAAAGAGAGACTAAGGAGAAAATAAACAAGTGGGACTACATCAAAATAAAAAGCTTCTGCATAGCAAGAGAAACCATCAACAAAACAACAAAAAAGCCTACTGCATGAGAGAACATGTTTGCCAATGTTATTTCCCATAAGGGTTCAATCTCCAACACTTACAGGGAACTCCTAACAACTTAACAAAAGGAACATAGCCCAATAAAAAAATGACAAAGGACCTAAATAGACACTTTTCGAAAGAGGACACTCAGAAAGCCAAGAGACATATGAAAACATGCTCAAAGTCCCTAATCATCTGAGAGATGCAAATAAAAACAACAATGAAGTAGCACCTCACACCTGTCAGAATGGCTATCATCAACAAATCAACAAATGACCAGTGCTGGAGAGGATGCAGAGAAAAAGGAACCCTGGTGCACTGCTGGTGGGAATGCAGACTGGTGCAGCCACTGTGGAGAACAGTATGGAGTTTCCTCAAAAACCTAAAAATGGAACTCCCATTTGACTCATTAATACCATTTCTAGGAATATATCCCAAGAAACCAGAAACACCAATCAGAAAAGATATATGCACACCTATGTTCATAGCAGCACAATTTACAATAGCTAAAATATGGAAACAGTCTAACTGCCTATCAGCAGATGAGTGGATTAGAAAGCTATGATACATATATACAATGGAATACTAAGCTGCTATTAAAAAGAAGGAATTCTTACCATTTGCTGCAACATGGATGGAACTGGGGAGCATTATGCTAAGTGTAGTAAGCCAGGTAATGAAAGAAAAATACCACATGATCTCATTTATGGATAATAAAGAACATAATAACCTGATGAACAAAAAGATAGAGAGGCAGAGAAGCATCAATTAGACTGTCAAATAACAGCAGGAAGGCTGGGGAGTGTTGGGGGGCGGGTAAGAAATCAACTGAAGGACTTGTATGCATGCATATAAGCATAACATGTCAATGGGGAAAGAAAAGGAGAGTTATGTACTACTATTTGTAATACTTTAAATAATAAAATGAAATTAAAAAACAAATCAACAAAAATAGAAAATAATATGTGTTGGTGAGAAGCAGGGAAATTGGGATCCTTGTGCACTGCTGTAGGAATGTAAAATGCTGCAGCCACCTCTTTGCAACTGTGGGAAACAGTATGGCAGGGCTAGAAAGTTAAACATGATTACCACGTGATCCAGCAATTTCACTTCTGGGGAACTGAAAGGAAGGTTTTGGAGAGATATTTGGACACTCATGTTCATAGCAGCATTATTTGCAATAGCCGAAAGGTAGAAGGAAACAACCCGAATGTCCACAGATGGATGAATGGATTATAAAATTGTCGTATATCCATACAATGAAATATTCTTCCATCTTAAAAGGGAGTGAAATTCTGACACATGCTACGCCATGGATAGACCTCAAAGACACTATGCTAAGTGAAATAAGCCAGATACTCTCATCCCAGGCAACCACTTGTCTGCTTTTTATCACTACAGATTAGTTTGCATTTTCTAGAGTTTCATATAAATGGAATTTTATAGGTTATACCGTTTTTGGTCTGGCTTTTTTTTTTCATCATTATTTTGAGATTCGTTTATCTCATTGCACATAACAATGGTTTGTTCATTCCCTTTCGTTGCCTAGTAGTATTCCATTGCACAAATACATGAAAAAAGAAAAGAAAAGAAAAAAGAAGAAGGAAGAGTGTTCTGGAGAGGAGTAAGAAGAGACAAAGAAATTTCTCATAAATCTATTTGCTTTTATATGTTCTCAAAAATTCGGAGGTGGGAGGTGTTGTATGGAGGTACAGTGGTACCTCGAGATACGAGTGCCTTAACATACGAGATTTTTGATATGAGCTGTCGAGCGAGCGATTTTTGCTTTGAAATATGAGCAACATTTGAGATAGGAGTAATCGCGAGGATCGGCCGGCTGCACACGACCCACCAGTTTACCGCAACTCGAGCGTCTCATAGTTTCCCACGCCTCAAGATTACGGAACGAATTAAACTCGTATCTGGAGGTACCATTGTATATAGGGACAGAGAAAGGATATTCCAATTTTCCACTAATTTGATTTCAAAGTGTATAGTCAATAAGGACAAAAGTCTTATAAGAATAGACATCCTCTTTGCCTCTAGGCTGAAATGAATTGCTATTGTTTGTGAAAGCCCTGGGAGACCAGAAAGGCTTTTCTCAACTCCTGGCCCCTTTTCAGGGCTCTCCAAAGGCATGAAAGGGAATAGCATTGATACAATCAAGCAGGCAATCCCTACCGAAACCTGTTGTGCAAAGGGTTAAAAAGCCTTTCGTCCAGTGCTGTGATCACCAGTGTCACTTCCCTGGTTTCAGCTCAGCAAGCTGCTGGTGCACACACAGGCCCCCAGGGAGGCCTTTAAATAGGAACAATGAAAATCTTCATCTTTTCCCCAAAAAAGGGAACTAGATGGGTCATGGGAGGGAGAAATGTATTTATTATTTGTAGGAATGAGGTGATGGTGCTCCTTCTTCTGGTAAAAATAAGAGCACGGGGTACTAACATTGAATGTAAGCCTAAAGGGCATATTGTAGATCAATCATCAGTAAAACCCAGTTCCTGGTTTTGTTTCTCTGAAATACAAAATTAGGCTAAAGTGCTAATGAAAGCAGTCATGATATTTTAACCAAATGGACCTCAAATTACAAACTACATAGTTCAGAAGTATTTGTTGACTAAATGTATCAAAAATTAATTAATCTGCTATGTAAACAATTTCATTATGAAACTTAGAAACTGAAAGTCTACATACTAATTAGGGTTATAAGTATTGTGTAGAGAGTAAAAAGATGATATGAGGCTCAGGTTTGTGACATGTGGGAATGCGACAGTATTTTGGATGCATATATAATTCTATAATGCTGTCATGCTATAGTAGAAAAAGTGCCAGAATAGTTGCCCAAGGATGTGAGTTCTAGGGTCAACTTCTCTACCGCTGAGGTATATGAAGCTGCACAAGTCTTTTCCTGTATGTGAAAGGAAGGAGTTGGTAAATGTACGTGAAGATCACTTTCACCTTTAAATGTTCATGATTCTAGGACCTATAAGCAAATAACTTCTATTGATAGATATGCGAATAGTTACTAATCACATACTTCTTCCATAAATGATGTTTGGCTCAACAGTTCTACCGTTAATATTTCTTATACATTTGAAATTGTTTGCAACCTGAAAAAATAGAGATGCACTAAATGCTTGCAAGTGGAATTAAGATTTTAAAACTTCTTAAAAGTAAATAAAATGTTTCCTGTCCTAGAACTATCACCAGTCACTTAACTTAGGGGGTGGGGAAAAGTAAGGAATATGTATATTGGGAAAGGGGAGTGAGGAGTGGGGAGGACTTAATACAGAATAAGTACTTTCTACAACATCTTTCAAATATATGCCATAAATGCAATGGCATTTAATTGTGCCTTATAAGTAAACAAAGATAATCTGAAAGTGGCTGCTGATAAAGCAAATGACCATGAAGAACATTTTTCATACCTTCTCTATTTTAGAGACGAATTTGTTTCCTCTCTCTCTAGTTTGTATCTCTAATTGCTAGTGAAGACAATGTTGTCCTTTGTTTTCCATTTTAAACTTCTTCATTTTGTCATAATTGATCTATAAGATATATAGTTTCTGTTTTTCTTTCTGTCTTGGCTTCTAGGAAACTCACAGATAACTGTAATGCTCAGTAATAGTAGCCAGCCTTATTTTAGGTATCTGGAGTAATTGTCTAAAATTTTCCTTCTAACTTTATTTTTTTAATATGTTTTTATTGGTTTCACAGAGGAAAGGAGAGACAGAAACATCAATGATGAGAGAGAATGATTGATCAGATGGCTCCTACACACCCCCCTTTGGGGATCGAGCCTGAAACCCGGACATGTGTCCTGCCTAGAATGGAATCCTGACCTCCTGGTCCATAGGTTGACGTTCAACCACTGAGCCACACCTGTTCAGCTCATTCTAACTTTTAATGTTATTTTATTATTATTTTTTTTTTCTCTTTTTGAGTTTTTTTTAAATTAAATCTTTATTATTCAGATTATTACATTTGTTTCTATTTTTTTTCCCTCCATAACTCCCCTCCACCCGGCTCCCACCCTTCCTTCTACCCTTACCTCCCACCCATTGTCCTCATCCATAGTTGTATGATTTTTGTCCAGACTCTCCCTGCACCCTCCTCACCCCTTTCCCCCTGAGAATTATCAGTCCACACCCTTTCTGTGCTCTTGATTCTATTATATTCACCAGTTTATTCTGTTGATCAAATTTTTAATTCACCTAATTTTTAGATTCACTTGTTGATAGATATGTATTTGTTGTTCATAATTTTTTACCTTTTACCTTTTTCTTCTTCTTCTTAAAGAGTACCTTTCAGCATTTCATATAATACTGGTTTGGAGTTCATATAATACTGGTTTTAGCTTTTTCTTCTCCGTGAAGCTCTTTATCTACCCTTCTATTCTGAATGATAGCTTTACTGGATAGAGTATTCTTGGTTGTAGGTTCTTGCTATTCATCACATTGAATATTTCTTGCCACTCCTGTCTGGCCTGCATAGTTTCTGTTGAGAAATCAGTTGACAGTCGTATGGGTGCCCCTTGTAGGTAATGTTTTTCTCTTGCTGCTTTTAATATTCTCTCTTTGTGTTTTGCTCTTGGTATTTTAATTATGATGTGTCTTGGTGTAGACCTCTTTGGATTCCTTTTATATGGGGTTCTGTATGCTTCCTGGACTTGTAAGTCTATTTCTTTCACCAGATGTGGGAAATTTTCAGTCATTATTTATTTGAATAGGTTTTCAGTATCTTGTTCTCTCTCTTCTTCTGACACCCCCACAATTCTGATGTTGGTACACTTGAAGCTGTCCCAGAGGCTCCTTACATTATCTTCACATTTTTGGATTCTTTTTTCTTCTTGCTTTTCCAGTTGAATGTTTTCTGCTTCTTTATATTTCAAATTTTTGACTTGATTCTTGTCTTCCTCTAGTCTGCTGTTAGGTCTCTGTATAATATTTTTTATTTCAGTCAGTGTATGTTTAATTTCTATTTGGTCCTTTATCATCTCTAGTTGGATATTTTGCATCTCTAGTTGGTTCTTTTGCATCTCCTCCTGGGATTTGCTAAATTTATCCATTTTTTCTAGCATATTCTTGAAAAACCTTATAAGCGTGGTTTTGAACTGTATATCCAGTCGTTTTTTCCCCTCCATTTCTTTTGTTTGTGATCCCTTTCCTTGTCTCGGCATTTTCACTCTGCTGGGAGAACTTCTGTGTTGGATTCAGCCTTATGATAGAAGAGTTGCAAAACTACAAAAGCCTCTCTGTTGAGCTTGGGATGGATGGAGTCTCAGGGCTTAAGGGACTGCCTTGCCTTCCAGTCGGGCCCGCCCTCCACGGCCCCTGAGTCTCATGTGACTGGGTAGTTGCTGGAGCAGTCCCTGTGCACACGCACACTCTCTCGCAGTGCCTCTAGACTGCTGCCTTTCTGGCTCTCCTGCGCTCCGGGAACACATGAGTCTTGGTCCCCAGGGTTTTGACCAAAACTGGGGTTTAGTGAAGTTACAAGTGGCGCAGTTCGGAGGGTCTGTGTCCTGCCCACTCATGAAAGCCAGCGGCACAATCAGCAGTCTGTCCTCTGGGGTGCAGTGCCATGCGTGCCACCAGATTTCCGATCCCCTGCGACTCTCCTAAATTTCCATGCACTTCTCCCCCTTCACAATCCAAACTCCCCCCTGAATGAGTTTCGGCTGGATCAGGGGTTTAGTGTCGCAGGATAAGGGGTTCAATGCCGTTGGGAGTCTCCGTCTCCCTCCCACCAGAGAAGGCCAGCCAGGTTTGCTGTCACTCGCTCTCTCCACGCGCGCGTCTCTGTACCTCAGCTTTTTGCAGCTCCTCTGGGTCTCTGTGTGCCCCTTTCTTTCCCTCTAGTTGTAGAATTTCCACTCCGCCAGCTTTCCTGTGGTTCTGGATGGTGTCCGTTCTGTCTTTTAGTTGTAGTTTTGAAATAGTTGTGCGAGGCAGCAATGTAGGTGTTTACCTATGCTGCCATCTTGGCTTCTCCTCTATTATTTTTTTCAAAAATGTATTTTTATTGATTTCAGAGAGGAAGGGAGAAGGAGAGAGATATAGAAACATCAATCAAATGCTAAACCTGGGCATGTGCCCTTGACCTGAATCAAACCAGGGACCTTTCAGTCAGCAGGCCGACACTCTATCGACTGAGCCAAACTGGCCAGGGATTAATGTTACTTTAATTGCCTTTTGTTGTAAACTACCTGAAATCTTTCCAGGAAATAGATGAGGGATAATAAATTATCCCTTTTTAAAAATATATATATATATATATATATATATATATATATTATTGATTTTTTACAGAGAGGAAGGAAGAGGGACAAAGAGTTAGAATCATCGATCAGAGAGAAACATCTATCAGCTGCCTCCTGCACACTCCCTACTGGGTATTGCCCGCAACCAAGGTACATGCTCTTGATCGGAATCGAACCTGGGACCCTTGAGTCCACAGGCCAATGCTCGACCCACTGAACAAAACCTGTTAGGGTAATAAATTATCCCTTATTAATGCATACAGAAAAAGAAGGAAAGAGGGTAGGAAAGGGGAAGGGGGAAGGAAGGAGAAAGGGAGGGAGGGGAGGAGGGAGGGAGGGAAAAGTTCAATTTGGATGGAAGGAGGAAGGTTGAGTAACTAGTCCTTCTAGAATTTATGTCCAAGATAATAACCTGGCAAAATGGACCAAAGGAAGCTACCTGCTTAGGATGAAATCAACATGTATCTATGTTTTATCCAGAGGGGGCAAACATTTATATATGTGGAAATTCAAGTACAGTGGTACCTCGAGATATGAGTTTAATTCGTTCCATAACTTTGAGGCGTGGGAAACTATGAAATGCTCAAGTTGCGGTAAACTGGTGGGTCGTGTGCAGCTGGCCGATCTGCACGATTACTTCTATCTCAACTGTTGCTCATATTTCAAAGCAAAAATTGCTTGCTTGACAGCTCGTATCCAAAAATCTCGTATGTTAGGGCACTCGTATCTCGAGGCACCACTGTATACCTTAAAATCATGGTCTGAAAAAAAATCATTAGAAATAAATCAGCTTTGAGTAATTAATTCTATAAAAGTACTGTTATTACTGGTAGCTGGATATGGAACACAGAGACTGATACAGAATGTAAAATTCAGTGCCTTCAGCCATCGCTGGAACCACACAGAGCAACAGGAAGTTTAAAGGAAGAGAAGATAAAACACTTTTGAAAATGCAACATGTGGGAACTCTTTAAAGTTGAACAATTTTAACAGTTTCCCTAAAAACAAAACAAAACAACAACAAAAAACATAGTCCATCCATACATCAAAAATCCCTTTTATTGCATTTGGAGGTCTAAGGATACCTCAGATTAAAACTAAGTAACATTCTTATGATCCATATTGGGTAGGTGAATTTTCTGATTTGCTTTTAGAATGGAACATGGAGGAAAGGGGGAAGGATGAATGTGCAGAAAGAAGAAAAACAGCCTAAAGGGCTGTAGAATAATGAATAACAAGCTATCTGATAAAGACCGACAGATGGATATCTGGGCCACCATTTATAAAGTAACCTCTTGAAAATTGGCAGCTTTATCAGTCACAGTCACAAGTATATTTCATCTTCTTAGGTTCACAGAGGGCTATACATGGACTCCTGTTCCCTTAAACATTTAAAAAACCATTTCAAAGGCATCTAAGCACTTTTAAGGCAAAGACATGACATTTAGCTGTGAGCAGTATGTGGCAGTAACTACCTTCTCACCAGTTCTTGCACATGCAGGTGACTTACAATATATTTGTTTCAGGAAAGTTATCCATCAATTTGATGTTTTTCTTTAAACAGATGTTTTAAATGCAATCAAGAAAATGGCTAAAGTAACCCTAGAATGATTTTTTTTGAAAGTAAGATATCCCTGAAAAGGGAGGGCGGGGGGGGGGAGGTCACCATAGCTTATCAATGTTGTGAAATATTTTCATTTATTGAGTTTGCTTAAACAGGGACACATCTGTACACTACTGTGAGCAAAAATGAAGTAGCTATTCAAATGTACTGTTCAGAATGCTCAATTCTTGTTATAGGTATCAAGTAACATATAGCCAACTCTCAATTATCTAGGCCAGTGGTCAGCAAACTCGAGCTCGCGAGCCACATGCAGCTCGTGAGCCGCAATTGGTTGCTCTGTTGACTAATGAGTTTGTCGACCACTGACCTAGACTCTCGATTCCAATAATTACTGGCTGTTGTCAACAGAGCAGCAAACCGTGGCTCGCAAGCCACGGTTTGCTGATCACTGATCTAGGCTAATGGAGGGGAACAGAGGAATGCCTAATTTAAAATAGCAAATAATCTATAAATTATTTATGTTGATTTAAAAAGCTGATTTACACCCCAAATTAACTTTGAGGTATGAGTCACCATTCAGAAAGTTAGAAACTAGGGTAGCATCAGGAATCCTGAGGTCTGAGCAAACTTTCTCTGTGGCTCCTCGGGCTGTCTTACTGCTACTTCTAGAAGTAGAGGAACTAGAAGGTACACAGCTATTGCCTACAGCTACAGAGAAAAGTCTAAGAATAGGAAGGGCAGAAAGGTCTGGAGGAGGATAGCAAAATAAGTTTCTTGGAAAATCCCTTATTTTCTCATTTGGTAGTTCCCTATATCAACTGAGGACTGAAGCTAGATTCACTGGTACTCTAACAAACAGCATCAATGATAAGCTGATAATCTGACTTGGGGAACAAGCCTGAGTAAATGGACACTACTGAGAAAGGAGATGGGAAACACACACACACACACACACACACACACACACACACACACACATAGACACGCACGACTTCAAAACAATTTGAATGATTTTTCATTAAATTTTGCAGCTGTTTTCCAGCAGGGATTAGTAAAATATCAAACTGTTCTGGGGATTCTTCCCATCTTGATTTTTCAACATAGCCTTATGCTGTTCCTTTATCTCCTCCAGTTTAGGAGCTACGTGTAAATAAGCTACTGGCTTTAGATCTACATGGAAAATAAGTATGATCACTAAGAACTCACTGTATGTAGGTTAATCTCTTACTGCCAATTGTGCTTACCCAAAATAAGGCAGAATAGAATAAAACAAAATAAAATTGCCTACCGGGCCTTTAGACTTATGCTTGTTTCCATGGCAATGAATAGGTCTTTGCATTCATTTAAAATTTAGGAAGAGCCGGATAGCATTCTGGCCCCAAGGCTTCTACTCATTAGATTTGCCATACAAGACTATACTCCTAGTACCAGGGTCAGCAGGAATTGGCCCAACACTAAGGGACCATGCATTTTAAAAAATATATATTTTATTGATTTTTTACAGAGAGGGATAGAGAGTTAGAAACATTGATGAGAGAGAAACATCGATCAGCTACCTCTTGCACACCCCTACTGGGGATGTGCCCACAACCAAGGTACATGCCCTTGACCAGAATCGAACCGGGGACCTTTCATTCCCCAGACTGATGCTCTATCCACTGAGCCAAACTGGTTTCGGCAAGGACCATGCATTTTGAGAGCTACCTGATTTTGCAGGTGAGCAGTTCTGTTTCCACTGAGTTCCACTTCTGTGGCTAACATTTGCTTACCTTATAACACACAGCTATCTAGGGGTCTGATGAGCATCAGCACTGGGATTCTTAGTTCAGCATTTGGCTCTATATAACAGTATTTTGCCAGTTATGACATTGACTATAAGCCCAACCTTAGAAAAATTACATTTTTGCCTTTAGGGTTTCCTTTAATAAAAACCAAGATAGGAAAATGTGGAGATGATATTTGTAAATAGAATTTTAAAATAATCATAAAAGACTAGAGGCCCGGTGCATAAAATTTGTGCATGGATGGTGGTGGTGTGTGTGCCCCTCAGCCCAGCTTGCACCTTATCCAATCTGGGTTCAGGCCTAAATGGGCAGCTGGAAATCCCTCTCACAATCCAGGTCTGCTGGCTCCAAATGGCCCACTTGCTTGCCTGCATGATTGCCCCTAACCACTTCTGCTTGCCAGCCTGATCACTCCCTAACCACTCCCTTGCCAGATTGATTGATGCCTAACTGCTCCCCTGCCAGTGTGATTGCCCCTAACTGCCCTCCCTTGCTAGCCTGGTCACTGTTAACTGCCATCCCCTGCTGGCCTGGTTGTCCCCAACTGCCCTTCCCTGCAGGCCTTGTCCCCTCAACTGCCCTCTCCTGCAGGACTGGTGTTCCCAACTGTCCTCCTCTGCAGTCCAGTCACCCCTAACTGTCCCCCTTTGCAGGCCTGATCACCCACAACTGCCCTCCCCTGCAGGCCTGGGTCCCCCCAACTGTTCTCTTCTGCAAGCCTGGTCACTTCCAACTGCCAGCACAGTCACCCCTAACTTCCCTCCATTGCAGGCCTGGTCCCCCCCCCCACAACTACCCTTCCCTGCTGGCCATCTGGTGGTGGCCATCTTGTGTCAATCGATATGGTGGTGGCCATCTTTGACCACATGGAGGCAGCCATCTTGTGTGTTGGAGTGATGGTCAATTTGCATATTACCTCTTTATTATATAGGATGTTATGTGAGAAACTGAGAATATGTTTAACTACAGCCTTACTGCTCAATTATTAGCAGCAATACATTTTAATAACAATGTATAGAAATACTGTTCCCTCCCCCAAAAATTTCTTGCATATATATTTTATTTAAAAAGTTAGAAAAAACTAGCATAATTTCATCCAGAAACATATTCCTTTTCCCCCCTCCATTTGGTCCTGTCAGTACTTCTCAGCCTTACAGATAAGAGATATATGAATTATACATCATTGCTGTGCTTTCTGAAAGTTGTGAGGGAGATAGTTTGAATTGCTCATTTTTATTATTTCATTGGGAAGGAAAAAAAACAAATCAAGATAGACTTTCAAGTTCTTTTAAGTAATTTTCTTATTCAAACCATGGAACAAATATTTTAAAATGACAATACAATTAGACTTGCTGCCTGACCACAATGAATGGGTTCAAATGCTGTGTTACTGACTTCAAATGCTCTGAAAGAATTAAATTCATGTTACTGTGAATAGCATAGTGAAATGTGTTTGAATGGGGACTCTGGGCGAAGCAGCGATGAAACAACAAAAATTAATCCAAAAGATGAGGAACTGCTTCTAATTTTGGGTTATTATGAACATGTGAAAAGGCAGACAAAAGAAAAAAATCAAGTAGTAAGAAATTCAAGGGGAAAACAGCAAAATGTTTAATTAGAAAATGATCTGAAAAGAAATGATGGAGTCTTTGTTAGGTAAGCTGCTCTGCCTTCTCTGGGAAACCTTGAGATATTTCAAACTGCAGTGATCTCATCCTTCCCTGAGGTCCTGTTGCCACAGTGGCTATTTGTGCGTGTGTGTGTGCATGCTAAAAAAGTATGTGAACGCATGATGTGAAAATGAATTGAGTAGATTTTGGAAAATTTAGGCTATACCAGAACCTATACAAGACACCTTAGTACACGTTTACTGTTGTGTACAGTTGTTTTCTTTTTGTAAGTCTCTCTTCCACAGGAAAGGAAACATGTTTTCTACTTTTATACTTCCCACAATACTAAACTCCAAATAGTTCCTCAATAAATATTATTGATTGAATACATTCATAGCCTGATGGGTTATTTTGTATGCATGAGTATGATCCTTCAGAAGTAGAATTCAACGACTTAGAACCTTTCCAGAAAGGCCCCTTCTTCGTTTTGCTACATGAGGGGAACAGATTCAAACTGGTATAATGAAAGAATGCTTTGCACAGACACAAGTTCTGTGCTAAAACTTAATTTAACATATGTCGTTTTCTTGTCATTATCCAGCAGTCTAGCCCCCTACAAAGGAAGTTTAAGCTCTGCTAGTTATAAGCAATGCTAGGGATGAGCTATCTACATTTAGGTAATAAATCCATTTTTATTTTGTTACTTCACAATGTAATGACTTCATATTTGTCAATCATATATATATAAGAGGGCAGGATGGGCTAGTGGTAAGGAGCAGTAGGTGCAATTAAAGCAACAGCACATGCAGGGTTGCTGGTAGAACTCTCCATTTCATAGAATTCCTAACAAAGCAAATTAGGCAAGTCTATTAAAAATTTATCCATTCTCTATACTAGATATGTAATCTCATTAGTCATGACAAAGGTCAAGAAACTGAAAGTAAATCAGTACATACAATATCCTTCAATTTCATGTATAATTAAGACTCTATTACAGCACTTTAAAGTCTCATTTTGTCAACTCTAAATCTATGCAAGGAATGACCAATTTCTTAATAAAGCAAAGTATTTAGATTAATAGCTGTGTGGCTCTAAGAGGAAGTGTGCAAGATACTAGAAGTAAGGGCAGGTCACATTAAAGGGCCAATGGCAATAAAAATTTACATAGAAGGCCATAGATTTTTTTTTTCTTTTTTTTTTTTAGATCTGGTATCTTGTCTACTTCTCATTTGAAATGTTTAAAAGACAGAGGAGATTATAGAAAGTTACTTGCAGTAGTGATGGTTTAGGGTGGGGATAGGTGAGTGTTACAACAAAGAACAGATAATGCTGCTGCACTGGGATGGAGAAATGGTGTTGAGTGGAAAGCTTTGCTATCAAGGGCAGGAGAAGGCAATTACATAATCCTCTTAGCCATTCCGTTATCTGCTATCTCCACAGATCCCACCTTTTCACTGGCCCTGTTTTCCCTTCCACTTACCTCTCAGCACTCAGGTCATCCCCAGTATCCAGCTGTGAGTTTCTAAGGGCTGCGGTAACCCCCTTCGACCCTACACTCATCTCCCCCACCCCAGCATCTCTACCCCTTTGTTCTACTGCACTATTGTCTGTGTCCATAGTTATGCATATAAGTTATTTTCTAATGTTAAGAAAAATAATTTCATCTGAATTCCATCTTTCCAACACCACAAATATTGAGATCTGAAGGATAGAGACTCCCTGGAAGACAAACTCATTGTTTTAACTGTCATGTACACAAAATGATCTCTTATGAAACACACCTTTTCAGAGAGCTTTCAGAATCAACTATAATTATGATTACCCTCCATAAGGAGGCTAGATAATCAAGACCTCATCAGGAATAAAAGTTACGTTAAGATGGGAGGCCATTTTTATTAAGTACCAGAATAAAATGTCTTTGATATCTAAGTAATGTTTCAGTTTTTTTCCTGTCAAAACTATCTAGAAAAAGACTCTTAATATAAGGATTATAAAAAATACAACATTTACCTACATTATGTAGAAATGTTTGTCTATATTTGCCTATATTAGAGGATAGGTTCCACATATGCCTCATTCATTTATTTCATAAATATTCATTATGTATTACCATTGATCCTTGAACAATGTGGGGGGTTAGAGGCACCGAATGCCTCCATACGGTTGAAAATCTGCATGAAGCTTTTGACTTTCCTAAAAGTTGTCCTCCCTCAGTATCCACTGGTGATTAGTGCCAGGAGCGCCTGCAGATACCAAAATCTAAAGATGCTCAAGTCTCTTATATAAAATGGTGTAGAACAAGGCATACAGTCAGCCTTCAGTATCCACATGGATATCCAACAGCAGACTGAAAACAGTACAAATACTTACTTTTTTTTTTTTAAAAAAAGAATCCATATATAAGTTGACCCGCATAGTTTAAAGTTGTGTTAAGGATCAACTGTATATGTAAGTACTATGGAGATAACAAAGGTAGAATCCTATTTTATGTAAAAAATAGGTGTCCCCCTAAAATGCACACATAAACTTTGAATAATTATAAAGGTAGTGTTTATTAAAATATGTTTCATTTTCAAAATTGAGTTATCCAGCTGCTGAAGTGTGTATACATTTTTTGGGACACCCTTTAGATGCATAAGTAGAATTTAGGCTACCTGCAAGTAGAAGTTTTCTGTCTGATTTTTTTTCATTGTTGTATCCCCAGCACCAAGAACAAGAGCCAGTAAATTTTTCCTTCTAAATGGCCAGATAGTAAATATACTAGGCTTTGCTAGCCACATTTGGTCTCTACCACATATTCTTTTCTGTTTCTTTGTTTTTATGACCCTTTGAAAATGGGTAATAAAATGTAAAAGTATAAAAATCATTCTTAACTCCAGTCTTACTATAGTTTGTCAATCTCTGGTATAGATCATTGCCTAGCCTAGGAAGAATACATGGAGTATCTGTTAAAAAAAATGAATGAATATACACTGAGTGACCAGATTATTATGATCTCTGAACACATAATAATTTGGCCGCTCAGTACACACACACACACACACACACACACACACACACACACATATATATATATATATATATATTAGAGGCCTGGTGCATGAATTCATGCAAGAGTGGGGTCCAGCCAGCCTGGCTAGGGAGAGGGGACATGGGCAGTTGGCCAGCCTGCCTGCTGGTCAAATTCATGGTCGATGGGACAATTTTCAATATTAGCCTTTTATTATATAGGATATACAATGAGTGGCCAAATTATTATGCATTCAGAGATCATAATAATATGGCCACTCAGTGTATTCAATCAACGGCTTATAAGCAATGAAAAAATAATAAAGATAGTGTGATTGATGCCCTTCAAGAACTAATGGTTAAGGAAAAGGGACTACTGGATAGAAATCTATACAGAGCTAATGATAATCAGGGTTAGAAGCCTGAGAGAGGAGAATTGGAATGACCAAAGAACATGACACTTGAACTGGCTTTTGGATAGGACTTTTAATGAAAAAGAATTCAAATATGTTGTAGATGGAAATCAGTTCTGATGATTTTAGAACTCATGGAAGAACATATGTAGTCATTTCTGCACCTCTCAGAAAGTATAAACCAAGAGTTATGTCCTATGCTGGGGTTATAATTTCATTTTTTTCTAGTTCACCACCTGCAAAAAATGCCATTGGATACCCAGAAGCACTATGCTGAAAATTAAGAAAGCTATTTTTCTTTGGATGAAGATGATTAATTCAATGTTGTACTTTTGGCAATAGTGGCAAATGCCACTGTTAATGCTCTGAGGTGAACCAAGCATTATAATCACAACAAACCTTGCCCAGCTGCTTGTTAACTAGAATCCAAACAGTACATTTTATAAAATAAGAGACAACCAGCACATATACAGAGCCACACCAATGTAACAATCCATTGAGAGTCTAATACATAGGAAAGACAGTGGCAAATCAGAGACCCTATTAGTAAAACTGCACATCAGTATTTATACACAAATTATTTGACATTTTTAATAAGTTAGCACTGGTGTGGAGTTGGCTTAAAACTGATGTTCTTTTAGGTTATAAAAAATGCAGGAGATTTTTTAAAAAGTGTAACTTCCTACAAAGATAAGTTTGACTGTTCTAAGATTGATGAATTAAAAAAGAAAAAAAGCTATACCTCATTTGCTGCATTATGCTTTGTTGAGCACTATGGCAGAACTGACCTTTCTTTATTAATACTTCATATGTTCATTCTTTACATGACATCCAAATGGATTCAAAATGCAGTAAGGCTATTGGCACGATTTGCCATCTCAAGGATGTTCATTTACACAAAGGAGGTCAACTCAATTCTTGTTTTCCCTCAATCCAGGGCTAATCTGCACAACTCAAGACATTTAGTCTTCCTAGGGTGCTCCCTTGCATCCGGTTGTCTTTGATAACCCTGCTCCTGAGTCTTGGGTTTTTACCCTATGCTGCAAGATGATGGATGTCTTTTCCCTGATTATTTCTCCCTGTTGAAAGTCACCATTGTTAGCTACATGGCCTAACATGACTAGTGATGATGATGATTCTAAAGCAGTCATAAAACAGAAAAGAAAGAGCAGCAGCAGCCACAGAACAGGAGTCCTGTTCTGCAATGTAGGCATCGCAAACTGCTTAATTGAAAATACAACTAGCCTTGTAAAGACAAAATTGTTCTCTGATGTTTGAAGTGATAAGGATGACCATTTCATACCCAATCCTTTATATTTCCAATTAGGAAAGACAATACAGTGGTACCTGGAGATACGAGTGCCCTAACATACGAGATTTTTGAGATATGAGCCGTCGAGCCAGCGATTTTTGCTTTGAAATACAAACAACATTTGAGATAGGAGTAATCACTCGGATCGGCTGGCTGCACACAACCCACCAGTTTACCATGACTCGAGCGTCTCATAGTTTCCCACGCCTCAAGGTTACAGAACGAATTAAACTCGTATCTCGAGGTACCACTGTATAGGGAAAGAGTTCCCTGGCATTTTACTAATTGAACTTCAATTCTGACCTATGTTTATTTTTAATTATCTTTTAAAATTATCATCTAATTGTAAAGGACACATGCAAAGATATGAGAGAGAGAGAGAGAGAGAGAGAGAGAGAGAGAGAGAGAGAGAGAGAGAGAGACATCAATGTGAGGAATAAGGGAGAAACATTGATGGATTGCCTTCCATTTGTGCCATGACTGGGGATAAAACTCCCAACCCAGGCATGTACCCTGACTGGGAATTGAACTGGGCAACCGTGCAGTGTGCAGGATGATGCTCAACCAACTGAGTCACCCTGGCCTGGCTCGACCTATGTTTAAAACAGCCATGTGATACATTTTATACTATGTCAATGTATCTATTAGTGACTCACTCTTAGAGACACACATAATTCAGTTTAGGTTGTGATAGAGAATGTAGTGGATCTCAAGGTCATTTGTGGGGCAATACTAATCCCCACAAAACTTCAAATCAGTGTAATTCTTCTGTTACTAAGTCTATCAGAAATGCATTGAATTTGGTTTTCTCTTATCTATTTTACCTGGCATCACTCCCAAGACAGAAATTGATCAAGTAATAGTCAATGAGGTTGACTGCTGTCATTGTGCATGTGAAAGAAACAGTACGTGCAGGATCTGCTCCACAAAGGCAGCTCCTGTGAGCAATTACTTATTTAGTACAGACGTTCACATGGAAGCTAGAAGAGATTCAGGTTGCTTGCCTGGAAGCTAACTTACATGAAAAGAACATTTCAGAGCCAATGAAAACATTATAGTTTTCCTTTACTACTATACAAAAAGACTTGTAAGACAGCTAAAAGTAAAATAATGTATTTCCACAATATCTTCTTTCAAAAGCATCATAGGATCCAGATGGTCAACAACAGGCCAAGGCAGCCTAAAATTGTTACATTCCACACTTCTTCAGAAAAGGAGCAAAAAGAGTCCAAAAAGACTAAGGAAAAAACATCTGGAAAGACAAGTCAGACAACACAAGTTCTTTCTCATTCCAGTAAAATCTCTACTATGTGGCTTAGCTAAGATATGAAGTACAGTAATGAACTTAAGATCATTTCATAGATAATTACCAGAAATATTATCATAAACATATTCCCCATTTTCCAAAAATTTAAATGTAAAGTGTAGTTAACAATGAAAGTAGGCTGAACATAACAGAAATATTTTTTGGATGGTTCAAAAGCACTTTGGGGCATTACACTGCCTCAGGGTCATCACGAACATCTGTCATCACTATTCTCTAGCTGTACAAATGTGATGGTTAAAGAGAGTTCTTTGGTTTAATAAGAGGCTACCAAACTTAGCTGACTCTATTTACTTGGAAAAAGAAAAAAAATTGAAGCAAACTGAATGCATAAAATTAGACCTATGGCATTTCAGCTAGTTTTTCCAGAAAAATAATTGCTAATAGAAAATTATTTCGGTCCTCCTTTGTAATTTTCATGTTATAGCTGCTGTGTTCCTCTTAATTTTCTTTCTGCTCTGTATTTGTTCTCTACCCCTTTTAACCAACTTTTCATGCTGTCTCTCAATTTCTTAACAAACCTTATGAGCATTGTACTAAAAGCTTATTTCCTTATTGAGGGAATTCACTTCTCCATAAACTGTCTATGCCATTGCTTTTGTCATGAAGGAAAATGGGAGAGTGGGGGGCAGTGAAAAGAAATAAAGTGTGGGTTTGTCCCATCTTGAAAGACTGGACTGAGAACCAAGAGACCTGCATTCTAGTTGCCACTGTGATTCATTTGCTGTGTGACCTGGAACAAATCACTTCACCTGCTCTGGGCCTAGTTTGCTTCCTCTGGAAAATGAGATTTGGACTAGCTGATCCCTAAGAGCTCTTCTGGCTCTATCATATCCCATCTGATTTTGTCAGCAATTACACAGGATAACAGTTATTCAGGGGCAGTTCAAATACACATAGACTTTGCCTATACACCTGAAGTAGATCTGTTAAAACCACAATATGTCAACTCATTGTCAATTCCTTCACTGTTGGCCCTTTGGAATGTTTCTACTCAATGTGTAATTGCATGAGGAAAGGGAACATTTCTTACTTGTAGCGGTATCCCCAGCACTTAGTACGCTGCCAGGTCCTCAGTAATTAACAGTTAATAAATATTCCTTCTGCTCCAAAAAAATGAATTAACAAGCAAAATAGAGACAGATTTATAGATAGTGAACAGGTTGACAGCTGTGGGGGAAGAAGGGAGGGATTGAGCAAAAAAGAATAAAAGAGAAAAAACTCATGGCCATGGACTATAGTGTGGTGATTGCTGGGAGAAGTGGGGTAGGGGGCGGTAGAGGAGGGTATAAATGGTGATGGATGGAGACTTGACTTGGAGTGGTGAACACAATACAGCATACAGATAATGTGTTGTGGAATTGTGCACCTGAAACCTGTATAATTATTTTTAACAGTGGAATTGTATACCTGAAACCTGTGTAATTTTTATTATAAGTGTCATGCCAATAAATTCAATAAAAAGGAAAAAAAATATTCCTTCCTCATCTCACAGCATTTCAGTCCATAAATGATTGTATAATAGAAGTTGATTGCACAGTTATAACTTATACACCAAGTGGCCACATATTATGCACTCCGAACGCACAATAATCTGGCCACTCAGTGTATATCCTATATAAACTATTTAGTGTCTATGTTTTGTGTCTACTTAGTTATCAATATCCAATTCTTTGGAATGTAACATTTTCCTATAAAATGGCAGGGGTAGCTGAGACCGGTTTGGCTCAGTGGATAGAGCGTCGGCCTGTGGACTGAAAGGTCCCAGGTTCGATTCTGGTTGGGGGCATGTACCTTGCTTGTGGGCACATCTCCAGTGTGGGGCATGCAGGAGGTGGCTGATCGATGTCTCTCTCTCATCAATGTTTCTGACTTTCTATCCCTCTCCCTTCCTCTCTGTAAAAAAATCAATAAAATATATTTTAAAAAATAAAATAAAATAAAATGGCAGGGGTAATGGGAATAGCATTATTTTCAGAAAGAGACTGGACTGACTCATAAGGGAATTAATGTACGCCTCCTAAATAATTCACTGAAATTTACCACTAGGACTCCGCACTGGGATACTACTTGTGCTACTAAAATTTCAGTTCATACTCGAAATTGTAATTTTCAGAATAAAACGTTATAAAAGCTGTGACTTTTGGAAAACATTTGAAAAGGCAGCTCTAGATTTAATAAAAAGTTTAAATAACATGTTTCTGCTGCTTAAATTCTAGAAGTAAGCCTAAAGTGGTATGATAAAAATTATCATCATAACTTATACACTGAGTGGCCAGATTATTATGCACTCTGAAAGCACAATAATCTGGCCACTCAGTGTATATCTATATAATAAAAGGTTAGTATGCAAATTGTCCTCTCAACCAGGAATCAACCAGCAAGTAGGCCAGCCAACCGCCCATGTCCCCTCCCCTTGGCCAGACTGGTAGGACCCCACCTATACATGGATTCATACACCGGGCCTCTAATACATATACTGAGTGGCCAATTTATTATGTATTAAGAGATCATAATAATCTGGCCACTCAGTGTATTTAACATCAATAATAGAATTCTAGTGAGGAAACTCTATTGAAAGAATTTCTCAGAGTCATTCATTGGTCTTGCAAAAAGAGGAAACGAAAATCTGTAGACCGGTTATAGATGTCAAATGAAAATACTGGTATTAGTTTGGGCCACTTTGTTTAAAAAGTATGCTTTTTTTGCATCTTAAATTTTATAGTTCTAACATTTAACGATGATTAATTGTAAAGGACACATGTAAGGCTATAAGACAGCTAAATGATGCATTTGTAATTCATGTGAAACAACATAATTAGTTCTCCAAGGGTTCATCAATATATTTAGATGCAATATGAAGCCTTTATTTTAAGCATGGTTTCCTCTGTGTAATATTCTCATAATTGTTTTTCAGCAACAAGAACTATTAGGTTGATTGTTTTTATTCTAGCTGTTAGCCCCTCATGCTGCAAAGAAAGCAACTTCATGTATTCATTTATTTTGATACAAAACCAACAGATTTGAGGAGCTTTAAAATAATAATAAAATAAGCTCAAAATTTTTGTTATATGAGGTGAACAGTTGAACTAAAATAATTATTTTTAAAACCCACATTTATTAAAAAGTCAGAAAGTATTTCTTATTGTCCACTCACCCCCAAGAAGAACCTCTATCACACAATACAAGATAAATATACTAGAGACCCATACTGAATTCATACATGGGTGGGATCCCTCAGGGTGGCCTGCGGGGATCAGGCTGAAATCCGCAATCCAATGCCACCTGAAGCTTCTATCTGCCACTCCCACTCATCCTGGCCCCACTGTGCCTGCCACAAGCTGTAGCCCAATCAGTCCTGATCAGGAGAGGCTCGCTCTGCTGCAACAGCACTCACCAGCCTTGAGCCCTGTGTCTGGGGCTCTCTCATGGGGAGTGGCCTGCAGGACAGGGCTGAAACCAGCTCTCTGACATCCCCTGAGGGGGTCCCGGATTTCGAGAGGGTGCAGGCCAGGCTGAGGGACCCCACTGGTGCATGATTGGGGCTGGGAAGGGATGTGGGAGGGCTCCAGGACATATCCTGCCTATCTGGTTCAGTCCCAATCTGCCTGACCCCAGAAGGAAGTTAATGTACTGGTTGGAGTGTCTTCCCCCTAGTGGTCAGTGCATGTCATAGTGACTGGTTGATCAGCTGACTATCTGCCCCCTGCTGGTCAGTATATATCATAGAGAGCAGTTGAGTGGCTTGACATATCATTAACATATTACACTTTGATTGGTTGAACAGTAGACCAGTCACTGGACAACCGGACACTTAGCATATTAGGCTTTTATTATATAGGCTAGAAGTCAGCTTTACATGCAGAATTTGATTTGTGAATGAAAAGGACCACATGCTAACCTAACTCAGGGAAGGCTTACATGGCAGCCTTGCAAACTCAGAGACTTAAAGTAGCCACAAACGATGGTCTGATATTAAACTTTTTATTTAAAGAGGAATCTATGGTGGGTTATTATGTCTTAGGACTATATAGTCCCTGACCAAGATCAGCTCTGATCCTAACTGAGCTTATTGTGTTTTTGTATCTATGATAACATACCTTTGGAATGTCAGGGTAACTTGTAACTTCCCTTTTTCCAGTCCCCTCAGGGCACAACCAATGTGTCAGGATGCCAGGGTGGAGACCACAAATTCCCTCTTTTTTTTTTTTTTCAGAGAGGAAGGGAGAGAGATTGAAAGCTAGAAACATTGATGAGAGAGAAACATCGATCAGCTGCCTCCTGCACACTTCCTACTGGGGATGGGCCAGCAACCAAGATACATGCCCTTGAACGGAATAGAACCTGGGACCCTTGAGTCCACTGGCTGATGCTCTATCCACTGGGTTAGGGCAAATACCCTCATTTTTATTGTTATCATGTTAATTATTGACTGTTAACTATCCTGTACCCGACCTCTGTAAAAGAAACATGTGTCTATCATTTCACTTTTTATCCAATCCCAGAGGTTTTCTCACTTTGCTTTCTCCGGCTTCCCTAATCTATCACCAGTGGATTTCCCACTTAAGTCTCCTCCTTTGATTGTAATGTATAAAACCAGGCGAAAAACTGCCATTTTCCAGAGTATTGTATTGTCTTAATTCATTGAGATTCTGCTTCCTGGCAGTTGTTGACAGTTTGACTCAAACTTACAAAAATTCTCTACAGGTTTGAGTGTTTCTCTCATTAATATACTCATAGAAATAAATTACCTCCTTCTAATATATAACAGCATTTTTGTATATAGAGTACTAAGAAAAACCCCCAGAAGGTCATTTGCCCCTTTGTACAAGATTAACTCAACACATATTTATCTTTTAAAACCAGTATCAGTATATGTTGTCTAACCTTTTAGGTATGAACGAACACAAGCCATACAGCTTCTACATCTCATTAAAGTTCTGCTTTTTCCTGCAACTACTGTCTGCTAATTGTCTCTACAAACTCTGAAACTTGAAAACTACACAGTGCTTTTGAAAAGAGGCTGAATTAAGTCATTCAATGCCTCGTCATTTTAGGCTTCCAGTTAACCGGATTTTTAGGCAATGCATTCAGTGTATTTAGAAAACCCACAGCTCCAAAGACTAGTATCCGTCTTTTTATAGTGGCCTGTCAATGGGTCTTGCTCTACAGAAGGCGAACCCAAATCACCCAGCACAAATCCATAGGGGAGCAATCACTTACGTGCTGCCAAAAGGATCCCTGAGACTTTTATTTCTGATGCTGGATTTGGGGAGGGGACATGGTGGAGGAGTATCTGCTAAATTAGTTTCAGACAATAGCAACCTGTAGCATTTCCTGTGCTTTAGCCAGTTTCTTCATTGAGGAAGAAAATACAGTGGTACCTCAATATACGAGTTTAATTTGTTCCATAACCTTGAGGTGTGGGAAACTATGAGACGCTCGAGTCGTGGTAAACTGGTGGGTCGTGTGCAGCTGGCCGATCCGCGCGAATACTCCTATCTCAAATGTTGCTCGTATTTCAAAGCAAAAATCGCTCACTCGACGGCTCATATCTCAAAAATCTCATATGTTAGGGCACTCGTATCTCGAGGTACCACTGTAGAAGGTTGGAGTAAAAAGGAAAGGAAAGAAAGAAATAGAAGAAGATATGGGTTTAAGAAGACTTGGAACATGGGGAGTGGAAGAAGGGCATTTAGAAACACATTTCTTGGGATCCCTAGAAGGCATCTGCAAGGACTTACAGACACCACCAAAGGACCAATACAGGCCTTTGCACTCACTTGCAAACTGTTTAATAGGACTTCATTCTATTCTGTCAAAAAAAAAATCATTGAGTGGCCACAGTAGAGTCCCAGTGAACTCACACAGTTACCCTAGTCTAGAGTATGTGTAACAAGTGGTACTGAAATAATGGGTAGAAAGGTACTATGTAAAAGAAGAGAGAGCTTTTTTATTAAGCTAAGCTCATTGTTCAGATATGTAAAGTCTTGGATAATCAGTCTGGCCCTTTGGCTGGGCGGTAAGAACAATATTGGAGACTTGGATTCCTTCCCTAAGAGGATAGCTGAGCATCTAGTTTGGTCTCAGAAACCAAACTGGCTCCTTTTGAAATTCTTCTTATGAAGTACAGAGGGCAGTGACACACATAACTGGGCACTTTGCTATCATCTTGAGCCAGGCTTACTCTTATTTAAAGTTTCTTTTTTTCCCCCTTTAAAAAATATTTTTATTGATTTAAGAGAGGAAGGGAGAGGGAGAGAGAGATAGAAACATCCATGATGAGAGAATCACTGATTGGCTACCTCCTGCACACCCCCTACTGGGGATGGAGTCTGCAACCTGGGCATGTGCCCTCGATCAAAATCAAAATTGGGATCTTTCAATCTGCAGGCCGACTCTCTATCCATTGAGAAAACTGGCTAGGGCTGATCATGGTTACAAATGAGTCCTGTTGGGGGCTGAGCTGGGATCACAGTAGTCTTGAAGCATATAGGAAAGATTAGTTTATTTTAGGCATCAGGGTCTCAGAAGGTGAAAGGGCCCAAGAGTCCAACCTGAAAATCACTGTAACTGTGTTGGGCTATAACAACTATGGAAACAATGAGTGGCACTCAGAGATTCAGCAAGACAGTTTACAAATCATAATTTAAGCAGCTTCATTTCATCCAGTGTTTTTATACAATACTTTTGACACAAAACGTGTAGTAACATCTGATAAAAACAAGTGTTCAATGGACAAACAGTAGGCAATGTAGTCCTAACAAACTGCTGTCTCTCATCTCATCTCTACAGACCCAGAGTAAAAGGCTCTCTAAATGCTGTGTAGGCTTCCAGGGAACACTATCCTTAGATAACCCACCCAGTTGGCAGGGGAGCAAGGGGACTCGGGTAAGAACTCTCTTCCATGCTATTAAATTAATGTAAGACTCTGCTCTATTAACACAGTAGAGACTAAAATAGAGCCATGTTGATTCATAATTATGATTCCAGTTATGTTACCCTCCCAATAACAAAAAAGGAGTCAACAATTAGAGATTATTCATTAATGTATGATAACTGTGTGCTTAACTCTCCCTGGTCATGCTATTTTAGGCGCCTCACAGACAAAATACAGCATTTGTTTTACTAAATGACCCTACTTCCAGAGGTTTAGTTAGTGGACAAGTAATAAACAAAGGTGTTTTAAAAGACAAAAGAAACAGCTGAATTGATCTTAGAGTATAAGTGGGAATTTAAGAGAAATAGAGTTCCCTGACCCATCCATGTAATTTACCCAATATGGCAACATACTCCTTTCTCCCTTTGGATCCACCTTCTGATATTTGTCAGATCCTGGCCCAAAGCACACTTGGGATCAGTGATGGGCCTCCTCTTCACTTGCAGACAAATATATGAAGCCTGAGTTTGATTAGTCCAAGGTGATTTGAGGAAGGGAGGCAAGCTGAGGAGGAAAATGAGAACCAAATTCTTCTCTAGACATAACCTTCTGGCCTCCCAGATTTGTGACCTGACTCCTAGCCTTTAGCATTTACCCCATTCTATGGGTTAATCCTTAGGAACCTACTCTTGGGGCTCACTTAACCCACTTTCACCCTATGACAACCTCAGATATACGCAGACACTATGTTTTCCCTGTTGTAAAATGTACACTTCTTCACTTAACAGCTCTGAGACCGAGATGCATGTAACGATGGTGTGTTATGGTTTAATTGACAGCATTTCTTTCTTTCTAATGGTATATAAGCTAATATATACCTTACAATTGATATCATATTAGATTCAGTGACCTATGATACAAAAATAAAAATCTAGTCCCCCAAGTCCCCTGACAGGGTAGCTTAATAGAGAATATTCTGTGCATGATGCCTGTAGGTTACACTGTCTTTTTCAGATATAACTTAGAGGCTCCTTCTAAAGTTGTACCTTACATACAGGCCACAATGCTGCTTATCATATGACTCTAATCACAGTAGGTTACATAATGGCTAAGGGCCAAAGGAAAATATCTATGGATTACCAGGAGAGCTTTTTCTGGCAGAAAACCTCTGTTGTAAACCAAACCAACCAAATCCTTCCTGGGGATATTTAATGAGACATATGCAGAAAGGAATATAAATGGTAGAGGGAAGTAGAGGCTAAAAGAGAGATGATGTTAAGCAAATGTGAAATGGCAGTGGAAGCCATGGCTAAGTAGACACCTTGATGAAGAGAGGAGAACAGAGTGTACATTCATTATCAGCACAAAGAAGAGTTAGATAGAAAAAGTGAAATGGAGTCGCTGAGTCAACATAAGGGCAAAGAATGAGAGTAGACAGATTAATAAGACACAAGTGGGATTTCAGTGCAACAGACCCCCACTCTTGAAGAAAGACTACTCTAATCACTGTGTCACCAGAGCTGCCTTCAGACTGCCATAGCCACTGCTGGAATTGGGACATTCCATTTTTGATGAAGCATGGCTGGGCAACTATGGCATTATTTCTTGCCTTGCCCATGTTTCCTTTACATTATACCACCTAAGATAACTTCGGAATGCCTCTATTTCTCCTAATAATAAGCAATTGCCATAAAGCAAAAGAAAGGTACAAAGAGAATGTAGGAAGGAATGTTGTAAGAGTTACAAAGTGGCTGAGCAGAGGAAGAAGGTAGAGGTTGGCCTGGATGAACTCAAAAACTTGAGGAGTGGGGGTAGGTCAGAGGTGGAGAACCAACTCTATTCTGTCTCTTCTCTACTCTCTGAAGGAGCATCACGATACATCATAGTTTTATTTCAGTGATTTGGGCCCTGGCCAAATTCTCAAATTTGGTTCTCATTTTCCTCCTCAGCTTGCCTCCCTTCCTCAAATCACCTTGGACTAATCAAACTCAGGCTTCTTTCTGGCCAATAGATCTAACAATATTCCCATGATTATTTGAATGAATCCAGTTAAGCAAACACTGATTCAGGGTACTGCTTTCCTGTCCAACATACCTTAAATGGGTCCAAGCTCTTCAGATTGAGGACTGAAAGAAACAACAATTTAACATGGTACTTTTATCTCTATTTTGGAGTTTTTAAATATGAAAAAGTATCCATTTTAAAATTTCACTTATGGAATTCAAATTATGAGAATTATTTTCTCCCTTTTTAGAGAAAACTATCAATTGAAAGCTTCTTACTCGGTGTGATGAGGAACTACTTTCCCATGGAATGTACCAATTTGTATGAGGGTTTTAGACAGAGAGCTATTTTCATTCATTGTCTTACCACCTGTGAAAGCTGCAAACTAAAACATGATTATGTTTTCTTTTCTTTTTAACATTTGAATGAATATCATACTTGAAAGGATAGTAATTCAAACCCAATTCACTACTCTTAATCTTCGTAAGGTGTAATTCTATTACTGTCTCCAGCATCAGAATTCTAGCAATAACCTTTTGGGATAGTTTCTGCCCCTTAAATTCAATGGTTTTCTTACACTTTGGTTTTGAAAAGACCAGAGTTTGTTTCATTTGGATGTCTTTGCTGCCATTCTGTGGTTTGACAATATGAAGTGGGCTGTAATTCTCTTACATTTTGGCTACCTAATAGGTTAATATTTTCTAACATAACAGACTGACAGTCTCCAGGACTGGTGTCATCACTATGGATAGAACTGTGTAAGAAAAAGATAAAATGAAACAAAACAGTCATCTTAGCTCGACAGGCATTTGTTAGCAGGATACTAAAGGGTTCAAACTGCATTTCATATGTGACAGCATTCCTTTGAAAACATGCTTACAAAGATTTTACCACCTCTATCTTACCTTAAATACAGTTTTAGTCACTTTCTAAGATCTTATTTTCCTTCAAATTTATTAATAAAATGTAATTGTGGGAATTCCTGACTCTTATCCTTTAGACTGGTGGCCTAGAAGTATATGGTTTTTATATTAGGTCTCAAGCTGTCTGCAAGGGTCCAGTCAGTTACGTAGGTATCACGTAAACCTTTTTTGTTTTAACAGTGCCAGAGTGGAGGGAGGAATTCCAGATGGCCTTTGCAATGTAGTCATTCAAGGGAAAATGCATACACCAACCTGCATTAAATTGTATTGCTCACCTAAGTAAAGGAAATTGCCCTGTTAAATAACAGTCTGCTTTTCTGAGAGGAAAAAGTAATTCCCTACTTGTACTGGGCTAGGTACATATGTGGTATGTGAGTAGGCCAAGCTACACAATATGTGTAAAATCAAGCTCTCCAAATAATCTCCAGGCAATGCTTACAACAGACAAAAGCAATGCACCAGGAAATGGCTAGAAGTTTTCCCACAGCCCAGGTCAGCAATTTTCAACGTTTTTCATCTCGTGGCATACATAAACTATCAAAACCAACGAATATATTTTTTTTGTCAGTCTGACAAAAAAATAGGTATAATTTTGATTTATGCACACCAGATAGCTATTGTGTTGGCTATTGTCATTTTTTTTTCTTTGACAATCTAAGGGAAAAGAGATCAGGGCCCCTGACTTAACAGGCATTGAATGTTCTAAAAATTCTTGCGGCACACCAGTTGAAAATCACTGACTTCAATGATTTCATAAGCCAGTTGCAGCATATATACTGTTCAGGTAACAGATAAGCTCTATGTTGAGCTGAGCTTCATTTCTTATGACTCTCTCATTTTGTTCTATCTCAAGTCCAAAAAGGATCTAGAGAAAACAGGTGCAATGAAGGACACAGCCAAACCAAACATTATTCTCTTGGTCAAGAGTGATCTCAGAGGAGACAGTTTTAGGCAACTAAAAGTATACCTGTACTGCAAGTTCCATAATTGGCTCTGAATAGCTATTTTTCAATAGTTAAAACGACTCATCTGCTTAAGTTAAAGCATATATAACATTGCAGCAAAATGAGAATTGTGGAAGACATTGCCATTTCCATCAACTTTTTGTTTTCAAGTCCTCAGAGTATCTTGGGTATATCCTTTTTTAAATAAAAGAAGCACAAATTAGGTGCAAATTATTTTTCTTGAAAGGAAATGCTGACCTCTATTCAGAGCTTGCTAATAGCATTATTTCTTCTCTTTCTCTACACAGAGGAAGGGAGGGGAGGAGCATTGGGGGAAAAGAGTGTTATAATAAAGACCTTTTTGTAGAAGTGTTTTCTTGCACCTTCAATTACCTCATGGCAGGTGCAATGACCACTTTTTGCTCTCCTGAGAACAAAAGTGGCAATTTGTACTTACAAATACATAACTGCATCAGTAAAAATGAGGCCATGCTGAAAATCTGCCCTGAGATATTTAAAGGACATTGAGTTTTGACTCAAATTTACACATAAGTCAATGCCAAATGGCAAATTTCAAGCTTCACAAGTTCAGACATTGATCAGGGAATTGGAGCTTCAAAGCTATGGAGGTGAAAGCATTTGGACCAAGGAATATTCAACAAAAGCTCTATAAACATTCATCAATGAAATCTAATCACCTCCAGCAAAAATCATCAAGACACAACAAGGGTTTGATGAATGAAGAATTCTAATTTCTTCTATTCTTTGCACTTTGCTGGAAAATGAGAATGCAATCACTGTCAAATGTTGATAACTGCATTTTCAAAATGGACTTGTAGTCCATTTGAAAAAGTGTAAAATAATGCCATAAATTTATATAGAACTTAGTTTATAAATGATTCCTACATTCATTATCACATTTCCTTCTCACTTTGAGGCTCTTTGACAGAGCAAATATGATTCATCTTCATTTTATACATGGAAGTGCTGAAGGTAAGAGATTTATCTGAGGTAACAGAGTATTATGGACTGCATGTTTGTGTACCTCCCTTGCAAATTCATATGTTGCAGTCTAGTCCCCAATGTGTGATATTTGGAGGTAAGGCCTTTGTACAGTGATTAGGTCCTAAGAGTGGAGCCCTCACAAATGGAATTAGTGTCCACATACAAAGATACATGAGAGAGATGAGCTCTCTCTTAAGTTATGTGAAGATAGCCAGGAAGCTGGCTGATAATAAGCCAGGAAGTGGGCCCTCACCAGACAGGGGATATACTAGCACCTTTATCTTGGACTTCTCAGCTTCCAGAAATGTGATAAATAAATGAATGGCCCTAGCCAGTTTGGCTCAGTGGATAAAGTATTGGCCTAGGGGCTGAAGGATGTCCTGGGTTTGATTCTGGTCAAGGGCATATGCCAGGGTTGCAGACTCAATCCCCAATAGAGGGCATGCAGGAGCCAGCCAATACATGATTCTCTCTCATCATTGATGTTTCTATCTCTCTCTCCCTCTCCCTTCCTTTCTGAAATCAATAAAAATATATTTTAAAAATAGGAATGAATGAATGAGTACATGTTTGTTGTTTAAGCCACCCACTCTATGGTATTTTTGTTAGAGCAGCCCGAACTGACAAAAGTATGAAGCTAAGAAGTACAGTATTGTGATCTTTTCTCTATTCCAGGCTATGAGGACAAAGACTGTCCCTGTTTAGACATGATAATATTTGATTACTTTGGGTGTATACCAAGTAATGTGCTGGTCAGGCTGTGAATTGCTTCTGGTATTTATAGGATTACACTAATACCATGGGCAGCATCCCCCACCCCCAACACACACACACTCAATAAGTTCAGTACCTTAACTCTCTTTCATTACAAAGTGACATATGAATAATATGTATACCTACTTGCCTACATACAGTTAATATTAATAAGGATATTCTACTCTTGAGAATGGCATGTGTGCCATTATTTTAGTCTATGACAGTTCTGTGTCCCCATTGGGTAAAATGAAGTGGTGGGTATGATTAATCTTATAAACTCTTTGAGGCATGAAACAGAACTGTACAGGTAAACATAATATTGATGTAGACTCTAATATTTACTTACAGTGGAGGCAATATGAATAACCCATAGAAAAGAATCTATTTTGATATAATCACTAGCTACTGTGCTAAGTGTTTTATATTAATTAGTGCATTGAATCCTTAGGACAACCCTATTATTATGCACATATGATGGAGGAGAAAATTGAACTTTAGATAAATTTTTATCTAGGCAATTTGCTTAAGTTCACACAACCAGTAAGAGTGGGTAATGGATCAGAATCAAGTTTTATCTGATTAAACACTGCTCTTTTTAACGATTATATCTTTGTTGTTCAAATTTTAGTAGTATGCAAAGGAATGATTTGCGACACTTGTTAAAATATAGATTCCTGGGCTTCATACACTGTGATTCAGTAGACCTGGGGTAGAATCTGAGAATCTAAATTTTAATAAGCTCCTCAGGTAAATTCTCATGCTGATGGTTTTTACAGACTTTGAGAAATACTGATATATACAGACAGAGCTAACATTGCTTTCTCTGTATTAATTTCCAGGTGTTTTTTTTTTAAACAAGTCAGATATTTGAGGTTTTTACTTTTTAATCTCATAACGCTTCCTGTCTCTATAATTGAGAAAGTTACCAGGAGAACAGAGATTGTGATGTGATTGTATTGATATTTGCATAATGGCTACATATGTATGAAATAGATTTGATCTGATTCAATGAGGCCAGACAATAAGCTTTCACTGTAGGTTTAAGTAAAGGCAAATAGCTAGTTAAGTAGGAAAAGAGAGAAAGGAGAAAGGAAGGGAGACAGGGAAGAAGAGGGAGAAGGGGAGCAGTAAAGGATTGAGCTACTTTTGAACATAAATAGTCACATTTCTTTCAAAAGACAAAGAATTTCTGATTTTAAATTTGTTTTTTGACAGACATATCTTTTTATCTAGTTTTGTTTAGGTCCTCAAATTGATGATAGGGCACACAATTCAATTGGCAATTGTGATTAAGGGGTCAGGCAGTGAATTCAGTACTTTTCAAAAATCTCTTTCTTCCCGTCCCCTTCAACCTGCACTTGAGTCTCCTAACTCATTCACATCAGCAGGAAGCAATGGCTAAAGACAACCCTCTACTCACAAGTCTAAGGACAAGCTTCATTACCTTTCTCTTCAATTAAGTTGAGATAATCCAGACACAGCTTTTCAGTCTCAATTATTGTTTTCTTTCTCTCTGAATTATTAATCTAGTATGAAAAAGCTTAAAAAAATTAAAGACTTTTTAGAAAATGAATCACTTTTGTCCCTATACAAAAGAACAGCAAAAAAAAGGTATTCCCAAGGACAGAGCCTGTTAACAATCAGATTATTTCCACCACATTCCCCTATTATTCACCTGTCAGTAAAATATGTCCTCTTATTGTCTTGGCTTCAATGCCTATTTTTATCTGACTAGAGCTATATGGTCATTTTTGTATTTATTATAAGTTCTTTAGGTTTCCTCCACATTCTCCTCTCCCCAGTCCAGAGCATGTTGTTCTGTTTTTAAAAACTGGGCCACATGCCTCTGAGGGGGAAAGTAGTACATTATTTCATTCCCACCTTTTATTCTTTTTTGGCATCTCTGAGGCCTGCTATGCCCAGAAGTGCTTCCACTCAAGTTGGACCATCAAATCAATGATCACAGCAGTCTCCTTCTAAATATGAATAGCAATGAATGACAAGAGGCCTGGCAAACTTTCAGCTTTGATTTGTCACTGGTAATGTAAATTTTTTTTGTAGATCCCTCCCATCCTCTTTTTCTATCTCTCTCAATTTTTCCCAGTCTCTCCCTCTCACTCTTGCCCTCTCTCACAGAAGTTTGAAAGGGTCCACTAATTGGCCAAATCACCCCCCTGCCTCCCCACTGCCGTTTGCAGCTGCATAGTACCAAACCTTTGTGAGTCAAAGTCACAAGAGAAAAATGGTACTGGGAGCCATTATTGCTATCAAATCTCTCCCAGCTAACCTCTGAGCCTGATGATTACTGTATCTGAGGAAGTACAACACTGTTGCATTCTTATTCATCTGGACTGTTTAAAATTCTTACCTGCTCCAATGAAGCTTCAATTGTTTTGTGCTTAATATTGCTCATTTCATATCAAGTTCTCGGTTATGTGAAATACTTTAATTTTTAAAATGTTATTATATCCTAGCTGTTTAAAAAGATTGAGAATGCCATAAAGAGAGAGACTGGTTTAAGCAAACTATAACTAGCTTTCATAATGCTGTATGTGATCATTAATCCATCACTTTTGTGAGGAGGTTGGCAATTTCTAGAATACTAGAGTGCTTTAGTTTCTTTTCTGAAATTGGCAGCAATTTTTTTCCATTGGCCAACGATGCCATACTTTTATCAATGATATTTATAAATACTGCTTTTAAAAATGAGTTCAAAGCAATAACATAACTTGAAAATAACAGGCAAGAGAATAAATTATGCCAACCACTGTTAAGCAGAAATTATGTGCCAGACTCTTTGAATATAGATTGTCTTGATTTAGCTATATAATGATGAGTTGTGTAAGGCTATGCCTAGAACTGGTTAATTATTGAATTAAAATGCTGATTCTGTCATAATTAGTCCACCATAATTAAAAAATACTCATCACAATTTACTTTACGACATGCATACATCACTCTTCGTGTATTGCAGGTGTGGAGCAGGGATACAAAAAGAATACAAATTGTAATCCCCACCCTCTGGGAACAACCTCACTGACCAGATAAGTCACACCCATATAAAAGCAAAACTATAATAAAGGATACTATTTGTCAAACATCAAAGAAATTACATAAAAGACAAAAATCATATAATTGTGGGAAGCAGATTACTTCAAAATAGGGTGATCAATGGTATCTTCAAGAGGTATATGAGAACTAGCTATGCATAGGGGAAGCATGGATGAGGTTTTCATAAGTAGAGAATTGGATAGATGTTATTGCCAGTGGGCAAGTTAACAGGTTAAATTGATATATTCATTTTTCATTCTTTAAAAAATTATTTTTGAGCTCAAAGATCTTGAGTAAATGGATGCTACCTCTAAGGAACAGTCTTCCTGCAGATTATCCTTAGGCTTGAGGATATGAAATGCTGGATTAAAGGTGGCTTTAAAAAATAAGATTCTAGTTCAGGCTGATTAGAGTCTTTATAAAATAGTTCTTGATCTCCTAAAAAATTCTGAGGTGCTCCAAAAAAGATAATAATGGTCAATTTTCATTCAGATTTTGAAAAGTCTCCAGGCTGAGGCTGGGTGTCCTATAGTGGTTGAAATCTATGACTGGTCAAGGACAGAGTTGTATACCTTGGGGACTCTTCCTAGACTGGTCCTAAACCTTTTTGTATGAGTTTTCTATGGCTGTCATAATGAATTACCACAAATTGGGTGGCTTAAAACAATAGAAATGTATATCCTCACAGTTCTGGAGTTTGGAAAAATGAAATAAGGTGCTGGCACATTTGGTTCTTTCTGGAGGTTCTAAGCAAGAATCTATTTCATCCCTCTCTGATAGCTTCTCCTGAATGCCATCAATCATGGGCATCCCTTGGCTGGTAGCCATGTCACTCCAATCTCTGCTGTCATCACATGGCTTTATCCATGGAAGTCTGTGTGTCCATGGGTCTCTACATGGCCTTCTTATTAGGACACTAGTCATTGGATTTAGGGCTCACCTTAATTTAGTCTGATCTCATCTTAACTTCATTATATCTATAAAGACTCTATTTTCTAATAAGGTTGCAAGGGAGGAGGGGGTTAGGATATTAAAGTATCTTTTTGGGGGAACATTGCCAATTATTATTGAACTAGTGGCCTGGTGCACAAAATTTGTGTACGGGGGGTGGGGTTGTCCCTCAGCCCAGCCTGCAATCTCTCCAATCTGGGATATCTCCTCACAATCCAGGACTGCTGGCTTCTAACCACTCACCTACCTGCCTTCCTGATTGCCCCTAACCACTCTGCATGCTAACCTGCTTGCCCCCAACTGCCCCCCTGCCAGCCTGCTCACTCCCAACTGTCCCCCCCCCGCTGGCTTGCTCATCTCCAACTGCCCCCCTGCCAACCTGTTTGCCCCCAACTGCCCCCCCATCAGCCTGGTTGCCCCCAACTGCCCTCCCCTCTTAGCCTGATTGCACCTAACTGCCTCTGCCTGGGCCCCACCACCATGGCTTTGTCTGGAAGGACATATGGAAGGTCTCCTGGTCTAATTAGAATATTACCCTTTTATTAGTATAGATAATTGAGAGGAAGGGAGAGAGAGAGGGAGAGGGAGAGGGAAAAGGAGAGGGGGAGAGGGAGGGAGAGGGAAAGGGAGGAGGAGAAAGAGGAGGAGGAGGAGGAGGAGGAGGAGGAGGAGGAGGAGAAGGAGGAGGAGGAGGAGAAGGAGGAGGAGGAGGAGGGGAGAGATTGACATGAGAGAGAGAAACACCTCCTATACAGGCCCTGACATGGGATCAAACCTGCAACACTGTATATGTGTCCTGACTGGTAATTAAAACCCCAACCTTTGGTGCATGGAACAACACTCCAACCAATTAAACCACACCTGCCAAGGCTTATAGCCAATTATTAAAGTATTAGTCTTCTGAGTGGGATTATATAATTCCATCTCAATGATTCATTTCCTGTACTTTCTTCTTTTCAAACATGCAAGTTCATATGACACCTACACCTAATAAATAACCAGACTTTCAATTGAAAAATGTATGTCTAATTTCTAACCTAGTTCAGTACATATTAGAGCTGCCTTCAAAATCTCTTCTCTACTTCACATAACAGGAGCAAGATAGTGAACTCAAAGTTACATTAGACCCTTTGGGGAGATAAAAAATGATTTAAAAAAATTGGCTCCTACTCTCATGTAGTTTACAGCCTTGAGGTTTCACAGCACAGAAAGTTTGCAATGGAAGGGATCATAAAGATAATTTATTCTAAACCACTAGTTTTATAGATGAGGCCTTTGAGGCCCAGAGACATTAACTAACTTGCCCAGGGCTCCCAAAATAAATTGGGGAAATAGAACATGAAAAGGAAACAAATGAAGGACACGGTTTTAAAGAAACTCTGCAATGGCTAGTATTTTGCTTTCATGTATGAGGAATACCCCGCATGCTGATGATGTGCCATAGAGAGATTAGATAGAAGTTTGGTAGTCAAGCACAATTCTGGAGTAGGTTCCCAAATGCTCCCTTCTTCTTTGTCCTAATCTCTGAAGCCTCCCAGAAAGCAAAACCATGACCTGACCTTTCTTTTCCTGGGGCCTAAGTTTAGCTCAAGTTCCAGTTGTCTGCAAAGAAACATCTTTCCAGAGAAAGGTAAGACACACATACTATCATAGTTGTGCTGTTGTGCCTGATGGAATTCTTTGATTATGACCTAATCAGGAAGAAGTAGTTTCTAAGAAGGGGAGAGATAAGAAGAAGGACTCAGGAATTACAGATGTGCCATATATGAGAGAACTTTAATACACAGTTCATTCTTTCCTGTTTCAAAAATGATATTTGCACTATTACTAATTTCAGAAGAAGAAAAACAAAGGCTTTATTGCCTACTTTAGATGCAACCAATGGTTGCAATAGCTTGCAAGTCACTTTGTAAGTCAAAGCTCTTCTTTCCTTTCTCCTTTTCCAGAAAAAGTTTGGTATTTAAAAAGTGACTACTGCGTCCCTGGCTGGTGTAGTTCAGTTGGTTGGGCATCATTTTGTACACTGAAAGTTTGCTGGTTCGATTCCTGGTTGGGCACATGCCACAGTTTCGGGCTTGATCCCAGGTACAGGGTGTGCAGGAGGCAGCTGATTGATGTTCTACTCTCACATTCGATGTTTTTCCTCTCTCCCTCTTTCTCTAAAATGTAAATTAAAACATATTTTTAAAGACTACTGGGAATGAAATTTAAAATAAGCACTCACTAACATTAAAGAATAAGGAGGTCTCATAACATTCTATCATAAAAAGAAAAATCTGAAGAAAAAATGCTAGGAAATCATGAGAATGGACCAAGAATTTGCTTACCTTGTTATTTTTAACCCACATTAAATCATCATAAATTGAGCCTAGTTTCTCTGAATTAATGGCACTAGCATTTAATCTAATTTGCCTAATATATGGATAAGCTTGCCTCTTACCTATAAAATGTACAAGTAGAAAAGCACCACTTTTAAAGACTACTATTTGGGGATACATGGAAAAATTTACTGTTTTTTACTGATTTATTCAATATTTCACTCAAAATGTATTTTTTACATAATTGCATTTCTTACTAGTAGAGCTAAATCTAAGAACCACAATTTCAAATCAGGTGATTTCAAGTACACCTATATGCCTACATGTGAATTAACACAAATGACACAACTTCAAAGAAAACAAGGGACATCTTACAGATTAACAGAAACAAATTTACAAAGAAATTCAAAGACATAGAATGTTACATTTTCTTTGGACTGTTGAAAAAAGAATACAATTTGACAAACAATGCATTATAATTACCATCTCCATGGGAGTATAACTATGGAATAGAACTTTTGGTTCTACTAGGAAAAACGTATTATGAATTGAATGCTTTAAGTATATGCACATTTCACTTCTTTGGGGATCATGAAACAATTACAACAATACAATAGATGAACTCTCATGAAATATTTCTCCTTATAAGAGAGTTAAGATGCAAGCTAACTTTGGAAAACTGCACAAATGAGTAAGTAACTAGAAGAGTCACTCTTCCACTTATTACTGACTTATGCCTAAAGAACTGAGATTTGTAATTTATGATGTAGCTGAGATGAGGAGATATTTAGTGCTTTTTCATTAGAAACTTCAGGAAGATTTGTAATTGGAAAAGTACCCATTACTTAGGCATTACATCTAAATTCTATAATAGTCCCCACACTTAACTTCAGTGGTCAAATATACACACAAATCAATATGAGATTTCAATTAGACACTTATAGGGAAATAAAATTGCACATGATAGTTGCAGTCTGAAAGTACTTCAATTTAATAATTATTTGATTCACCTTCTGAAAACTATACAGATGAGTCACTTGCATAACTTTTTCTAACACAATAGAATATTTAATCTGAAAAGGGTGTATGTTTTTAAGAAAGTATTACTCATTTGAATGGAAAAAAATATTTCTATAGCAGTTTTGTTTTGTTGTGTGATTTTTTTTTACAGCTGTATTTCATAGTTTCTGTACAAAAGCTCTTTTTAAGCTCTTAAATATTGGTTGAATTTCATAATTTCAGTTCTCAGACCCAGAAGACAATTTAATTAAGATCAAGCTAGATGAAGACATGGACTGTACACGATGATGACAAAAAGGGATATGAGCTTAGAGTGTTTCTATCTTTCACGTCTATCACAAACCCAAGCTAAACTTTGACAGATTATGGAAATCATTGACTAATTTAAGAGTAAACTTATACTTTCACAATTCTAATGTATTAAACAGCTACACTCGACTCCATGTGAAAAGTACAGTTACTTTTACAACCAAATCAAAACACCATAGTAAATTATAGGTACTGAATATACCACATGACTTAAACTAAAATTTGAACACAACTTTCTCAGTCTTCCTGTTAATGTGATGTGACATTTCTAAAGAGACTGAACTTAATGAGAAAATATGGACATTTATTTAACTTGGAATGAAACTTAGATGACGAGGAATTTGTCTTAAACATTCATGTGTTGGATTCTAACAACACAAAGTGAAGCTACAACCGAGCTGTATTTTAAATATAAAAGGGCATACATAGGTGGATTTCTAACCTCTTTCCGATGACTCACATATAGTGCTTTATTTTTTAAAAAATGGGTCATGCTGTGCACTTCAGGTTTACAATACTAATGCTATTTTATGATCAATTTTGGAAGTCCTACAACCTTTGCCGAAATGTCTAAGAGATACAGCTTGACAACTGTGTTTACTTAGCTAGTACGACAATTAGAATCTAAAACTTGCATTTCAAGACTGCATATCACCTATTCAGCACTGACAACAAACCATTTTCTTAGCAAATAACTGATTGATGGCTCTTTCTTAAGATGCTTGGAGAAACACATTAATAAGATAATCCATACCTTTTTTTACTCTATAACATCTACATATGATCTCTATTTCAGATGACTCTAAGTAGCTAAACATGAATAAAAAAGAAAATCTTTCTGGCTCATTAAGGCAATTGCTCAAGCTGTCATTAGCATTACCTCTCTGAAAATGCAGTTCAGGATGCAGTAGAGCTTGTCTGCTGCAGAAACTAATGGCACAGAGCTACCTTTTGACAGCAAGACTACATTTACATACTTTACATATTCAGTGAGTAAAGGAATAATTTACATTAATCAAATAAGCTATGTTTGGGGATTTCACCCCTTCCTCTTTGAAATATACCTATGCATACTGTAGGCCTAGTCACTGACAATTGCATACTAAATGAATAGAACGCACTGATGCAAAAAGAGGTCTTTTCTACTTATTTAACCCTACCCATTTTCTATAGGGCAATTGTAAATTATGCCTCGAGATAGCAAGTCAGGCCAGAAAAGATGAGATGCTCTGGTTTTCATCCTCGAACCTGCTAGGCTGACTACCTGTCAGATAAGGGTGAAGCCTGGATTATGCCTTGAAAAGCTGACAAATCACAGAGTCTTATCACTAAATCAAACCTGCTGGGTTTAAACTCAGTATACTTTAATTATTTCAGATTTAATTAAGAGAACTAGATTAAACCAAAAGCGGAGGGTGGGGGTTCTGGCAGAAGAGACTCGGGGAGTTGTCAGGGATGAGGAGACTTCCTTTTCACAAATCAAATCTGTCCTTTCTAATAAAGCCCATTACATAGAGAGGAGACTCCAGGAGTCAGTGGGCTGCATGGGTCTAGAGGTTCTCTAGTCCACCCCAGAATGACAGTCATCCTCCCATTCTGAAGAATCCACACAAGAAGAGGTTCTGCACATGCTGAAAAGGGCACGATTACCAGAGATGAAATAATGAAAAGTTCTATATTTCCTCAACTAAAAGACAAGAATGATCTATACTCCAAGGGCTGCTTTTATTATTTTTTTTATTTAAGGTAAGATAACATAATTACCAGTCCTTTCAGAGTGTCTTATTTCATAATGGAATGGTCATGAGATACTGAATTATTTAACCACCAGAAGCCCGGTGCATGAAATCTGTGTGTGAGGGGTGGGGGTCCCTTAGCCCAGGCTGCATCCTCTCGCAATCCAGGACCCCTTGGAGGATGTCCAAAGGCTGTAATCAGGCCTAAACCATCAGTCAGACATCCCTTTTGCAATCCATGATCACTGGCTCCTTACGGCTGGCCTGCCTGCCTCATCACCCCTACCCCTCTGCCTGCCTGCCTAATCACCCCTAATTGCTCGTTTGCATGCCTGATTGCCCCTAACCACCCTCTGCCTGCCTAATCACCCTTAACCACTCTGCCTTCCCGTCTGATCATCCCTAATTGCTTTCCTGTCTGCTTGATCACCCCTAACTGCTCACTTGCCTGCCTGATCGTCCCTAACTCCTCTGCCTACCTGATCACTCCTAACCTCCTCTGCCTTGGCCCCCGATGCCATGGCTTTGTTCAGAAGGACGTCTAGAATGATGTCTGGGAGGTCATTCAGCTGTCCTGTCTAATTAGGATTTTGTGCTTTTATTATTATAGATAAGCACTCTCTCATGGAATGTTTAACAGTTATCAAACCTCCTCTATAAAGGGCCAGGCAGTTTCTAATTTAGGCTTTGTAGGGCACAGGGGCTTTGTTACAACTGCTCAGTTCTGCTCTGATAGCCTCAAAGCAGCCATAGACAATACATAAATGAATGAATGTATTCCTCCAGAGACCGTTATTTATGGAAAGTGAATTTCATATAACTTTCTTTTTATAAATTTGTTTATTGATTTTAGAGAGAGATGAAGGCGGGGGAAAATATTGATTTGTTGTTCCACTCATTTATGCATTCATTGGCTGATTCTTATATGTGATCTGATTGGGGATCAAACCAACAACCTTGATGAATCTGCAGAGTACTTTAACCAACTGAGCTATACAATTAGGGATCATATACTTTTCATGTCACAAAATATTTTTCTTTTTGTGATTGTTTGAAATCATTTAAAAATGCAAACATCATTCTTAGACGGTGGGCCAGATTTGGCCAGTAGGCCACAGCCACAGTTTTTCATCTGCTGTTCTACTCTCTATATAAGTCATCATCAAGGGAAGAGAAAACAATGTAAAACATGGCCACTTTTCATAAGGGTTGGAGAAACAAGGACAAAGACATTAAAATATTAACAAATCCTATCTAATAAAAGAGGTAATATATGCAAATTGACTGTCACTCCAATACATAAGATGGCCACCCCCATGTGGTCAAACATGGCCACCCCTATGTGGGCACAAGATGGCCAGCAATGGAGGGCAGCTGTGGACAATCAGGCCAGCAGGACAGGACAGTTAGAGTGGGAACCAGGCCTGCAAGGGAGGGCAGTTAGGGGTGACTGGACTGGCAGAGGAGGGCAGTTGGGAGGGACCAGGCTTGCAAGGGAGGGCAGTTGCAAGGGGACCAGGCCTGCAGGTGAGGGTAGTTGGGGGGACCAGACTGTCAGGGGAGGGCAGTTGGAGAGCGGGGAGAACCAGGCCTGCAGGGGAGGGCAGTTGGGGATGACTGGGCTGGCAGAGGAGGGAAGTTGGGTGTGACTAGGCCTTCAGGGAAGGGCAGTTGGGAGGAAGAAGGCCTGTAGAGGAGGGAGGGCAGTTGGAGATGACCAGGCCTACAGGGAGGGCAGTTAGGGGCAACCAGGCTGGCAAGGGAGGGAGGTTAGGGGTGACTGGGCCAGTAGAGGAGGGTAGTTAGGAGCAACTGGGCCAGGAGGAGAACAGTTAGGCATCGATTAGTCTGGCAGGGGAGTGGTTAAGGGGTGATCAGGCTGGTAGGCAGAAGCGGTTAGAGGCAAGCAGGCAGGCAGGCAGGCAGGTGAGCAGTTGGGAGCCAACAGTCCTGGATTGTGAGAAGGATGTCCAACTTCCTGTTTAGGCACAATCCCACTGGGCCAGCAGGGGAGGGCAGTCAGAGTTCTGCCTAAATGGGCCTAAACAGGCAGTTGGAGATCCCTTGAGAAGTCCCAGATTGGAGAGGGTACAGGCTGGGCTGAGGGACACATACCCCCATGTACGAATTTTGCTCACTGGGCCTCTAGTAATATAATAAGGGATTAAAATGTGTGGGGCAGCTCATGGGGGCTAAATGAGTGAGTGTATGGGGGACATGACTTTGTGGTAGTTAGAATAATCAGAACAGGACTCATGTATTGACTAATTGTATCAGGAAGAAGTACTTGGATTTATCTGGATGGAAAAGAGAAAGAAAGATAACTTCAGGTGAGAGAAATAATCTGAACCAAGACAGAGAAATATGAATTAGCAGGATACATTTTGGGGAAGTAGGAGAAAGGCCTATCTAAGCAGTATCAATTAGATAAATTAATTCATTTATTGAATAGATAATTACTGATCCCTTCTGCATCAAACATTTGGCTAAATATTAGAGATAGTGTGATTAATAAGACACAATTCCTGCCCTCCAATTGCTCACAGTCTTGTTACAAGGTCAAATAGGCAAATAGTTATAACCCAGGAGAGAATATGGGATAGTACATTAAACTAAAGAATAAAGCTATCTGAAAACAACTGAAAATTTTAAAAATTATGTCAGTTCTGAACATTCTATTCATTTACATTTAAGGTAGAAATCTGTGCTTTAGACCATAAAGGGAATGCAAATGCAAAATAGAAATCTCTCTGTGGCTCACCCAAGGCCAATCATTTAAATGTTCAGACTTCACTGTCTCTCCTAGAGAAATGGCAAAATCACATAAGCTTCCTATCAGTAATTTCCAGGGACCCTTTGAAGATTAGAATTTTAAAAAAGGATTATTATTTTATTGGCTTGATTCACAAACTGGGCATTATGTCATTGGCCCTAAACATGGGCATATACCTATGTGTAAGCCTCAGTAGTGAGATAAATTACTGTGGAAAATCCTGGAGTGTTCAAGAAAATCCTGAAATCTTTAAGAAAAGGATTTATATCTTACCAGCATGAGATGGCTCAAGATCAATAATGCCTGGAGCACAGCAAGAGTTTTCAACTCTATGATTTCAAAATTCTTAAAAGTATTCCAAAGAATATTCCACAAATCATTCATTCATTCTTTTAAAATGTAGTGGCATTACTAGAGTTCTTTGAGGCAAGAACTAAAAACCCAGCTACAAGTGTTCCTAGGAGTATGACCGAAGAAAATCTGAGAGAACCCATAAATCTGTTGCATGAGCCCCCAAGTGAAAGGCAACATGGTGAGGAAATAGCAGAGCATGTGGTTTGGAATTAGACAAATTCATGTTCGGATTCTGATTCAACTGCTCACTAGCTGTGACCTTGGCCAAGCTACTTCACTTCTCTAATCCTCCATTCCTTTTCCTGTAGTCTTAGGAAAATAAAAGTTAATGTTTAGGAATTTTGTGAAAATGTAGTGAGATAGTTACATATGGGACATAGGTAGTGCCTTGGCATAGAGAAAAGGGGGTGGGCTAAAATGGATATCTTATTTGTACTGGAAACTTTCACCATTAGGTTATCTAAAATGTCAACCACCCAATCTGGTTTAATATAGCTCTCAGACCATTTATGTAGCTGAACTTGGATTAGCCCATGTTGTGTAAGGATGACCTACTATTGCAGAAGAGAAGAAATAAGCAGAAAAATTCTCTTGAAATGTGCAAATAAATAAATAGGTATTATACTGCCCCCAGAACACCGAATAAAACAAAATCACTAACAGTACATTTATAATATTGGTTCAAGATAAAAATTAGACTGTAGCTTGCACACAAATCACATTTGTATTTCACTGGTTATCATGCAGGTCATGATGAATTTTGTGTCACACAATAAAGAAGTGGACTGGTTATTGCTAGCATTCCATCCAAAGCTGCATTCTTGCTTCTTTCTTTGGGAAGTAGTGAGCTAATGAATACATGCTACTTTCTATGATATGGATGTCCTTCACTATTAGAATCTATTGAATGCAGCACTGAATACATATTCATAAATGTGCACTCTTCTCAAAACAGGGATTTAGACATAAGTTTATTTTTCTTTCAGGTGTCAGCCAGGGAATCAACATTTTGGTCAGTGGCCTTTTCATGATGTTTGTCCTAATGGATGCCACCTGCAAATAAAATCAACTTACGTTTAATGGAATAAATTTTCAAAACCTCCATTCTGAGAAGGGTATTGTTTCATGAAGAAGTAATTGATTCTGCATATTAGAAATGAACATGGATTCACAAATACAACTCTAGCTTAATTTGATTCTGATTAAAACAAGAGTTAAATGAAAATGGTATAATTTACATTTTATTACATATCCACATTATACTATGGTAAGATACTGGGACTAATGAACATAATACAAGTCCCTACCTCCCTACAGTCTTCTGTATTTCAAGAACCATTGTAGCCTAATCACCAGAGGTGACAATAATTGCGAAGAGGATAGCAGAAGCCATCTCATAAGTGATAGCGGCCAGAGGCTAACATTTGAACATTAAAATGACCTAGTATTCTACTTCCTGGTGTGGAAGATGTGATGGTAGTAGGGACACAATGTGGAAAAATCCTAAGGGTGAAAATTTTGCTTCCATCTTTTTTTTTTTTTAAAGTATTCCCCGGCCAGCTTGGTCTGATTGACAACTCTTACAGACTGACCTAATGAACCTTCAGCCTGGGAGCCTTCACACATTCCCTGATAAGCAGCGAACTGGAATTTTACTGCAAGCATCATCTCCTAAGCCCCAGTGATAGGACTAAGGTGGCATAGCCTCCAAATACCATTGCAAACATATACTGAATACCTATCCCAGCAGAAATGTTGTTAAACTGATTTTTCAGCTTTTATGGCCCTCTGAAAATAAGCTCAAGTTACACTATTCCAGATTCAGATGAAGCATTTAATTGTGTTAACCCATAGAAAATACAGGATCATGGCTAGGATTTTCCAAAGGGGTAAATTAGGTACATAAAAACACCAGGCAGACACCAGTATATAAGCAAATTATTTGCTTCCCCCCCTGTGCACTGTGAACTATATTTTTTTAAAGTTTAAAAAAATCTCTCATTCATCCTAGACTTATTTTTCTGTTTTGTTTTTTTTCATTAGCCATTAGAGTCAGCTTACATGTACAACAGGGAAGATGAGACATAAAGTAGGACAGGAATGAGTCAGGACTGCAATTAACACAAACTTTTTGTCCTTCACAAAGGGAGTCTCTGAGTCACACTTAGAAGGAATCTTCTACAATGTATATTAGGTCTTAAAGAACAATTCCACAGAAAAAGTCTGGACACCAGTAGACTAGTCTATTAGAAGGAAGACAGTGCATTGGTTTCAAATCTTTGAGTAATTACAACAAAAAGGATTTAGTCTAGCTATTAGTAGTTGTCTAAAAATAACAAGTGTTTTACTTTGGAATCAAGTGAGGATCATGGGACTTTAGAGTATGGAAGCTATTATTAACATGCCAAATTTCTGAAACCACATGTATGATGGACTTTTCCTATCAGTTATTTTTAAATTAGGTAAAATATTTATTGTTCTAAATCTTAGGTAAAGGGTGTGTTCATGAGATCATACTGCTTAGTCAGAATTTTAATTTTAGCTTTAAAATTGTCTTCTACTCCTCTTAGAATGACTAATCTAGATAAATTAAGATACTTTATCCACAAGAAAAATTAAAACTATATAATTTTCTCAAAACATTTTATAAATAAAACATATTCAATCCATATTGAACTTAGCAGCAGAAATGCATACAAACATAGCTACACACACACAAACACAAACACACACACACACACACACACACACACACACTCACTCAAGGACCACAGCTAATACAAAAAGACAGTGTCTAACCACCAACGTGAAATCAGCCAAGTACCAACAGATTTGGCAAATCTATTTGCTCTTCTGAGGTTTTTGCCTATACTTATAGCACTGATTTTGCATAACTATGGTAAAATAACAAACAAATAAAGGATGAATTAAAGTGGCTATTTCTGAAAGGTCTGTGGCAAAGTGTTCTTCTCATTCTCCTAAAAGTACTGAATTCATCATCTGCTTATTTTTCAATGTGTCTAAAGGACTTCAATCTATATGTATATTTTTAATATAAGGTAATAAGAAAAATAAACTGATCATGGTCAGAGTAGTTGAAGTAAATGAGAGATAACTCTTTTTCCTTCAGTAAAGAGTCTAAACAAATTATTTTTAAGTGGCATAACTGACTAACTATAGATTTAACTGGTCATTTGTATTTGGTAAACTGTCCTATAATTTTGATATTATAAGTAATGTGAGTGATTTGTAAAATAACCTGCATGTGTTGGTAAATAAGATCTATCCCCATCAATATGGTCACTTTGGGAGTTACAGAATTAAGCAGTGATTCCATCATTGTGTGAAACATTTGGGACATGTCTCTTTCTTAGATCTTTAGAGTCAGCTTCACATTCTTTTGAGTAGTCTCAAATGACAGCAAATCTTTGGTGTTTTATATATTTGAGTTTTGGAAAGCAGACAAGTATTGCAGAGCCAAGTAGAATAAATACGTTTGGCTATTAAAGTGTGTAATGGAGAACCAAGATGGCAGCATAAGGTATACACCTATATGTGCTGTCTCTCGCAACTGCACCAAAACTACAACTAAAAGACAAAATGACTATCCCCCAGAACTACAGGAAAGCTGGCGGAGTAGAAGTTCTGCAACGAGAAGGAAAGAAATAAGTACATTGAGACCTTGTAGGATGTGCAGAGGCTCAGAAAGGCAGAGGTACAGAGATGCACGTGAATCAGGCTGGCTTGTGCTGTTTTTTGTTTGTTTGTTTGTTTTGTTTTGTTTTCAGTTGGGAGGGAGTTACAAGTTCCCAACTGCTCTGAACTCCAGTTTCTGGTGAGATTCTAGGGACCCAGACTCATAGAGGGAGAAACTGCCATCAGGTTGGAAAGGGAGTGTGGCTCTCTCCCAGAGTTGGCACAGGAATCATTGTATACTATGCTGGGACGTGGGGCACAGGACACTGAACAGAAGGCTGCAGAGAGGGCTGACTGGCAGCCATTGCTGTTTGCCACACCCTAGGCTAGTGGCTCCCTGAAACCCTACCCGCCCAATTTGCAAACCCACCCAGCTGTGCTGCCACTTTTGCATATGAATGGCCTGCCCTCTGGCACCTTAACCTAACAAACTGCAACTGGGTTAGATAACTCCAAAACTTCCAAACTCCAAGCAAAGAGGAGAAATCTGCAAATTTCCCTATAGCTCCTGCTGGGTGGCCTCAGACACTAGCTGACTTGCACCTCCTTGGAGATCCAGGAACCAGTATACCTACAGGTCAGTGTGATATGACACCAGATTTCAACTCCTCACATACATAAGTGAGCACTAAAGCTCCACTGAAGCAAATCCTGTCCCATAGGGGTGTCTCCAGCACAGCAGTTCTTCCATTAATAGATACAGCTAATCCTCACAGTCAATTGGCCTGGAGGTAATTCGTCCCAGTGAACCAATAGCAATCAAGGCTTACCTACACAAAGGGATGCACCAAAAGTGTCCACCTCAGGTGATTGGGTAGGCGGAGCTACTGCACCCTAAAGGACAACTAGCACACAAAGCCACTCTATCAACACAGGGAAGCAGTCAAAATGCAGAGACAAAGAAACATGTCACAAATGAAAGAAATGGAGGAAAGCAAAGGACTGGACATAGAGTTCAAAAACACATTTATAAGGTTACTCAAGAATCTTCTACAAACCGCTGAGAAACTTAATGAAACCTCTGAGAAACTTAGTGAGACCTTCAAGGATCTTAATGAGAATGCCAAAAAATGTAAAAGGACCAGTCATAAATTAAGCATACACTGTCTGAAATAAAGAATAATATACAGAAATCCAACAGCATACTAGAGAACCCTAAGAAATAAATCAAAGGTCTGAAATATGAGGAAGCAAAAAACACCCAACCAGACAAACAAAAGGAAAAACAGAATCCAAAAATGTCAAGATAGTGTAAAGAGCCTCTGGGACAACTTCAAGCATACCAACATCAGAATTATGGGGGTGCCAGAAGAAGAGAGAGAGCAAGATATTGAAAACCTATTTGAAGAAATAATGACTGAACACTTTCCCTACCTGGTGAAAGAACTGGACTTACAAGTCCAGGAAGCACACAGAACCCCAAACAAAAGGAATCCAAAGAGGACAACACCAAGACACATCATAATTAAAATGCCAAGGGCAAAAGACAGAGAGACTCTTGAAAGCAGCAAGAGAAAAACAGTTCGTTTACCTACAAGGGAGTACCCATATGACTGTCAGCTGATTTCTCAACAGAAACTATGCAGGCCAGAAGAGAGTGGCAGGATATATTCAAAATGATAAATAGCAAGAACCTACAACTAAGAGTGCTCTACCCAGTAAAGCTATAATTCAGAATTGAAGGTCAGATAAAGAGCTTCACAGACAAGAAGAAGCTGAAGGAGTTCATCACCACCAAACCAGGATTATATGAAATGCTGAATGTCGGAAACCAAACATTGTTCTCACTAAATGGATGTAAACAGGAGACCAGAAAGCTGGTCAACCTTAACTGCTCTGAAAGGTCAGAGCTAATTACTCACCCTTTAGTTGAAACATTGTTGGCTGAAGTAACCTCTACCTGTTTGTTTCATGTTAATTTCTGTTTTTGTTATTTCCTGCCTAAAGGCTAGGGGTGTGTCCCAAAGTCTTAATAAAAGGAAGAAAAAGGCCAGAGCAAGTGGCAGTCCTTTCCACTAGAGGAAGGCTCCCGCCTGGCCCCCCAATATCGCCAAATTAATATTTTCTAGTCTCTCATTTCGTTTGCGTGGGCCTCCTTCAGAACCCGAACCCTGACCCGGGAACCCTGAACCACACAGGACGTGGAAAGAGGTTCCCACATCTGGTGCCCGACAGGGACTTCGGAAAGAGGTGCTCACATCTGGCACCTGACCGTGGGACATCTGGAGGAGAAGGTATTATTCGCCTAAGAGTGAAGGAAGGAAAATTCACCAAGGAAAATGGTGAGGGAAGATTCACCTAGGAAAAGGTGAGGGGAATTCAACGTACGCAAAGCCCACGGATTAACTACAGAGTCACGATCTGTAAGTAGGGTGGGAACGTCTTTTGCAGCCAGGCTAATGGGGAAGAATTAGGTTATAAATATAAAGTAAACTTTATTTTAGACTTTTGGTTTGCAAGCTTAAATAATGTGGTTTCTTGTTCAAATTAAAATCTTAGTTTGCATTTGGAATCTGAAATCTGTAATAAGTGAAACTCCACTGCTGAAACCACCTCTGGTGTGGAGAAATTCAAAGGTGGCAGGAGCGGGCAAGGCTCTCTGCTTTCCTGCAATGAGATTACTGAAAGTTTCATTTAAAAATTATAAGAGAAATCACAGGGAAATGCTAATCTTGGCCAAATTAGGTGCTAGTTATTACTTCAGAAAGCGAAAAAGAAAGAAAAAAATTTAAGATCTGTCTTTATCTTTTAAGCATGAAAAGAAATTAGGCCAGATTTGTTTCTGATGCTTTCCCCCTGAAATAAGCAGAATGTAGAGGAAGAGAGACACTGTGGCAATCCAGTATGAAAGTCCACTCTCCCAGTATACTAATCTAAAGAGTCCTTTCTCACCATGAAAAAGTTTTGAAAATTTAGAGATGTGTCTGGAATTTCTGTACTCGTGAGGAGAAAAGCCCGGCTTAAAAAGAAATGCGCGCAATTGTCCACCTTTTTGGACATATTAGACAGGGTTTTAAGCTGGAATCTCTCTGCAAAAGCTGCAGAAAAAGAGAAACCCAGAACTGGTCTTTATTTTTTAAGAAAAGTGGCATAAAGGAACCAAAAGGAGAAGATTTTGTGTTATTAATCAAGGTTTTCAGCTAAATGCAAATTAAATTGGGAGAAAATAAAATAAAATTTCTCTAATAATTCAAAATTCAAAATACATTGTTGATTGGTCTAATAAAAAAGGATTAATTCTGTGATTCCCAACTGACAGTTTAAAAATATAATTGATATCTTAAGATAATTATAAAAAATATTATAATCTTTAAATCATATATGAATATATATATTTGATGTTTTTTTCCATGTTAAAATTCCAAGGCTTTAACAGAGATGATTCTTGTAAAGCTGCATGGGCCCAGAGTAATACAAGAAATTTGTTCTCTCTTTTTAAAGGACATCTTCTTAAATTTAACCAATCTAATATACTTGAAATTGCATGGAAAGCTTTATCAAATAAGAATTAATAACTATATTTTAAATGTTATGAAGATTTTGGTCTCTAAGAAGGGCAAAATTAAGTAACTAAATATTTCTTAAAATTCCAACATTAGAATTTACAATGACAAAAAGCCCATAGCTGCCTATATTCTTAAGCTAGAGGCGGGGCAACATTTGTGGCTTGTGAATCAGACATAAACATTTACTAAATTTGCTTTGCTTTTAAAATTAAGATACCTACTTTAATTAATAAATTAGCTTTTTAAATAAAAATCAAGGTTTTCAGCTAAATAAAGAGCCAATGTTTTTGTAAGCAATTTGATTAAGTATTCTAACAAAATAACTAAGACCTTGTCTATACAAAAAGAAATAGATAGACAGTTTGAAGTTGAATTGCCATGCCCTACAACAAAAGAATATCCTTACATAATATTATTCTACATTGTCATTATAATTTTTTTGACAAATATCCCCCCAAAACTTACAATCTAATTCTCTGAATATTTGGTAGCAATTTAAAAAAATAAAAGGAATTAAGGCAGTGAGGAGGCACTTGAGCATTCTATATTGGCTTTTCTTGCTCTTTTTTCCAAGAGAGACCCACCCACAGCTGTTGCCTGAGCTTTCTGTTCATGCTGAAGTTGAAGCCTCGTGTTGGCTGGTACCATGAATCTGTCTCTCACCCAGTGGTGTGAGCTGGGCCCTCCCTGGAGAAGAAACCTGGGTTCCCCAAGATATGTGATCAGTGCTGGGACCCTGCCAGCAGGCGAGGGGATCCCAAGGCAGGTACTGGGCGTGGAGGCCACAAGGGCATCTGCTACCAAGGAGACAGAACTGAACTTCACATCAACCTGCTTGGCCCCGGAGAATGGCTGGTTAGCCAGTGACGGGTGGGTAAGATTCCTCAGAGGAGGAACAACCTAAGACAGGCACAGTCGCAGAGGGGCCATCAGGAGAAAACTTGGGGATCAACGGAGGTGAGGCACAGATCCTCACCCCCCCAACATTGCAGGGGCTTGAACATTCGCCCCTTCTGAGGGAGGTCTCCTGCCCCATGGCTGCTTCACTTCCCACGCCCAGCTCCGATCGGGACCCAGGTGACAAGACAGAGACTTGGCCCAGCTCCATTCGGGACACAGATGACAGACAAAGATTTGGTACAGCTCAGATTGGGACCCAGCAACAGACAGATTTAGCTGGCTGCTGCCCTATATTCTAAATCCAATTTAACACCAGGAATGCTCAGGGCCTACTCAAGAATGCAAATAATCCTTTCCACTAATATTTATAGGATAAAACTAAGATTATTGTTAGAATATTAAATTTAACAATAAAATACAGTGGTACCTCGAGATACGAGTTTAATTCGTTCCATAACCTTGAGGTGTGGGAAACTATGAGACGCTTGAGTCGCAGTAAACTGGTGGGTCGTGTGCAGCCGGCCGATCCGCGTGATTACTCATATCTCAACTGTTGCTCATATTTCAAAGCAAAAATCGCTCACTCCATGGCTCGTCTCTCAAAAATCGCGTATGTTTAGGGCACTCGTATCTCGAGGTACCACTGTAGTAGTTAAATTTTCAAATTAATTTAATTGGTTAATTGAAATAGGTGAATATTCAAGAAAATTTAATTGTACTGGAAAAAAGTTATTCCTAAAGTATTAACAAAAATTTCTATTGGTAGTTCATTGCATGGTAAAATTACTTAACATGCAATAAACATAAAGCAGTCATATTTGCATTATAAAAATTTTCCAAAAGCCTCATAAGTAAATAAAAAAGGGGGGATAGTACAGTAATATTATGTAAGGAAAAGTATCCTGTAAGCAAATTACATCTAGAAAATTTTTTTTACTTAACAGCAAGACACCCATGAAAAACATACATGGTATTAAAATAAGCCAAAGGAAAATCATTTGGGCAAAAATAAAAAGGATCCAAAGTCAAATTTATAGAAAAAATTCCTTTACTAACTTTTGGTCGAGAATGTTTATATATTTTCAGAAAAACAGCTCCAAGACCATGTGAATTCCTACAACAGAGAATGCTCCAGCTATGAAGACGAGAGGAGAAACAGTCTAGAGATGGAAGATGCTGATGACACCTTGCCATCCTAACAGTCAGCAGCTGTGCATTGATGCAGGTTGCCTAGGACCAAACCAGAGAGGGTCGGACCTGCATTGCCACCATTTGTCCACCATTCAGAACTGAAATATCATTGCTAATACGTACATTCAAAAAACTGTTGGACATTGAAACTGGGACTCAAAGGACTGTTGGTCCAGAAAGAAAGATACTATAGACTTATTCATTTACCTCTTAGCATAGCCACTGTTGCTTGTCTTATTTTTTGTTCTTAAGATTTATTTCTAGTCTGCAGATTCAAGATTTTTTAGAGGAAAGAAAACGGGGGAGATGTCGGAAACCAAACATTGTTCTCACTAAATGGATGTAAACAGGAGGCCAGAAGGCTGGTCAACCTTAATTGCTCTGAAAGGTCAGAGCTAATTACTCACTGTTTAGTTGAAACTTTGTTGGCTGAAGCAACCTCTACCTGTTTGTTTCATCTTAATTTCTGTTTTTGTTATTTCCTGCCTAAAGGCTAGGGGTGTGTCCCAAAGTCTTAATAAAAGGGAGAAAAAGGCCAGAGCAAGTGGCAGTCCTTTCCACTAGAGGAAGGCTCCCGCCCGGCCCCCCAATATCGCCAAATTAATATTTTCTAGTCTCTCATTTCGTTTGCGTGGGCCTCCTTCAGAACCCGAACCCTGAACCGGGAACCCTGAACCACACAGGATGTGGAAAGTGGTTCCCACAGCTGAAGGGTATTCTTTAAGAAGAGGAAGAAGAAGAAAAAGATAAAGATAAAAATTATGAACAATAAAGTGACAACAAATACATACCTATCAACAAGTGAATCTAAAAATCAAGTGAATAAAAAATCTGATGAACAAAATCAACAGGTGAATATAATAGAATTAGGGGCATAGAAAGAAAATGGACTAACAATGCTCTGGGGAAATGGGGTGTGAGAGGTGCGGGAAGAGATTGGACAAAAATCTTACACCTATGAATTAGGATAGTGGTGGTGGTGGTGGGGAATCAGGTGGAGAGGAGCTATGAGGGGGAAAAAAGAGGAACATCTGCAATAAACTGAACAATAAAGATTTATTAAAAATAATTAAGTGTGTAATACTAATGATTGGTTATAAACTAGGTTCAACTATATAGGAATAATATTAAATTTCTTTAGCTCTAATCGTAGTACTCTGAAGACCGTTTATTGGTAGAAATAAATTCTTGTTTGGTAATAAAGGCAATATAGTCTTTAAATATAAGTAAATATATAAATCTGTGTACTCTGTGTATGTGTGTGGCAGGATTCTATAGCAGGATAAGACCATTAATTTTACAGATAAATAAAAGGAGGCCCAGCACCTCCTAGTAAAGTATATAATAAGTGCTTATTAGGTGGTAAAATATTTTCTATGTAGCCAAAACAATGATCTATGGAGAAATGTACAATATATTTTAAAACACTGTTACACTGTGAAGTTTATAAGTATAGCAAACATCAATCCACTTGCCTGCCTACCCATACTTCTTTCTTGGAGAACCTGCTCTTCTGTAAGTTCCTGGAAGAGGCAGCCATCCTATCAGCATGTGGATCTTCTCCCTGCCCTGGCTGATTGGACACAGGCTGGGCACCAGACCCATCGGCTAGGCTTGCCCAATTAGATTCTGTCACAAGAACCTAAACCCAAAGAGACTGGTGTCACGTAAAGACAGACATTTAAAGTAAGAGCCATATGTCTCACAATTATATTAGTCATGTTCAAACAAAGAAAAACAATGGAGAAAAAGGGGACAGAGATGAGTGAGACCATTCAAGGACAGAGAAAGCAACTAATATTTCTAACTTCTCAGTTTTGGTTCCAGTCAAATGCACTCTGTGTTTTTGTTTGTTTGTTTTTTTCCTATCCGTGGATATCCAAAAGGTCATTATCATATGCTTAAGCAAATATTTCTCCATTCAAGCCAGCTAGAGTAAATTTCTATTTCTTGTAAAGGAACAAACCAAAGACAATGTGTTATTGGGTTTCTACTCTACCCTTTAACTTTTTAATAAATACATGAAAAATTTAAGTTTTAAACTATTCATGGACTAGCTGAATGCCCAGAGAGATTAAATGATTTCCATCAAGTGGCAGGTCAGAGACTAGAAACCAGATATCCTTACACGGCACATAGCATCTATCAGTAGAGTTTTCTGGTTCAGAGCACAGACCCTCCTTACCTCAATTCTCCTCTCTAGAAAATATGGTATGATTATAGTGCTTAATCTAACCAAAGGGTTGTTATGAGAATTAAAATAGTCACCCTATGATGCAAATAGTAATAGCTGATTGAACCTGGGTAGGAACTTGACCAAATTGGCAGCCACCCTAAGCTCTGATGTACCTGGGCCTGGTGAGAAGGGCGGGGAGGGTACTAAATAGTATTCCTCTAACAGGAATGTGGAATTGGGACCCACATTTGTCAGGAGGTAGAAGAGGTAAAAGGGGCAGTTATATCAGGGCAACCCCTCTAAAAAGGCCCATGAACTTGTGCTATGGAGGACCCCAGAGCTGATTTGAAAGTAGTACAAAGACCCAGTTTTCAGGGATCTAGGCCTATATGTTTCCTTCCCTGAATTCCCATAAGTCTCTCTGTATCTCTCTAACAAATATTCAGTTTAAGTAGCTTTTTGTTACTTGCAATCCAAAGAGATACAATTAAATAAAGTGTTTATTATTACCTTAGCTTTTAGTATGAAAATGAACAGCCATTACAGATACGGGGCTTAGGTGGTAGGGAATGGTTCATATGCTTCCCATCTCAAATGTATCTTCCTGGCGCGCTCACACTGTTTCCAGCACCATCAGCCTGATGCTCTCATCTCTCTTTCTGGGTAGAAGTGCTTTTTCACCATCTTATCACCAGGAACTAAATGGCACAGGTTTTAAGAATGAGTAGTTAATCATTCTATATCCATTTAGCATCACTGGATTCATTTTGTTTAACATGATAGATAGTAGTTGAAGCCTATATTCTTCCAATTAAAATGTGAAAATGTTCTTTACTGAGGTCCTTTACCCTACATGGCTAACCAAAACCTGAGAGCCATGTTCTATAATTAGCAACCTGAAAATATTTTTTAACCTGAGCAAAAACAAGAAGAAAAACAAGAGTGCTGCAAATTGTAAACAAATTTCGATGATTTATAGGAAGAGAACTCTACAAAGCTTCCTTAATGTCAGGGTATAAACAGTTTTTAGTGCTGTTTAGTTAAATGTTAATTATAAAACTCATTGAACTGAATAAGAATTAGGATTGTCAGACAAAAGCTTGTAAGGGGTTAATTAATTCATCTGAACTACATAGCTCAGCTGAAAATGGACTCATTATTCTCAGCCACCAACTTTGTCTGTGTCTCAGTACTGTCCTCCTTTCTCCATCAGATTCACCCTGTTGCACCCCAACCCCAGTAGCAAATGTCAGGAGAAAGAAATGTTTAAAAGAAAATGTGAGCTAAAGGCATTTTGCCAGGGTATGTCAGGGGGTACAAAGATGTCTGCAGGAACAGAGTTGGAAAGATCATTTATTAGTACACCATGGTTCATAACATCCCAAAGGGTTCAATATTTTCATTATGCACACAAACATAGTCCCTCCTCCATTTCAAATGCCACATTACAGCTAAGCCTGGAGCTTTTTTTAAAAAAAGCTTTCCTCTGAAATTATTAATAACTTGAAGTTCCCTGGGTTATTATTACAGTCAAAATGCATCAATATGGATACTTATATACTCTCTTTTATGCTATTTTAAATAACCGAGTATTTAGTGGGAACAGTAAAGAATTTATAAGCTATATACAGAAAAGCCTAGAGGAAGGTGGCAATATCCCTGACTCTAAGGAAACGGCTCTTGAAGCTTATTAAGCACGTGTAGGAGACTGTAATAGGATTATGAGTTTTGGTTTAGCCTGTCCATCATTTCAAAATCCTCATAACTAAAGGAAATATCTTCATAGGGGTCTGAGTTTAATATTGAAGCTGCTTTATTTAATTTTCCCCATTTTATAATGCTGAGTGCTAATTAGTTCCATCCACTTTCTTCAGGCTTGTCAATATGGCAACTTGGAAGCTAAGAACCTGCTGAATTATGGATTAACCAGTTCTGTAACAGTGTGTTCAAGCAACCTAGTTAGCTACTCCAAAGTGTAATGTTATTATGGGCACAGAAAATATTCTTTTATTATATTCTGCTTAAAATCAGAAAAATAACTCCCTAACAGTAAAAATGATTTATTTTTGATGTGTTAATGAACACTTTAGATACACAGCCTAAGTAAAATTTTCTTTCGTGTGCATCAAACATAGTCTCTGACATTCACAAAATCCACAATATCTGCTATATAAAATGACAGCCTAACCTGAAACATTTCTTAAACACAGAAACAAATTTTAAAGGCAGAAAAGATTGAGCCTGACTAGCATGAGTTCGCTCATCTACCTCCACTTCTATTAAACCTGCATCCCAACCTCCCTGAGCCTTCCCATCACTTTCCTACTTCTGGCATTTTAATCAATTCCTTCTTTTTTCTGCAGCTTAGACTCTAGAATCAGCCCCTTAGGGTCATAAATTCTGGAGTTAGAAGGGAAGTTAAAGATAAACTGGTGTAGCTCTCTCATTTCAAAAGGAATTAACTGAGATACAAAGATCAAGTGACTTATTTGAGGGTCATACAAGCTTGGTGATAGTGGAGTTGAAAAATGAAGCCCAGCCTCCTGATCCCTGTTGTTCCTTTACCTTGTTAATATTCCACCCAGCCATGCCCAAACTCTCTGGCCTCACTGGGCTGTGGAGCTACCCCTCCAATACCTAATAGGCTCACCCTCTCCAGACATTAATTCTCTTAGCCTGAAAGAATCGAGCTGTGATTGAGTACTGACAAAACTCAACTTGGTTCTGTCTTGTGTGTTCCTTGCATACTCCCTGAGTGTGTGCAAATTCCCCTTACCTCCACAGACTTCCAATTCTATCTTCCTCTCCGCATTCCTAAAGAATGATCTTGTTTTTTACCTTGTTGTAGAAATGAGTGTCTCCCACAAGTTTTTTCATCTGTCTTCACCTAGACATTGATTACCTTCTATCCTGTCCATCTCTGTCAGAAATAGCTTTTCTTTCCTCCTCTCCTGAAGGCCAAAGCTTTTACAGTATTTCACTCCTTTCCTCACCAGCACCTTCAATAATTCCCTCTTAATGGCTGCCTTTTCTTTAAATCCAAACTATTAAAATTAATTGATAATTTTTAATAATAACAGTAACAACAACTAGCTAGTACATATAAAATGCTTATCAGGTACCAGGTACCATTTTAGGGACTTGGCAAGTATTTATTCATTCAATCATCATAGTAATATATGAGGTAGGTATTATTACAGTCATGCTATTATTTTATAGATAACTAGAGGCCTGGTTTAAAAAATTTGTGCATGGGTGGGGGTATGTCCCTCAGCCTAGCATGCATCCTCTCTAATCTGGGACCCCTTGAGTCCCTCTCACAATCCAGGACTGCTGGCTCCCAACCGCTTGCCTGCCTGCCTGCCTGATTGCCCCTAACCACTTCTGCCTGCTAGCCTGATCAACCCCTAACCACTCCCCTGACAGCTTGATTGATGCCTAACTGCTCCCCTACTGGCCTGGTCACCCCTGGTTCCCCCCCCAACTGTCCTCCCCTTCAGGCCTGGTTGCCCCCAAATGCCCTCCTCTGCTGGACCAGTCAACTCTAACTGCCCTCCTCTGTTGGCCATTTTGTGGTGGCCATCTTGTGTCCACATAGGGTTGGCCATCTTTGACCACATGGGGGTGGCCATCTTATGTGTTGGAATGATGGTCAATTTGCATATTACCTCTTTATTATATAGGATGAAACTGAAAATACAGAGAGGTTAAGTAGGACTGCTAGGATTTAAACCCAGAAAGCTTAGCTCCAAATTCTGTACTCCTAATAATCACACTGCCTCCTTAATATATGTCATGCCTATACCATCAATTATTAGTTCAATTACTTTGGGCAATTTACTGAGCTTCTTGGAGACTCAGTCTCTTATACGTAAAAGTAGAGGCCCAGTAAATAAAATCCGTGCATGGAGGGGGAGCGCCTCAGCCTGGCCTGCACCCTCTCTATTCTGGGACCCCTTGGGGGATGTCCGACTGCAGGATCAGACATAAACCAGGAATCAGACACCCTCTCAGAATCCAGGACCACTGGCTCCTAACTTCTCACTTGCCTGCCTGCCTGGTTGCCCCTAAATGCCCTCCCCTGCCAACCTGGTCACCACTAACTGCCCTTCCCTGCTGGCCTGTTTGCCCCTAATCGCCTCTGCCTCAGCCCCTACCACTGTGGCTTTGTCTAGAAGGATGTCCAGAAGATGTCTGGTCTAATTAGTATATTACCCTTTTATGCTATAGATGAGAATAATATTGCTAATCTTGTAGGATTGATATAAGAATTAAGTGAACTGGAGAATATATGTAATCCACTATGCCTGTCATATATGAATCAGTCAATAAATGACAGTTGGTATAATGACAGTTAATATAATGATGATAGGTTTTATAATATATATAAGAAATCCTTACCAAGGACTGTTCTTAGCACTTCACCAATGTTAACTCACTTAGTGCCCAAAACAACCATGAGGGGAATCCTATCATTTCTATTTTATATATGAGAAAACAAAGTCATGAAGTGTCAGAAGCAAAAATTGTACCCAAGCAATCTAATTATAGAGTCTACTAGGTAGACTCTCAGTGTAATAGTTTTTTATAGGAGGAAAAACTTGAGATATCCCTGTCACAGGAAAACAGAATAGATGCATATCAGTAAGTAGGAAAAGATAGTCTGCTGTAGTGTTTCCCAAACTTGTAAACTCAAGAAAGTTATCTGGAGAGTAAAAACATATAGAAAAACAAAATCAGAATCCCAAGCTCTATCCCAAATCTACTGGGAATGGAAATCAATAGAAGTTAATAGTGTAACAAAATCAGAATCACTTAGGTAGCTTTTTAAAATTCCCATGCCTAGAGGTTCTGCTTTAGCATATCCATGGTGGTTCTCAGACCTCACTTATATTTGGGGGATGCTAGGGAGCCAACACATAAGTTTGAAAACTGGTAAATAAAGAAAAAGAATCAAGCACTCATCTAGCCTTCTGTTTATGAAATATACCTCAATGTAACAACAACAACAAAAAAAAGCTGTTTAGGGGACAGTTCTCTCTTTTTTTAAAAATACTGTATTGATTTTTTACAGAGAGGAAGGGAGAAGGATAGAGAGTTAGAAACATCGATGAGAGAGAGATATCGATCAGCTGCCTCTTGCACACTACCCACTGGGGATGTGCCCACAACCCAGGTACATGCCCTTGACCAGAATCGAACCTGGGACCTTTCAGTCTGCAGGGCGATGCTCTATCCACTGAGCCAAACCAATTTCGGCCAGTTTTCTTTATAGAAGTATTCCAAATAATAAACAAGAGGAAATCATCATTTCACTCTTTTGAATTAAGGGATCTAGGCAATGAGTCAGTGGATGCTAATATTATATGAGTCAATCAGTCACTATGTGTTTTATTATAAAATGATACACATATATTTGGGCTGGGGAGATAGAGAAAGATATATGTCAATAATACGAGTGAAGTGCAATAAGCAAAATACAAACTGTCAACAAATGACCTGGTTGCATCCACAATTCCTCTAAGATGGATCCCCCAAATTATCCCCAGCCCTTGTTATTACTGCTCTGGTATAGTTCTCTTTCACATTATTTCTGGGTTGGTCTATGTGACCAATAGAATATGCCAGAAACTTTGTCATTTCCAAGGGTAGGACAAATTTCCTCTCTGTGCTCCCTCTTAAATTACTCAGTCTTGGGGAAGCCAGCTGCCATGTTGTGAAGAGACTCAAGAAACCCTACAGAGAGGCCCACAAGGTGAAGTGAGCTAGGAAACAGATTCTCCAGCCTCAGTCAAGCCCACAGATGACTGCAGCCTGGCCGACATGCTGAGTGCCACTTCATGAGACATGAGACAGAGTCCCTCAGCTAAATCCCTGACACACAGAAACTACAAGATAATAAACACTTGTAATTTTAGGTCACTAAACTTTGAGGATAATTGGTTATATAGCAATTGATAACTAATGCAAAAGGTATCATCTAATTTAAAAGGGACTTAAGAGGACAAAAACAATAAATTATTTAGCTCCTGATTCAAACTGGGGGGTGGGAGGGGAAGTAGTAGATAATCAAGAAAATGTGAATGCTGAATATTTAAGAAGTTTTTTAAAAATAAATTATAATAGACTTTATTAAAAATAATCCTTATATTTTGTGAATACATATAGAAATATTTACAGATTAAAAATGCAATGTTTAAAATTTGCTTGGAAATATCCAAGGAATGGGTGTATAGATAGAACAAGACTGACCAGGAATTAATCATTGTTGAAGCTAGGTTGGGTTCATTATTCTACTACTAGAGGTTGGATGCACAAAATTAATGCATGAGTAGGTCCCTAGGCCTGGCCGGCAATCGGGGCTGACTGGGGACTTCCAGCTGCCAACCAGGGCCTCCCTTCCCCAGCGGCCGGTTGCTGGCCAAGGCCTTCCTTCATTCTGTGCCATTCCCTGGTGGTCAGTGCACATCATAGTGAGCAATTGAACTCCCAGTCTCCCAGTCAAACTCATGAGGGGACAACTTGCATATTAGGCTTTTATATATATAGATTTCATTTTTTTATATACTTGAAAATTTAAAAATGAAGAATAAGAACAAAGAAAAAAAAAGAGAACCAAAAGCAGTTTGGCTCAGTGGATAGAGTGTCGGCCTGTGGACTGAAAGTTCCCAGGTTTGATTCCGGTCGGGGGCATGCACCTTGCTTGCAGGCACATCTCCAGTGTGGGGTGTGCAGGAGGCGGCTGATTGGTGTCTCTCTCTCATCGATGTTTCTGACTTTCTATCCCTCTCCCTTCCTCTCTGTGAAAAATCAATAAAATATAATAAAAAAAAAAGAGAGAGAGAACTGACTGACCATCAAGGCACATCAGCTGAAATAATTCCAGCTAAACCACCCAATTAGGAGAGATGAGTTTTCAATAGCCATACAGGTTCATCTGTGGGTGGCAGTGCATGCAAATTGTACATATTGTACAAACTGTACATTGTATATACATATAGATTTATACATATCTTACCTCTTCATTGTGACCATGTTGTTTCTCCCTAGGAAGACATAGGATAGTAGCTTGGGAATATTTTTTATTCATTTACTGTTTGGCATTCATCATTGAGGTTTGCTTTTAAAGTATAAGGAGGACTGCCAGAGACCAAACATTGTCTCACTAATAGATGTGAACAGGAGACCAGAAGGCTGGTCAACCTTAATTGCTCTGAAAGGTCAGAGCTAATTATTCACTGTTTAGTTGAAACATTGTTAGCTTAAGCAGCCTTTACCTGTTTTTTTTTTCATATTAATTTCTGTTCTTGTAATTTCCTGCCTAAAGGCTATGGGTGTGTCCCAAAGCCTTAATGAAAAGGAGAAAAAGGCCAGAGCAAGAAGTAGTCCTTTCCACTAGAGGAAGGCTCCTGCCTGGCCCCCCAATATCGCCAAATTAATATTTTCTAATCTCTCTCTTCATTTGCATATGGCCTCCTCCAGAACCAAAACCCTGAACGGGGAACCCTGAACCACACGGGACCTAGATATTTCTGTAGGAAAAAAGACATAAATTTAAAGTAAGACATTAAGAAGAAAAGAAGCAGGGGATTACTGATGAAGCATGATTCTGAAGGGGGTAAAAAGAGTGTTTTGAGGAGCACAATGTGGGCTGCAGCAAAGGGTACTGAAGGAACTTGGAAAATAGGGACATCTACTGAGATTGATGGGGGTAAGTTTCAGTTTAAGGGACTGAGGTCAGAAGAGCAAATCTGGAATGAACACCAAGGTATGTGATTCAGTGAACAAGTAAGGATATTGCTAAGCAGTAATGAAGACTCAGCTAATGCTATAAGTGAATTTCATATATAAAAGATGAAGGTAATATTTGAGATTCTTCCACAAGGGCAATGAATTCATTTTTAGTATTTATTTTGTTTTGTTGTTATTGTTTGATTTTTATTTTTTTAAGAGGAGAGGATTGAGTAGCATCTGTAACACAACTAACAGGGAGATATGATTCTAAATACTATATTCTTTATGTTGCATATTTTTTCTCAGGAAACTTTCCAAATAGCTTGAATAATTTATGATTTGATTTTAATACTTTGCAATAATTTATAAATATGTAAATATATCTTCTCTTACTTTGTGAAAGTCTGCAAAAGCAAGGGTCAACCAACAAAGGCAACATCAAACAGTAAAAACCTCACATTGGAGGAAGAAGATATATTTTAACACTGAATTGAGCCATTAACAAAAGAATAAAGACAATCACTTAAACAACTGTTTCCATGGCCATCTGAAAATAATGCCTCAATAAATAGCTATGAACACATAGGAGAGGGAGCTTAAATATAATAATACTAGAGGCCCAGTGCACAGAATTATGCACCTGTGGGGTCCCTCAGCCTAACCTGTGCCCTCTTGCAATCTGGGACCTCTTGGGGAATGTCAGGCAGAAACCAGCACTCCGACATCTCCTGAGGGATGTAATAGAGCACTACTCCCTTTCATCCTGCTGCACCTGCTGCTGCCACTGCTTGGTGCTCCTGCGTTGAGCATCTGCACCCTGGTGGTCAGTGTGTGTCATAGCAACTGGTGGTTCTGCTGTTTGGTTGATTTGCACATTAGCCTTTTATTATACAGGATAATGTCTTATTATGGGCAAGGCCTCTAATTCCATTTTTTTTTAGGTAGTTAAAGGGAGGGGCAGAATTTTCACTTGAGCCTGAAGCTAAAATTGCCCTTAGCTCAAAAATCTGCATACTATTGAGACATATCTTGGTGAGGCTCATTCTGAAACCCCACTCTGTTCTATTATGTGTATAAGTATTGGGAACCATCTTATCTCTTCAGTGAAAGCAACCTTTTGTTATGTTACAATGCCTAACTGTATCTCATGAGTTGTGTTTTAGCTTCAAGCCTGTATCCACTATTCATGCAGCAACTTCAGCTCTTCTGTTCAATATTTACCTGGTATATCTTTTATTTTCTCTAAATATTTCTATATTTTTTATGTATAAGATAGGAATAGCCCATGGACACAGACAATAGTCTGGCAAAGGCCTGGAAGGGGCAGGTGCAGGGTGGAAGAGATCAATGGGGAAAAAAACAAAAACCTAAAACAAAGGGACATCCTTAATACTTTCAACAATAAAGATACATTTTAAATAAAGGAAAATATCTTAATTAAAAAGAGTTTTATGTGAAATAATATAAGTACATTGGTACTGCGAGATACGAGTTTAATTCGTTCCGTAACCTTGAGGCGTGGGAAACTATGAGACACTTGAGTCGCGGTAAACTGGTGGGTCCTGTGCAGCCAGCCAATCCTCGCGATTACTCCTATCTCAAATGTTGCTCATATTTCAAAACAAAAATAGCTCGCTCAATGGCTCATATCTCAAAAATCTCGTATGTTAGGGCACTCGTATCTCGAGGTACCACTGTACTTGCTTTATACTGTACTTTATATTCTCAACTCCTCTCAAAGAGATGTTAATTGACCCTATGTTCATTGACTGCCAGACTGACTTCCACCATGCCAACCTTGCATTGACTGCCATGGGGGCTGCTTTTCTTTCCTGGCTTCGGTCTGGGCCTGATTGCAGCCCCCTCAGCAGTCAGTGCTGGGTTGTTGAGGCACCTGCAGCACGAAAGCTGGGTTGCCAGGACTAACTTCTCCCATGCCTACCCAGCACTGACTGCCACAGCAGCTGCGATCAGACCATGCTTTTCTCTCCTAGCCTCTGTCTATGCCTGATCACAGCTCCCTTGACTGCAGGACTGAATTCCAGTGTTTGGATGAGCCTTCAGTCATTTTGGACATTATGGACCCTGGCTCTTTATATGTATAGATTGCATTATTTCATAGGACAAATAGCTGTAGAGCAATTTCATTTAAAATTATATCTTAGCTATCCAGAAACCTCAGAGAATGAGTTGATCTGGATAGGTGAGAATATATATATATGGTGTTTTATTTTTAATTCTCACCTGAGGATATGTTTTTATTGATCTTAGAGAGAGAAAATCAGAGAGAAAATCAGAGGGTAACTTCCAACTGGGGATCAACCCTGCAACCTCTAGGAATGTGCCTGGACTGGGAATCCAACTCACAATCTTTTGGTATACAGGACAACACTCCAACCAACTGAGCCATTTGGCCAGGGCTCAAATAAATAGCAACATTTTTTATCTTAGTCACTTTATATAGGGATGTTTCAAAGATGTATTAATCACTTTGCTGTCTTTGCAAAGAGAATCTACTGAAAATACATCTTTGCTGATTCATCCTATCTAATAAAAGAGTAATATGCAAATTGACTGTATCTCTGCTACACCCTCCAGCCACACTCACCAGCCAGTCAGAGCAAGTATGCAAATTAACCCAACCAAGATGGCTGCAGCCACAGAGAGAGCAGGAGGGAGGCTTGGGTTACCTCTGGCAATGGAGGAAGCCAAGATTTTTGCACACCCTGGCTGGTGCTTAAGGCAACAAAGTTTCAATGGCTGTGTGAGCAGAAGGCTTGGCTCTGCTCCAGGGTACAAAGTTTCAATTGCAGAAGATAAATAAATCCCAGATACCAGGGCCTCCACTTGGGTCATCAGGGGGTGTGGCCAGCCTGCAAACCACCAAAGACCCCTCACCTAGGCCACCCCACACCCAAAGGGAACACCCACCCTGATCCAGGACACCCTTCAGGACAAACCAGCTGGCCCTCACCCATGCATTAGGCCTTTATCCTATCTAATAAAAGAGTAATATGCAGATTGATCATCACTCCAACACACAAGATGACTGCCACCATGTGGTCAAAAGATCCTGTCCCCATGTGGACACAAGATGGCCACCACAAGATGGCCAGCAGGGGAGGGCAGTTGGGAAGGACCAGGCCTGCAAGGGAGGGCAGTTGTGGGTGATCAGGTCAGCAGGGAAGGGCAGTTGGGAGGGATAAGGCCTGCAAGGGAGTCAGTTGGGGGTGATCAAGTATGGGTTTTGCATACTTTACAGATTTATAGCCATATTTTGAGGAGGTACAAAGCAGTTGAGGGGGGAACCCAGGCCCACAGGGGAGGTGTTAGGCATCAATCAGGCTAGCAGAGGAGTGGTTAGGGGGAGATCAGGCTGGCAGGCAGAAGGCAGGCAGGTGAGCAACCAGCAGTCCTGGATTGTGAGAAGGATGTCCGACTGCCCATTTAGGCCCAATCCAGGTAGGGGCAGTCTGACACCCTTCAAGGAGTCCCGGATTGGAGGGGGAGCAGGCTGGGCTGAAAGACACCACCTCCTGTGCACAAATTTCGTGCACTGGGCCTCTAGTATAATTATAATGCCCATTGAATACTATGCTGTGCTTTAAATTCAATAGGTCTTCAGGGCATATTTGAGGTGGGTCTATTTGTTTCTGCTCTGTGTTTAATGTTATTTTACACATTATAAATTATGTTTAAATGATCATTTTATTTATTCTATTGATATATAATCAGCATGTGGTCACAAAAAATATTAGGAAAAGTAGGAAATAAAAACTATCCATAGCACCATGTATATAGCCACTGAAACTGTCAATATTTTGAAACATTTCATTCTTATTTTTTAGCAACTATCTACACTAACAAAAGGGTAATATGCTAATTAGAGCAGACTTCTTCCATATGTCCATCTGGACAAAGCCACAGCGGCTGCAAAACCTGGGACTCAGGCCTCGCAGCCTCTGTGGCCAGCAGTGAGATCATACAGTATTTGTCTTTCTCTGACTTATTTCACTTAGCATAATGTCCTCCATTTACTCTGTTATTCAAGTTCACTAGTTTCTTATTGATTTTCTATCTGCATAATCTAGTCAATGTTGAAAGTGGGGTATATAGGCCCCTACTATTATTATATTGCTGCCTAAATCTCCCCTCAGTTATGTTAATATTTTCCTTAAATATTTAGGTGCTCAATGTTGTATGCATATACTATATTTATGATTGTTATATCCTCTTGATAAATTGACCCCTTTATCACTATATTCTTTTTGCCTCTTGTGACTGATTTAATCAAAAGTCTGTTTTATCTGATATAAATGTAGTTACTCCTGCTCTCTTTTAGTTCATTTGCATGGGATACCTCTTCTATCCCTTCACATTTAGCCTACGTGTGTCCTTAAAACTAAAGTGAGTCTCATTCTGTATCTTTTAACTGGAGAATTTAATCCACTTATATTTAAAGTAATTACTGATAAGTGATCTTACTACGACCATTCTATTGCTTTCTGAGTGCTTTTTAATTCCTTTCTTCCTATCTTGCTGTCTTTTAAATTTATTTTTGTTGTAAGTATGCTTTAATGCATTTCTCTTTACCTTTGTGTACCAATTATGTTTCTTCTCTGAGGTTGCCATGAGGTTTACACAAAACATCTTACCAATATAACTGTCTATTTTAAACTGATAACTTATCTTTAGATACATACAAAACCTCTACACTTCCACTTCTACTCCCCCCACATACATTGTATGCTATTGATTTCACACTTTACATCTTTTATATTGTGCATTTATTAACAAATTGTTGTAGCTATAGTAATTCTTAATAGTATTGTATTTTAATTTTATACTGGAGATGAAAATTATTTGTGTACTACTATGACAATATTAGGGTATTCTGAATTTGACTATGCATTTGCCTTTACCGATGAGTTTCATATTCCTATACCTTTTCCATTGTTATCCTGTGTCCTTTCATTTCAACTTGAAAAATATCCTTTAGCATTTCTTATAAGGGAAGTCTAGTGGTGATAAACCCCTTTAACTTTTGTTTTTCTGGGAATATCTTTTATCTCTCCTTCATTTCTGAAATACAGTTTTGGAAAGTGTGGTATTCTTGATTGGCAGTTTTTCTTTCAACACTTTGAATATACCATTCCATTCCTTTCTAGTCTGCAAAGTTTCTGCTGAGAAATCCACTGGTAATCTTATTGGGGTTCCCTTATATGTGATGAGCCATTTTTTCCTTGCTGCATTCAAAGTTCTCTCTTTGACTTTAAAATATTTTTAAATATGTTTAATTTATTTCAGAGAGAGGAATGGAGAGGAAGAGATTAATAGAAAATGATGAGAGAGAATCATTGATTGGCCACCTCCTGCATGCCCCCTACCAGGAACCAAGACTGCAACCTGGGCATGTGCCCTGACTGGGAATCTAACTGTGACCTCTTGGTTCATGGGTTGATGCTCAACCACTGAGCCATGCCGGCCATGCTGTTTTTGACTTTTAACATTTTGATTATACTATGTCTCAGGGTAATCTTTTCTGGGATAATCTTATTTGTGGTTCTTTAAACTTAATGTATCTGGATATTGACATCTCTCCACCAAATTCGGGAAATTTTCAGATTTAATTTCTTTAAATAAATTCTCTGCCTCTTTCTCCTCCTTCTGTGACTCTCATGATGCAAATATTCATTCACTTGATAGTATTCCATAAATCATGTAGCCTTTCTTCAGTATTTTTCTTTCTTTTTTGTTCTTTGTGTTCCTCTAGTTAATTTCAAGTGATCTGTTTTCAAATTTGCTGATTCTTTATTCTGATTAAGTCTGCTATTGAAACTTTCTATTGATACTAGAGGCCTGGTGCATGAAATTCATGCACAGGGAGGCGGTGTCCCTCAGCCTAGCCTGTACCCTTTCCAATCCGGAACCCCTAGAGGAATGTCCGACTGCTGGTTTAAACTGGCAGTCAGACATCTCTCTTGCAATCTGGGACTGCTGGCTCCTAACTGCTCACCTGTCTGCCTGCCTAATTCCCCCTAACCATCTCTGCCTGCTGCCCTGATGCCCCTAACTGCTCCCCTGTTGGCCTGATTTTCTCCTTTACTACCCTCCCTTGCCAGCCTGATGCCCCCAACTTCCCTCCCCTGCCAACCAGATTGCCCCCAAATGCCCTCCCCTGCTGGCCTGATTGCCCCTAACTACCTTTGCCTCAGTCCCTACCACCATGGCTTTGTCCAGAAGGACTTCTGGAAGATGTCCAGTCTAATTAGCACATTACCCTTTTATTAGTTTAGATTTTCACTTTTGTCACTGTATTCTTCAGCTCCAATATTTCTGTTTGTTTTTTCGTGTTTTCTATTTCTTTCTTAAACTTTCTCTTTTTGTTCATGCATTGGTTTACTGATTTGTTTAGTTATTCATGTGTTGTCTTGTCTTTCATTATATATCTTTAAAATGATTATTTTGGGCCCTGGCCAGGTAGCTCATTTGGTTAGAATATTGTCTCAATATGCCAAGATTGTGGGCTTAATCCTTGGTTAGGGCACATATAAGAAACAACCAATGAATGCATAAATAATTGGAACAAAAAATCACTATTTTTTTCTCTCTAATATCAATAAATATTAAAAAATGATTATTTTGAATTCTTGTCAGGCAATTTATAGATCTTCATTTCTTTGAGGTCAGTTACTGGAGCTTGAGCTTTAATTAGTTTCCTTTGGTAGTGTCATATTTGCCTGATTCTTCATGATCCATGAAGCTTTGCATTGGTATCTGTGCATCTAAAGGAAAAGTACCTTTCCCAGTTTCTACAGACTGATTTTAGTAGGTAAATACTTTCTCCTTTCAATTCCCCAGGCTCATGGGTTAATAGTCATGCTATTTGGAGCTGGGTCACAAGGCTGATGCTGCGTCTGCAGGTGATATGCTTGTTACTGGTGTCATGGCAGGTGCAGATCATGTATGGCCCCTGGATATATGGGATAGTCTACAGTATCTTGTTCAATAGGGTAGTGCAAAGATAAGGGTTTGCTTCAGGATTCACAGTTGGGTCTTCAGACATCAGATGTGTTACCAGGTGTATGGGTGAGTGTTGCTCCCACTAGATCCCTGAGAAGGTTTCTGCTAGGTCACAGGGTGGGTGTCTAGGTTGGCCAGACTGGCATGTTCCATGGTCAAGAGGGGGTAGAACTGAGTCCCAGGATTACTTCAAGTTCCACTGTCAGGGTTGAAATCTGCAGAACTGACTTTGGAGACATGGATGAACATATTTTCCCCTAGGTAGGCTGGACTGCTCCCTGACCCAAGTTGGGAGGGGCTGGTGCTAAGTACAGGGTGATTTAAGGCCTCCAAAAGAGCTGATGGGAATGCTTGTGACTGGATACCTGGACTGGCAGGATTGCTCATGAACTGCTCCTAGGAGGGGTTGCAGCACAGTTACAGGGCCATTTCATAATCTGCTGTCAAATTGAGTTTGTCAGCCTTATCTCCAGAGGCTACAGAACAATAGCTAAAAGGGACTAGAGCCAGTTCATGGGCTATTTCAGGGTCCATAGCCAGGACCAAGCTCTGTGGGCCTATTACCTGAAGTATGGGTGAGTATGACCCACCCAAATCCCTTGGTACATAGTGCTGGTACAGACCCAGGCCATTGTGGGGCTGTAGCTGAATCCTCCAGGTTACCGAGCTATTTCTGGGTCTATAGCTAGACTACAGTCCTTGAGTCAGCCATCTAAGTGCAAGCCTGCCTTCTCAAAACAGATTTCCTTGATCTTAGACTGGACCAGGGTTTCACAATCTTCTATATGGATCCAAAGCTCCCACAAGGGCATTTTTCCTGTAGATAAATGCCCAACTATTGTTACTGAGGGGGAATGAGAAGCGTAGGACCCCCCTATTCCACAACATTGCTGATGTCACTCCTCTACATTAACTTTCTGAATCCCTTAAAGGATAAAATTGTGCTGATTTATAAGTATATGCACTATATGTAGAAAAATATTTACTATAACAATATTTATAGCAGCAAAGAAATAGAAAAAAGTTCAGTGTCCAATTTAAAGAATTGATGAAATGACTAATCATATATCCAGATACTTTAATATGCAACCATTACAAAGGTGAATTATTGCCCTGGCTGCTATGGCTCAGTTGGTTGGGCATTATCTTACACACTGAAGGTTTGCTAGTTTAATTCCCAGTCAGGGCACATGCCTAGGTTGCAGGCTTGATCCCAGGTAGGGATGTACAGGAGGAAGTTGATTGATGTTTCTCTCTCTCTCTCTTTCTCTTCCCTCCTCTCCCTCTCTCTAAAAATCACCAAAATATATATTTTTAAAAGGTGAATTTTTAAAGAGATTTGTTAATATATGAAAATGCTTACAAAGCTAAGTGAAAAAGTAATATAAATATACATAGAAATACAAGATAGAAGGAAATATACCAAAATGTTAATTGTGATTTCTTCTGGATATTGAGACTGTAAATGAAATTTTTCTTTGTCTTTATATATTATCTTTTATACTGTAAAACATTTTAATAGATAAAATATATGATGATACCATTTTTTATATTATTTGGTCAAACGTGGAAAGAGGAAAGGCAAAAGGAAAATATACTAAATTAAATAGGGCATATATTTATTTAGAAAATTTATTCATTCATTCAATAAAACTTTGTTAAGAACATACTATGTGCCAGGAACATAAACAATCTTAGTCATTAGTTTTCATATGAATGACTCAGAATACTGCAGAAGTCTATTTCCATTGTGTTTTGTCTTTTAGAAAATGGAACCAAACCATATCATTTTAGTCAGATGATTCTGAAATACTGGAAAGGGGATACTGACCAATTTGTAATTCTATAACTGCTGTTTTTCTTCATGCGGCATTGTTCCTGTTCACTCTCTTATTCTTTACCATAACATTCCTATCTAATAAAAGAGTAATATGCAGATTGACCATCACTCCAACACACAAGATAGCTGCCCCCATGTGGTCAAAAATGGCTGCACCCATGTGGGAACAAGATGGCCACCACAAGATAGATAGCCAGCAGAGGAGGGAAGTTTGGGGCAACCAGGAATGCAGGGGAGAGCAGTTGGGGGTAACCAGGTCTGCAGGGGAGGGCAGTTAGGGGTAACCAGGCCTGCAGGGGAGGGCAGTTAGGGGCAAACAAGCTGGCAGGGAAGCAGTTAGGCATCAATCAGGCTGGCAGGGGAGTGGTTAGGGGGTCATCAGGCTGGCAGGCAGAAGTGGTTAGGGGTAATCAGGAAGGCAGGAAGGTGAGCAGTTGGGAGCCAGCAGTCCTAGATTGTGAGAGGGATGTCCAACTACCCATTTAGGCCCAATCCAGTAGGGGTCCCAGATTGGACAGGGTGCAGGCTGGGCTGGGGGACACTGACACCACACCTCCTCCCCCGTGCATGAATTTCATAGTATTTGCACCAGGCCTCTAGTAAAATATAATGAGAGAACAAGAACGTATAACATTTGAGAATATGAATCCACCCTCAACAATTTTTCGGGATGGCCAAATAATAGATGTCCTCAGCAGGGTTTCCTGAATTTTTAACTTGAAGACAACACCGAGATATTGATAACTTCTGTCCGTAAGTTTTAGGAAAGCAAGTGGAAAGCTAAAAGATGAATAATGTTTCTGCTTCTGAGAGAGCTATGATGGCTATGGCCCCTTTTATCATGAGGCTTAAGTATACATTTGTCTCCAGTAATGGACACAAATCAGAATAAAAACATAAAAATCTTTATGGAGACACTATTACAAGTATGTATTTCTTAGGTGCATATTTGACTATATTGGTTTCTTAAGAAAGAACTACTACTTTTGCAGTTTACTTATAACTACTATGTTTAAATCTTCAATCTACCAAAGCAAAATATTGATGTCATATATTTAAATTTTTTCCTACATTAAAAATATATTTTTTAATTTTTATTAATTTTTTATACATATCTCCCCATTGCCCCCCTCCCAGGCATACCCCAGCCCCCCAGTGTCTATGGTCATTGGTTATGTTTATATGCATGCATACAAGTCCTTTGATTGATCTCTTATCTAGCTCACTTAACTTTAATCTTCCTGCTATAATTTCGCAGTCTGTTTGAAGCTTTACTGTCTCTTTATCTATCCTTTTGTTCATGAGTTTATAATGTTCTTTATTATCCACAAATGAGTGAGATCATGTGGTGCTTCTCCTTCATTGACTGGCTTATTTCACTAAGCATAAGGCTCTCCAGTTCCATCCAGGTTGCTGCATAGGGTAAGAGTTCCTTCTTTTTAATGGCAGCATAGAATTCCATTGTGTAGATGTACCACAGTTTTCTGATCCACTCATCTGCTGACGGGCATCTAGGCGGTTTCCAGATTGTAGCTATTGTAAATTGTGCTGCTATGAACATAGGGGTGCATAAGTCCTTTTTGATTGGTGTTTGTAATTTCTTAGGATAAATTCCTAAGAGTGGGATTGCTGGGTCAAATGGGAGATCCATTTTTAGTTTTCTGAGGAAACTCCATACTGTTCTCCACAGTGGCTGCACCCGTCTGCATTCCCACCAACAGTGCACAAGGGTTCCTTTTTCTCCGCATCCTCGCCAACACTTGTCGTTTGTTGGTTTGTTGATGATTGCCATTCTGACCGGTGTAAAATGGCATTGCATTGTCGTTTTTATTTGCATCTCTCGGATGATTAATGACTTTGAACATGTTTTCATGTGTCTCTTGGCCTTCCTTCTGTCGTCTTTCGAAAAGGTTCTATTTAGGTCCGTTGAAAAAATAATTTTAAAAATTACTATTTTAACCCCTGAAGTTGCTTGTCCTTGATCCAAAATAATTTTTCTTTCCAAAATTCTATTGCACTAGAATAGCTTTGCTAAGGGAAACCCCCCCCTAATTTTCAATAGTATAGATATAACCACAAAAAAGTAAGCCTACATTTGAATTATAAAGCCCAGAGTACAGATAATATTTTAATTGCTTTGTAAACTTATAATAGAAGCATTGGGTTTTATTATAATTATTTAGAACCTGGAGTATGGATACCATAAAGAAAGGTTTATTCTAATTGTTCCATTTGAAAAATATGACTTACTCTATACTGCAAGAGTCCAAGAGAAAATACAACTGAAAATTCAATAAAATGTATTATTGGTATAACTTAAATATCTCATAAATTATGGCTTACATTTTAATTTTTTATTACCTCAATCAATTATACATGAAACCAATAACATTTTACTTATATTCCTAGTAATGACAAAACAATCACAATAAAACATATATTTCATGTCATCTTCTGAACCATCTAATTTTACTAAAAATCCTCAGTTTCTGGAATGCATACTGGAATATTTCTGCACCCAAAACAATGCTTCTCTTTTTAATATAATAACAGCTCTGTAGCTGAGAGCCACATTTCCTCAGAGCCTTGAACTATTCAAGACGAGGCAGATAATATAGATACAAGTTGAATCACACAGAGCCTTTTCAGTTACTGTAAAAATTTTGGATTTTCCTAGAAGTAATTGGAAGCCACTGAAATAAATGGCACTGACTTCATATGTTTAAGAATGATAATAATCTTTAAACACTTTAAAGATTTGTTCAACTCTCAAAAAATTAATATGGAATTGCCATTTGACCCAGTGATCCCACTTCTAGGAATATAGCCTAAGAAACACAAAACACCAATCAGAAAGAATGTATGCCCCCCTATGTTCATAGCAGCACAATAGACAATAGTTAAGATATGGAAACAGCCTACGTGCCATCAGTAGATGAGTGGATCAAAAAGCTGTGCTACATTTACAACATGGGATATTATGCAGCAGTAAAAAAAAGAATCTCTTACCCTTTGAGACAGCATGGAAGACCTTATGCTAAGTGAAATAAGCTAATAAGAGAAAGACAAGTATCACATGATCTCACTCGTATGTGGAATCTAATGAACAAAATAAACTAACATAAAATAGAACCAGATACATTGAAGCATGCAACAAAATGACATATTTCAGAGGGAAGAGATTAACTAAAGAACTTGTATACATATATGCATAACCCATGGACATGGACAATAATGTGGTGAAGGTCCAGGGAGGGGCTGGGAGTAGGATGGAGTGGGTTAATGGGAGAAGAAAGAGAATATCTATAATACTTCCAACAATAAAGAGATTTAAAAAAATTCCATTACATTTTCACATCAAGTATCCCATTTAGTCTTTATAACCAGTGTAGGAAATAAACAGGTTATCTTCATTTGTGATTAACATACTAAAATGTGGAAAATGTGCTATCAGAAAGATTCCCTAACTTTCAATGTCAAAACTTTCTCTTTTTTGGCCAGGGAGAGGGGAGGTGAGGGGGGGGTGGATTAGCAATGGTAGATTTTCTGAGAGGTTTTCACTTCTTTAAAAAACTACAAAGTTCCCCTCCTTCCTTCAAATAAAAAAAAAAAAGATAAACCATTGTGTAGGAAGCTTACCCTGTGATTCAAGGTTGTCACTCAAAATGGGCAGTACATCATAATGTATAGAGCTAGTTGCATTAATATTCTGTACTACCACAGAAAAGCACAGCATGGAGATATGTTAATAAAAGATACAGACTGCAATTACAGCACTTCAGTAAATTACGGGAGAGCTCCCAGATGGAAAGAAAAGAGATAATGCAGTTGAAGAGATAAAGGGAAAAGTTGTGGGGAGATGAGAGCCGAAGAATGAAAAAGTCTCAGACCTAAAACAGGAGCCCAAGATAAAAGTGGACAAAAATGCTAGAATAGCACTTAGTTTCTCACCAGACACCAAAGGAGCTACATATATTATATAGGCATACACACAACATAGCTCCTTTTACCAAGTCAGATTTTCAAAGAAGCTTTTATAATTTTAAAATTAATCATCCCCACCCCACATACTTTAAAAGAAACTAACCAAGCTAGTTCAAGGATGTTGTTGGTTAAAAACTGTATACATTCAAGGTACATGTGGATGCCCCTTTGGTTAGAACCATTGTAAAAACTGAGCAATATCACATGATTGTATAATATCTTTGAGGACTTTTACCCCTTGATACCCATGTGCAACTTCATTAACATTAAATCACAGATTTATAAGTGCTCACCGATGGAAGTATATATCTAAATTTTATTAAAATAAAAGGATCCTATAGCCACTATTTATTTCCAGGCAATGTATAATTTGAAGAATAGCATAAAAGTATTTTATTTATTTATTTTTTATTGTTTATTTTTTTCCCACTTCAGGGAATTTATCGCGAGAAACCCAAAACACTACTTCGAAAGTATATATGCATCCACGTGTTCATTGCAGCATTATTTACAATAGCCAAGATTTGGAAGCACCTGAAGTGTTCATCACTAGATGAGTGGATGAAAAAGCTGTGGTATATTTGTACAATGGAATATTACTCTGCCATAAAAAAAGAAGAAAATTTTACCCTTTGCATCAACATGGATGGACTTGGGAGAACATTATGCTAAGTGAAATAAAACAGTCACAGAAAGACAAATACCAAATGTGGAATTTAATGAACAAACTGAACCACCAAGCAAAATAGTGATAGACTCATAGATAGAGAGCAGGCAAACAGTTCCAGGGTGGGGATGGGATGTTGGGGAGGTGGGGGAGGTGATTGGGCAAAAATGAAAAAAAAAAAAAAAGAGAATTCATGGACAACAGTGTGGTAATTGATTGCAGGGAGAGGGAGGTGGGTAGAGGTGTAAGAGGGCATAGAGGGGATAAATGGTGATGGGAAAAAATGAGAACAAAAAAAATTAAAATAAATAAAAAGTATTTTTAAAGCCTAATATTTATTTACTACCGTTCATCTTGATGTCACAATACTCAAGACACTTGAACTGATATTCACATGATACATAATAATCACTGGATCCATTTAAAAAAAAGGGAGCTGCTTTGAGGCTTAACCATGCTAACATAATGCTTAAGACAGAACATGAGAAATACCATTACCAATTGAAATGGTATAAGTAATTTCAGTAAGTAGAATGTAAGCCTTACAGCATCATACAATGCGGAACATTTTCACAAGCAGTGGTGAGAGGTGCTAACCCCATGGCTTAATGAGTCCATCTAAAGGGCACCATGGGGTTACTGATTCACCCATCCTTTGTTTCTTTGACTATAGCTCTCATTCCTTGCTTGTCATTTCAGTGGGGATTTAGTCAGATGAAATTCTCTAGGATTACAATAGGAATTGTTTTGTTTAAAGCCTGGCAACCAAATGAAAATAGCACCTTCTCCCACTCCCCCTCAACCATCTTCCTTTGAATGACCAGCAGTTGTTTCACAAGATAAAATACATTTATATTCTATAAAGTTGTTTACTTGCTAGTTAGCCAGGAAATATCATTTAGTTTTATTACATTAATTACAAAAATCATAACATAAAATGCATTTGCAATAAAAACAGATTATGAAACAAATACCGGTTCCCAAATTGCCTTGGGACTGTTTATGGAGCAGTATGGCCTAAAGCAATTACTAAAACTAGATTTGAATGTTATTATAAATAGGCATAGACGTTCCTTACATAACCCATATTTATATTTATCAATAAAAGCTGAGACTTAACGCCTGCAATAATAACTTTGTGGAAAAAACAGGCCAAATTTATTATCTGTGATCCCTTCTTTATCTCTCTCTATTACTTCTGGGACAACTCTATAGTACTTAGGTGATATGACTAAATCTTAGTGGAGGGTTCTTCTATTTTAAGCACAAATCTGGCATTTAAAAATCCCAAAGTAAAAAAATTAACATAGAAAATGTCAGGAAATTAAGCAAATTAAAAGATATTATCAATAGCACACAGTGCTGTCAAAGGACTAATAATCCCAGTAAAAGAATATCAGGAATGGGTAGTGGAGTTTTGCAACAGAGACATTTAATGTCAAAGCATAAAAGATATTTAGAACACAATAGGCATTATATTAAGCCATCAGTCCTCAGATTATTATTTTATCATTTATACAGTTGACAACAATGAGTACAAAAAGCAGTAAAAAAATCTATGAGGTGTTTAAATTACCAGCTTGCACCAGTGCTAACAATGAATCATAAACAGTGCTACCATACAAGTGAAATTCATTTCCAACTTAATGTATTTATATGTTTAGAAATGAACTTATTTAGGAAACTATAAACTACCAAAATGATAGCTAATGATATATAGTCTTTTCAAAGCAGGCTTATTTCTTTTTTTCTTAAAAATGTACTTTTCCTTGCAGTGTAAGTGGCAGGTAGTCAGGAATATAAACTGCTTATGTGGATTCTGTTGCAATTAGCTTAAGAAAAATCATAAATGTAAGAAGAAAAATATCTTAACTTGGTTAGTTCAGAAAGGAAAACATTTATACCACAACAAAATATAAATCTCCCTGCTCTTCTGATGCAGAATTTTGACAGTATTAAAATATTAGAAGAGAAGAAAACTTTGGAGTACATATTGAATTTCTCACTTTAATAATGAAGATGTGGTACTGTGTAATCTAAAATTAATTTAAAGCTAGTGAAAAAGAAGTAATATTCTATCTGTTTTGTTCTCTCCTATTCAACGGTAACAAGTGGTAGCAGCTTTTAGATAGCATATGCAAAAGATTCAAATTAGATGTCAAAATTGAGTAAGTCCAGTTTGTCTTCTATTATTTGAATGGGATTTAACTAATTTGTTGGATAACCTTAGTTTTTTTCTCAATAAAATGGAGGGCGCTACATAATGAATTTCAAAAGCAGTGGCCATTCCATAAATAGTGTGATACTCAAGTTGAAACAAAGTGGATGGGGAAGGAAAATGAAAGAATCACATAAATTAAATGCTTCAGAGGGAGGGGCTTATCAAGGCAAACCTCAGCAAAATCCTTTCTTTCTCTGCCCCAAATGCAAGTCAAATAAGACCTTTTCATTTGGCAACAATGTATTCTCATGACCAACCCACCATAAAAAAATGTACTGGTGGCTTGTTTGCATTTTAGTTGCATTTTTTTGACGTTTTATGACCTGTGGAGATGTTCCCTGCCTGTATCACACACACAGGTACGAATTTCTAAAGATCATCACACGTGACTATTCATAGAGTCCTTGCTTTCCTTGCTTTGGGTTGTTTTTCTAATAGGAAAGATTGATTTGTAAATATTCATTTATACTCTCTTACCCAGTCCCCATTATTCTTACAAGCTGCATGTGAAATAAACTGACAAAGAAACAATGTGCTTTAAAAAACACTACTGGAAGCATTCACATCATTTAAAAGAGGAAAAGGACAGGAATAAAACAGCTTGGGTGTATCTTAGTGCAGGAACTTCCCTGCAGTAGCAGGAAGAAACAAGGGCATGTAATACCACTGCAGCTGTGATATTTCTGAAGTAGGACATGCAGAAAAGGGCACAAGCTATTAATGTTTCTAGAAACATTATATTTAATTCCTCTGCCAATGATTTAGCAGGTTAGTGGAAAGAAGCAGCACAGGAAAACAAAACAAAACAAAACAAAATCCCAACCATGAAAGAAGAATCAGCACTGCAAGGAGATTTGCTTAAACTAATATTAGAAAGAAAAGATTTCAGAAAACAATTGCCTCTAATAACCTCATACCCTAAGGCTAGAATAAAAGGTCATTGCTAATTGGTACAAAAGCAGCTTTGGACATGCAATTAGGAAGTGAAATTCTGTGATGACTTCAACCCAACCCCTACCCTTTTTACCTTCAATTATGCCAGGACACATACCACATATTAATAGAGTCCAGAGAAGCCAACAGAAGCCATAACTCAAAATTAAGCTTCTTTTCCATTTATAAAAATGTCACATTTAACTTTTATACCCAAATCAACTAGGAGAATAAAACCTATTTGATGGTCAAAATGGAAGTTAAATAGTTTAAAAAATGATGCATAATAATAATGTTTGCATGGTGTGGCTCAGTGGTTGAGCATTGACTTATCAACCAGGAGGTCATGGTTCGATTCCTGGTCGGGGCACATGCCCAGGTTGCAGGCTCCATCCCAGTGTGAGGCATATAGGAGGCACCCAGTCAGTGATTCTCTTTAATTATTGATGCTTCTCTCTCTCCTTTTCCCTTCCTCTCTGAAATTCATAAAAATATTTTTTAAAAATCACTATCGATGAAACATGCTACTTTCTAAGGGTCACTTTTCAGTTTAAGTAAATAGATAACTTCACACACTGCAGTCTCACTTTTTCAAGTTAGCCTGCAAGTTGGGGTACTGGAAATATCGAGGGGAGCACTAATCAAAGTATATGATTATCTAACCATGAAGCTGTACACCTGAAACCAATACCAAAAAAAAAAGTATTTTAAGAGAAAAAATAATAAAAAAATAAAAATAAATAAAAAATAAAATAAGTTTTTAAAATAAATAAAATATAAAAATGGTAAAATGAACAGAGGTATATGTTTTCAGAATATTAAAGAAAAATTAACATCCATCTATTCATATAAAGAAGTAATATATTAATTTGTCAATGATGACCAATTTGCATATTGATGTGCACACAGCAGAGGGTAGGTGGCTAGAGCCAAGTTCCTGGGGGTCTGCGGAGACTGTCTGAAAGAAGTCCAGACTGCAAAGAAAGAAGAGGAAGTGGCCACGGGGGGCTCTTCCAATCTCCCTGCATGGACACTCTTTCCCAATCTCTACACCCGGGGGACAAGAAGGCTGACCAGATGAGGAGAAAATATAGCTGTGGGGGTAGCTGCAGCCTGCACCTCTGACTCCTGATCTCTTCTCCCCCCCCCTGACTAGGGGTGCCCACAACAATAGCATGACAGCAACCACTTGTCAGCACCCCCAAGGGACCCGGGGCCCACTGTTGCCAGGCCTCCTCCACTGGGGCTGGGCATGCCTCTACTTCCTACAACTACAGACCCAGGTGGAGGCAGGCCTGAGCAGAACCTTCCTCCCCCACCAACAGCCCTGTCTCCACAGAGGAAGCACACTGAACCTCACTGGGTGCGTGGCTAAACTTGCCCTCTTAGGCCACCTGGCTCTACCCTGGCCCCTAACCCTGCTCCAGGAGATTAGAGCCCCACTCTGGGCAGTTACAGCTGCAAAACAGCCACGTACAATTTAAAGAATGGTACCAAGTGGGAATGTTTGACAGTTACTCCTCTTTCGGCCTAGCTGTCCTCCTAACTTAGCCCCTAACTCCCTGCCCCCCACCAACACTTTCAGGGACAACCACCACTACAAGGCTGCTGGCCAGAGCCCACCCCTCCGAGCCCTGCAGAATCCTCTGAAAAGCTTCCATAGCTATAGTCCCAGGAAACAATCATGCTCTCCTCCCCTAATCATCACCTGATACCTGCAAGGGTACCAGTGAGGTAGGTGGAAAAGAGATTAAAATTCCCATGGTATATGTGCATATATTCAGAAATGAAGCTCAGAGAGGAAAAATGTCAAGCCCAGTGATTCCCAAGGTGCAGCACATGTCCCATAGGGTGGAGGGGGATACAATTTGATTTTAAGTGGGGGCAATTTGAGAAAGAGTTAACAGTGAATTTTTTGTATTTCTTATGGTTTTAGGGGACCTCATCTACAGTGTATCCTACATAATAAAAGACTAATATACAAATGACCGAATGGTAGAATAACTGGTCACTATGGTGCACACTGATCACCAGGGGGCAGACACTCAACTCAGGAGCTGCCCCCTGGTGGTCAATGCACTCCCACAGGGGGAGCACCGCTCAGCCAAAAGCCAGGCTCATGGGTGGGGAGCACAGCGGCAGTGGTGGAAGCCTTTCCCACTTCTGTAGCCATGTTAAGGATGTCCTACTGACAGCTTAGGTCCATTAAGCCATCAGTTGGACATCCCCCCAGGGCTCCTGGACTGTGAGAGGGCACAGGCCAGGCTGAGGAGAGCCCCCACAAGTGCACAGATTTCATGCACTGGGCCTCTAGTTACATTATAAAAAGGTGATTTAAAAAATTGTCTTACATGCCTTAGTAATAAAGAGCTCTCCTAATTATGATCTATTTCAGTAAGACCTAATATTTTATTTGAATGCATTTTGAAGACAAAAATTTTTAAATGCTAAACCTGTGAGATTACTCTAACTATTGAGTCTTGAACATTTTCCTTTCCATTGAACATGTTCTCTCATGTCAGGTTGTAAATAACTGTTTGTTGTGGTTTGAGGAACTTTTATGAAAAGGTATTTCCCCCTTTAAGGTTATTTTTTTAGAGTGTATACTTTTTGAGAGCAAAACTATTCACAACTGTCTTTACTAATTGATGAAATAACTTATGTAGCTATATAAGAGGTTAATCATCTACTTGCTGCTTCATTCAATATTAGGAGCACTTAGAAATCCCAGCACTGATAACATCATAATTTCAAAAAGGCTGGGAGCCAAGGATCTATTCAGGAATTTTTCTCCGTCCCTTTGAAATGTCTTTAATTGCCTCCCTCCCTACCACCAAGACCAGAATAATTCTGCCTAAAGTAAGAGAGGCTTTGTTGGGAGAAGTAAATAGTGTCAGTCTTGTTTTTTTGTTTGTTTTCCTAAAAGAGAATGCTGAGATTTAAGAGAAGTAAAATAGATTTTAAGCAATGCTCACACAATTATATTTTCCCATTATTTTCTTTCCCACAGTTAATGTGAGGAATATCAGATTGGGTCAGTGGAGGTGGGAAACAGTGTTGTGAGGGAGATAAACAGATAAAAGAGGGCTCTTCTGAACAAGCAGAATGGAATAGAGGCCAAGTGGTACACAAAGGGCCCCGGGCCACAGAGGATGGTAAGTAGGAAAAGTCGAAGAGATTGGAAGCATAGGATATCTATAACACACAGAATCTGTGTGCATAGCATTCAACTCCATAATCCTTTCCCAGTGCTTTGCATCTTCCTCTGCCAGGAAGTTTCAGTTCTAAATAAGCCATATAAACTGATTGATACTATTTTTGACAACTGAAAAAAGTATTTTAATTACTAGGTGTCATATTTTTCTTCCCATTTGTCTTTCCCAATCTAATCCTACCTGAATTTAAAACAACATCTAATAATTTCCTAGAAACTCATTATATTGGAACTTCATTTCTATATTTACTTCTAACCTGATTATTACCCAAGTCACTAACAATGGTCATCCTTTGGGTGCTTCAGATTGTGGGCTTTTTAGGGTTATTAACTCAAGTTGTTTGAATGTTCTCTATAGATGTGCAAGAGTTCATTTAAATTTGAACCATAAAATAAAAATCACATACTAGAAAAGTTTTTTAAGTCTTTTTTCTTTTCAATTTAAAAATGTTTGATTACAATTATCTGTTGATATGACAAAATGAAATCCACAAACATGTACAAAGCACAGTCACCCCTTATTAATTCTGTCAATTAAAGTAGTATTAACATAAACACCTGAGACAATGTCACAAACATAACTAAAATGAACACCAGAATATTCATATAAAGCTATACTACGTATTCCCCCTGAAATAAACTTCCCCTCATAAATTAGCTACAAATACTTGAAGATAATTTATCAGTTTACTGTGAAATACAAGAAACACATACTTTGGATTAATTGCTCTAAGGCTGCTAGAAATCTAACAGGTATTATAACTGGCCACTAAAGATTAATCCATATACGATAATATTAAATTTTCATACAATAATATGAAAATCATATCCCTGTTTTGGTGTTTTTGTCATTTATTTGTGTCCAGGATAAACACTGACTTTCTGAAACTACTGCAGAGTTGTGAATAATGTATGCAATAAAAAAAATCTGCTCATTGCCCAGGGAGAACTGTATTGCTTGCTGTACAGTATATCTATGCAAGACAAACAATAGAACAAACCAGTAAACCCAGAAATCTCAAGCTAAAACCTTTTCAAGTGGAAAGGAAAAATATCATTCTGAATTCTGGAAGTCCTCAACCAAACAGTTCAAATCCTCAGAATACTCCTCCGTACGAGATAAAAACCCTTAAACTTCAGAAAGATCTGTTCTCCTGAGTAAATCTGTGAGAAAGCTGGCAAAGCAATTAATTACTCAATGCTATTCTGAAGAGATTCACTAACTCCTATCTACTTCCCCTGAATTACAGAATATATTTGCAAAGTCTGATGAGAAGATATGCAAAACTTCAACAAAAGGCTGTTATTGTCACTCTCTTTTTCCCCGTATTTTCTGTAGCAGTATTTAAGAATTTTTCCCCTTTAAGTGGTAGAAGAAATTGTAATTTGAACTGAGAATGACAAAGAGGTAGCAGTCAAATACAAGCACAATAGACATATGAATAAGAGTAATGGCATATAGTTATATTTGTTTTTTATATAAATTCAGCATTTTCCTCTACCTGTCAAGCCTAAGTATTATTGTGTAGAAAAGTCATGTGAAGGTAACATAAATAGGACATTCAAATTTGTCCATTAAAAAAAAAAACACTCAGCTTTCATGGAATTCCATTTGTAGTGATTATAGAATGATTTCAAACATGAGAGATAACTGTAGGTACAATATATTGAAAAGGCTTTTATGTAGGCTCAATTTTTTTGATAACTGGGAATTATCCAATAAGCAACTATCAAAAGCATATATCATATTATACTGAGTTTTGTCCTAGGTGCTAAATAGAAATCACATCTAACAGTGAAATGCAGTTATAAGTCTTGTAGTATTTTAACAGTTTATATTATCTTCGTGTTTAGAAGAGTTTTCACTGAGCATAACCTTAAAAGGCTTCCTGAGTTAGGTGAAGCACTGTATTAGGTACAAGGTATCTGGGCTCATGTTTTTGCAAAAGCAAAAATTACCAATGAATAAGACAAGAAATAGAATTTCCAAAGGGTACTGTGGAGCTGAACATGCCCGCTGCTCTTGTCCTTCTTTCCATCATCTTTCACTCCTCTCAATTTAATTGACACAAGGAAAGGAACTACCAGGAGCAAGGTTCAAACTGTAATACACAGGTGTGTCCAAAGATTTCACAAAAATTGAGAGGTAGGGAAGCAGTACACTCATGTCCAGATGAATCTAGCTGTTTTCAGCCACTGGAGAAGGAGATGAAATTTGGCTGATGAGGAAGCAGTTCATACTTTCTTATTTCTGAAATAATAATATACTACTGAGTCCATTCAAGAAAAATATAAGCCTACCATCACAACCACCAATTAGCACAAACAATTATTTCTCTTTCGTTTTGAAAGTAATTAAGTTCTCCAGGAAATTTAAGATACTTATGACAATCTGATAAAAATGCCTTGTCAGTTAATGTAGTTATAAGTGCATAGAGTGATTGATCATATTAGAGTGGTATCATGCACCTGACATACAGAGTCCCAGCCATAAATTCCTGAATTGAAGGTTTGCAAATAAGCAGATGGTTGTGAGCTTAGCTTTAGTATGTCTGTGAATGTTTGACATGGAATTAAAACTCCCAAGAGGAATTTATTGCTGCATAATAATTGCTTGTCACAACTTCTCCCATATTCCAATATCTAAAGGAAGCCTGCTCAATTCATATTCTTATACAAATCAACTGAAATTGACCTTATCTCCTACTGGCCTGCAGCAATCACCAATGAAGAAATGTTTAGCAAAGCTGATTATATTGTGTAGGAGAACAGACAAGCCAAAGTGACTGAAATGTCTATAAAGCGCATCATCAATGCTTGCTGAGAACAATTTTGCATATAAATAGAGCATAAATGGTATGTGTACAATTTGTTCTCTAGTTGTCAAAAAATAATCAAGGACAGACTACATAGCAATCTTCTGTTCTTAGCTTTCCTAATGCTCACCTACATCTTATTAAAAAATATATGTGTCTGTCCCAAAAGTAAAATTTAATTTCCATAAATAAAAAGAAAACAAAAATGAAACAAAAATTATGTAACTAATATAGGCACACACTTCATCATAAGATTCACATGAAGCAATGAAAAACAAAGAGATACTAAATTAAGCAGTCTTAAAAACTCATCACATTTGATAAGTCAGGGCAATCTGACTTCTACCCTCCTCCTAACACTCTCCTAAAACTTTTCTTTGCTAAAGTCACCAGTGAGTTCTTAATAGTTAAATCCAATGGCTTCTTTCCAATCCTGATTTTATTGGTCTTCTCAGCTACATCTAATGTTATTCAGCACTTTCTCTTTGAAAAGCTCTATTCCTTTGGCCTCTGTGATCCCACACAAGCTGTTCTCCCCTGCAGCCCACCCCCCATAACCAAGCCTTTCATTCTTTTGTTCATGTGCTCCACCTCCCCAGCTAGCCCAATAAACTGATGGTTCTCAGTTTTTTTTTATGACACATTAAAATCACTTTAAAAAAATTAACTTTGTTTGAATTTGGCATCATTTACAGACAATAAATTGAAGTGGCTGGTTCAATCAATTTTTAAAATATATGATTGCCCAGCCCTGACGGGTTTGGCTCAGTGGATAGAGCATCAGCCTGTGAACTGAAGGGTCCCAGGGTCCCAGGTTCAATTGAAGGGCATGTACCTTGTTTGGAGGCACATCCCAGAAGGGGGTGTTGCAGGAGGCAGCTGATCGATGTTTCTCTCTCAATCTCATGGATGTTTCTAACTCTCTCTCCCTCTCCCTTCCTCTCAATAATATATATATATATTGTGTGCGTGTGTGTGTGTGTGTGTGTGTGTGTGTGTGTGTGAGAGAGAGAGAGAGAGAGAGAGAGAGAAAGAGAGATTGCCCAGACTCTCTAACTCCACAGATTTGGATTCAGTTGGTTCAGAGAGGAACCAGATGTAGGTATTTCATAGCAAAACCTCAAAGTGATACCAATGTGTAGCTAGGGCTGAGAGAACCACAAATGTCTGTTTTCTCCTTTGCCCAGTGTTCTACTCATTTTCCCCAGATTATTTCACCCACTCATATTTTTAATTGTCAGCTGAATGATGATCAATTCTCCAAGATTCTTGGCATTCACCCTTCTCTAATTATTGCCCAGAAGTAACAAAGCTAAATGAGCACAATGGAGACTTAAGGTATAGCAGATTTGCTTTTTCCTAATCACCTCTTTCCTGCCTCTCAAAGGAATCACACATCTGCTCTGACCCATCTCCCTCTGACTTTTAGCACTTGCAAAACTGTTAATTCAAAAGTTGACAAAGATTTTCTGTAAATGGTCCCATTCTTTTTGTCTCCTTTCCCAATTCTCCCCCTACTTCTCCCCAATTAACTCAAGAATATCTTTCCTCCACTCCCAGTCCATTCTTTCTTTGTATGAGCCACAAATGTCCTTCATTTTAATTTATGAGAATAGAACTCAGCATTAGATGGCTTTGAATCATATATCATATAATAGATGAGAAAGTGCTTTGTTAGCTGTAAAGCACCAGGAATGCTAAAGTATTTTAACTATCACACAGTATATGCTTAAAAAACACAATTGAATTAAGAGGGAGAAAAAAGCCACACATTTGTTAAGTAAAACCAGGCATAACAATACGTGATTGGCAACTCCATTCAAGATGCTTAAAAGTGTCTCAAGTTTCCTGTCAGAATCTTTGGAAGAGACAAATTTATCTTTTATTCTTTAACCACCTTTCTTTCCTTCAAACCCCAGTGTGCAAGATACAAAATATATTCTTCATCCTTTAATCCACTAGACCCTGGCTCTTGGCCCTCACTATTCCACTAACACTGCTCAGGGAAAGGTCAACTGTTACCTACTAGTTGACACTCATTTGTCTACTTTCCGTTGGTATTCTACTTATCTTTCTGCAGGATGTGAGTCTGCTGACTTGCTCCATTCTGAAATTTTCTCTACTCCCAGTCTTCCGGGTATCCCTTTAGCTACTTCTCCTTCTCCCTTTCTGACCATTTCCCCGCACTGGGTCTTTGGTTGATTCCTGCATTTGCCTCTTAAACATTATAATCCCCAAACTCACTAATCTTAGCCTTCTTCACTTTTCATTGGACATACTCTTCCTGGGTTATTCCAAGGTTTCTATAATCATATATATGCAGATGACTCTCTTGCTTGTGTGTGTGTAATTATGTAACCCTCTACTTAAAAACCTCTGCTGTCTCTTCGCTGTTGCAACAAATTTGTCTGCATTGCCACTGCACCCTTCCATATTCCCACTGCATGTATCTGCCATTTTCTTTATCTGAAATGCCGATTCATCATGTTCTTCTCCAGACAAAACTATTTATCCTTCAAACACAGTTTAAATGCCATTTTCATCATGAAATCTTTCTTGGATTGCCTAGGCAGTTAGTTGGTCTTTAGCACTCTGAGCGTATGTATATCATTCCACTGCATATATACCTCTCTTCCCTATGAGACTTGCACTCCAGGGCCCTAGCACTGTTGCCTAGACCCTGCTATTTGATCAAGAAATATTGTTTGGATGAATTTCATGTTTTTTCTTTATTTGCTTACATTACATCATTTTTCCTAGATTTGAATTATACATAAAAACATAGTAACGGCACTATAGACAAAATAGAATTTAGCTGGCCAACCTAATATCCTAACATTTACAAAATAGAAACTGAGGAACCTCATGGAAAATAACCCAGCCTCAGGGAGAAAGAAGTGAAAGGCTTGGAATGAATGATCAGTTTGAGCTACCAATAATAAAACAAAAATAAACATAAGACCCCAACAGACTTTGGTCATGGAAAAAGGAGGATAATACTTAGTATTTTGTGCAATCTCTCATGGGCTTGTCTTTGGGCCTTGTGCTATGAAGTCAAATATTATGGACATCAAGACTGAAGACTGGCTCAGCCAATGTGGCTCAATGGTTGAGCATTGACCTATGAACCAGGAGGTTGTGGTGTGATTTCCAGTCAGGACACATGCCTGGATTGTGGGCTTGATCCCCAGTAAGTAGCATGCAGGAGGCAGCCAATCAATGATTCTCTCTCATCATTGATGTTTTTCTCTCTCTCTGTTCCTTCCTCTCTGAAATCAATAAAAATATATTTAAAAGAAAAAAAGCAAACAAACAAACAAACAAAAAACCCTGAAGGGCATTACTCTAACGATGTCTGTAAAACTCTGAGACATAATACTTGGTACACTAGTGGAAAGACACTGAAGGAAGAGAGTGGCCTTTCCCTTTACTCTGCCACTGACCACTGTCAAGCTCTGGCACTGTGAAGGCATGACAGTGCCAGTGCTAGGCAACAGCAGGTGCAGGAATGCCTGGTATTATAGGCAAAAGTAGAGGAACGGGGTAAGTGACTGTGTTTGTGAAATGCCCCCTGAGAACTCCTAGAAATGCTTCTGAGACCCCCTATAGGCAGCTGAGGTCCTGAATGTGTCTGTGGAGACAAGATCCAGGAAAATTTGTGTCTTATTATTGATGTGAAATAGAGAGGCCTAGGAAAATGTATGCTTTGTTTTGCTGTAAAGATATTTTCCCTAATACTTAGTTTTTGTTTTCTGTTGAATACCACTGTTTCTTGTCTCCTATCTGTTCTCAAATGGTAAATTACACCTTCTCATTCATATTGTTATCTTGCTGATCCATAAAACTAGGATCATGTGTCTCCTGAGTTTCTTCTGGTTTTTCAAATTTTGTTTTCTTGGTTGCCTCTGTTTGGTTCTAAAAGCAAATTACATTTATTCTGTTTCCTGGTTTCATTTATTTCTAATGCTTCTCTTGTGTGTTTTTTTAATGTCTAGAACTATATATCAAAATCTAGTTTCAGAATAGCTAAGTTAGATATCTACCTATTGCTGAAAAGCTTATTTATATATACTTACAGTGGGTTAAGAATGAAGAATTCAAGTTGGTTAAAGCAGGGGAAGCAAGTGCTAAGCACTGATAGCTATTCAGTAATATAACAGAGCTGGCATTGTGTACTGATATTTAAGTGTGATTTTCACTTCTGCAAGGGGTGTGTGTGTGTGTGTGTGTGTGTTTTACCCTCCAAAGCTTACCTTTGATCTTATAAAGACAAAGTCAGAAATACTGATGGGAAGTTCTTTACAAAGTCAATTGTAAACACATGGAATTTAGTACCTTAAGTGCTAGCAAAGACTGTAACAAAGAAGGTACACAAAGATTTGGCAAATTCATAGATAAAAGATCCACAGTAGGTTATTAAGGAAAACTGAGATGGTCCTTTTTACCCACTAAGTTTCTAGCAAGCAATCCACATTCTAGGTATGCAAAGGCTCTTGAGAGGTGAGGGGATGGGGAAGATACTCTAACTCCTGCCCAAGCACACAATTCCTATCTCATTACGCACATATAAGATTGTGTTGCAATTAGATTGTGTCGCAATTGATCACATACCATACATTCATGTTTTCCCAAGCAGTATCCAAACTTCTTGAGGCAAGTGGCCTATTCGGTGTTGCATCTTCAGTACCTAACCCAGTATATGACACCCAGGAGGCAGTCACCTGAATTGCACAATTGTTGAATGAATACTATCTATTTCTATAGCTTCACTTACCCCAAAAGGAATTCATCTTCCATCAGCACTCATCTTCCTGATTTTAGCAGTTTTCTCCTGTTACCCACCTGTCCCCCCAACTAATCACATTCAAAAGCCAAGTCTCATCCTGGACTCGTGGTTACTCCTCTTCCTCTACATTATTTCCTTTGACTAAGACTATGACAGTATTATCCCCATTCATTGCTTGCATGTCTATAGATGAAATATCTTAATATATAGCTTTGATCATGCTCCTCCACTGCTTAAAAGCCTTCAGTATATTACCAGTGCCTACAGATTTATATGCTGACACTTTAGCATCTTATTCCAGCACTCTAGGATATGGCACCAATCTACTTCTCCAGAATGATCTCCAAACTTTTATACTTTATAGAACTACTAGCTGTACTATTTGTTATTCTCCAAAAACACTTGTATTTTCTTACCTCTATTTTTCTTAAGGACATTTCATTCCACTGAAATGCTTACTATCCTACCTCCAACTCCTACTGCTTATTTCCATTGTCATCCTTCCAGGCCTTTTTCTCCTCCGTGTTTTTTTTTTCTGACATATCCATTAAGTCATGATATTTCCCTTCTCTGAACTCACATAATGTTAATGAAACGTTTTGTATAATACCTATTATCATCTGCCTCACTCTGCAGTATTTCTATACTTTTTTTATCTTTCCTACAAGACACAAGGGTCTTATGACTAAGGCTATCTTATTTCTGCATCATCCATCATTTGTAATATAGCACCTTTCACAGAACTTATGTATGATAAATTAATGAATATTTAGGGGCTCATTTCCTAATCTCAGAGTTTGACATCAGCAAAGCTGTAATCTGGGTTGATATTCAGCCAGTATGAATTAATACAACCACAGTGGTGGCCACTTACTGCCTGTGTATATTCTGACAGGTTGTACGGCATCAGTTATTAATATTTTAAATATCACTCCTGATATGATAGTCTCTCTTAAAATGTCTTTTGGTGCCCTTAATAGAAATAGCAAACTCAGCTAAAATGGCTGGCATCAATACTTGGGAGCTCCTTCTGAGTTACCTAATGTAGGTTACTCTTGGGGAGGGGACATAGGCTCAGTGTGGGAGATCTCAAATTTAGGCAACTAATTATACTATTTATTAACATTTTAACTTTCTAATGGAGAATACAGACTCTCACCTCACTTTGTTTAAATATGGCATTGAAAACACTGCATTTAGATGCAGAATTGTAGAGCTCCGTATTTTATATACCATCATTTCCATCCTAAGTGATGCTAACAAGATGGAAAGTAGAGCAGAACATCTTTGCTATTTGTGGTGGACTCTGATTTCATATTTTTGCCTATTTCCTCTTATTTTACTTTACCTGGAGGAAACAGCCACTTTTTATAATTTGGTTTTACTGCTTATATCTTACCATGTTGAAGTGGAGGTCATTAGAAAGCAAAAAGGATGCCAGTGTTGAATAAGGAAATTATAACAATACAAAATCAATGGGATCTTGGAAAGGAACCCAATAAGGTGCCTAAGAAAGTCAACACAAAAGGGGGCCAGCAGGAAAAGATGGTATAGTTAGGAAAGGCAGGAAGGAGAAGAAAATCTGGAAAAGTCCCTGGTTCTGTTGCTTATAGAAAGGGGCAAGCAGATGGGAGAGTTTTGGGCAGACGTGTCTACTCTGTGCCTGTCTTTCCCTCTCTCTTTCTCCAGGATGTTTCATCAATCATTGCAGCTGCCTGCCTTCTAGTTTCTTTTTACCGCTGGACATTTGCATTGGCTGCTGCCACTTGGAATGACTACCAGGGCTAAATAAGCTGATCTTTTTGACCCTTTGTGCTCCTGGAGGCACTCCAGCTACAAACCAAAAGAGAATCCAATTTAGGTTACTTGGAAACAGTACTGTAAATTTATACCATTTCTGAATATATCCTTGGTGTTTCACAGTTGACAACACTATATTCCCTTGAGTGCCAAACTCACAGAAATCCATTAGAATGATCGCTCTCTCCCAGTAGTCTTTCTAGAGTCAGTTTGAGGTGTGAGACTAATCAGACAGGGGGCTCAGAAAACGTATTTTTAAAATAAACAGACTGGAGAGATGATGGCAGTTCTTCTAAGGCACAGAATAATTTTTTCTTATCAGCTGCTTAACAGAGAACTGAATTGATGTACAAATTATTTCAGTTTGTTTTCCACTGACTATTAATGCAGTAAAGGTTTCTGTTTTCCTTAAGAGATGAAAGAGGCCCCATACCATTCTAGATCATTCTCATTTTACAGACAAAGACTGAGGCAAATGGAATGGCCACCTCATAATCATAGAGAAGTAGTGCTCCTAACATTCTGCCATGGAGCATTACCTTAAAAGTTAATATGAGCATATAAATAAGGATTTTAATTTTCTTTCCTCCAGGCTTCCCCTCTTTTGTAGCCCATCTTCAATGTCTTCAGACACACAAAGCAGTCTTATAATCCAACCAACATACTTCCTCTCAACCATATCTTACTTTCAAGAAGATGAATATAACTTATATTGTCTTCTGCCATTGCCAAAAGATACCAGAATATCTCTGCACTGGGCCCCATTTCTTTCACTGGTTTGTTGGAGTACAATGGTTTTGAGAGGCAACAATTTGCATTCTAATGATATATGATAGTTTCCAGTCCAGATTCAGAATATATTTTTGAATTGCAGATTATTCAATGTAAATCTTATAACTCTAAGTGAAGTAGAGTTTACATATTTACTATTAATTTTCCTTTTTTTTATTTACATCTCTATATAACTTTTACAGTCCATAAAGAGGACATTTCAAATTAGCACGCCTAATTTCTTCCTATACTTTAAGAAAGATATGAACTAAAAAATATATAAGAACTTACTTAGAAGAGATGGCCAGCTTAGACTATTTGGATTATACTGAGTGGAACTCCTATTTACCTCTGCCATAGGGTATAAACAGAGAAGGTGGACAACTCTCTAGTTACACTTGAGTGAGGGAGGCTGTTTCATCTTTCTAATTCTCCTGAGATCAACTTTCGTTGTGTGGCTTTGTTACTAAAACACACAAACATGGGTTTCAATGCTTGGGAATTTCAGGGATCTGAGATCATCTGTGTCTCTCCTCTCTTTGTTAACATGGAGAATGGACTGTATTGCAAAGCCACAGCAGCCTCTAGAAAGAAACATTATCTCTGTTTCCTTACCTGTAAATAGCTAATGTGCTATCCTCAGGGCCAATTACTTTTAATGATTTAATTATATTTATGGTTTTAAAGCATACCTCCCACCCAAACCACGTGCTCAGGAAATAACAATTAAATATTTAATATTAAACACAGTGGGAGTTCTTGTTTCAGAATGTTTTTTGCAAAGTCTATAGTTATTTGAAGATACTTTTACCAGGTTGAAACTTGCAATCATGGAGATAGAGAAGCCTGCTGAGACTCCAAACATGAACTGAGATCAAGTGTTAAAAAACATCTTCCAGGGTCAAGTTTTTCTGTTTGTTGTATGTATGTTTTTTTGGTGTGTGTGTGTTTGGGGACAGTGAGGGGAAATCCTTGGCTCTGAACATTCACATTTGACAATCCCAGTGAGCTCAAAGGGGTCTTACCTGGATTCCTGGGAATCCGCTTCCTGCGGTCTCGGAATGCTGCACCTGATTGTAGAGCTTCTAGAAGATTATCCATCACACCAGTCTCATCACCCTCTAGAGGAAAGGAGAAATCAGAATTAATCTTGGAGTAATTAAACTACAGGAAAATAAAGGAAAAACTCCTGTCAGATGTACATAATACCCCTAAATTAAAGACATATATCTGTTTTAACATAATGAATCCTGACAGTTTCTGGCACCAGTGACTACTTTGCTTATTACGCACCATTAAGCAAAATTCATGCCAATCCCACTGTTCTTTCAACTTAAAGACCTTGTCTTTTGTATTATTGATGACACGCTCAGTATGCAAATAAACAGTAGCTGATCAGCAACTGCTGCCTTCCTGTTAAGATTCTTATAAGATATTCCTAAGCAACAAACCACTGACCCGGCTTAATGCAATCAATGCACAGGGTGTGATTTGATGAAGCGGAGTTACACAAGGTTAAATACTGATTGTATTAATACCTTCAGCATTCAACCATCATCTGCGACTATCTCAAAAGACACTATTTGCAAAACACATTTGCATTCAATTCCTACCTAATCCATATCATTTCCCCATTTCAAAATGCTGACATTGTTAAAGAAGAAAAAAAAGGTGACCACATCATCAGAAAGGCCACATTTTACATTTGAGAAACATTAGCTAGACTCTCCTCATCCCTTTTAGAAAGCTGCTGTGTTTCTAAGCTTTTCCTAAGAGAAAGAACTGTTAAGAACCCACCGGCGAGTTCTCAAAAAATGTTTCTGGAAATTCCTAATGGCAATGTATGTAGAACACTCCACCTTTGACAACTCTAGCTATCAAAAACACTTTAAGATTTGTTAGAGCATTTGTCTCAAGGTGTCAATTGCCAGAAACTCTCTACTGTACTGTGGCTAATGCATAGGCAATGAAAAGGACCTGAACAAGATAGTTACATGGCAGCTAAATGTGTGGGTTTGGGGTAGAGGGCACTGGTAGGAGGGTTAAGAGAAGCAAAAGTGAGGAATGAGGAAGAAGAAATTATTTCTAATGCTATTCCCAAGTTAAATTTGTCTGACTTGTTTAAAGAATTTACTATGGGGTATCAGGTGACAGAAAGAAAATATTCTCTTATGCGGCAAGAACAAGCAAACATATTTATGAGTATGCTATTCCTTTGACTTGAGATGTCTTTAATGTTATGATCACTGATTCCAAAATGAATTCTCTAATACAGGATATTGAATGGAAAACAAAAAGGGAAACAGAGGTCCTCTGGTCTAATATATGTTGAAAACAGGAAAAATAAAAGGAAAGTGACCAAAGAGGAAAAGGGGATTGCACACTTTTAGGAAGGCTGCAGATATTTGAACAAATCCCTGCTCTTTACAATAGAAAAAAAAAAAAAAATAAGAGGAACTGAAAATAGCTGGGTATGACTGGAATGCATCTAGAAAAATTAAATTTTATACAGTAGGTACTTGACCTTTGTTGTATCTTTTAATCTGCCCAACAACACTGTGAAATAGGTATTCTCTCTGTTTTTCAGTTGGGGATACTAAAACTTAGAGAGTTTGAGTTTTTTTGTTTCAGATTACATTGCCAGCATGTGGAAAGGTCTAAGAATGAAGGAATGAATCCAGATCAATCTGCCACCAAGACCAGCCCTCTGTGCATGAAAGCCAGCAGGAGATAAATAGACTAGGCCTATAGTAGCCAGATGATGAAACATTATAATCTTATTATCTAATTTGGGCATTATCCTATAAACCAGCACTGTGCAACAGTTATATAATGCATGCCACAAGTGTGAGCCATGTAGATAGTTTTAATTTTTTTAGTAGCCATATTAAAAAAAAGAAAAAAGCCAAAACCGGTTTGGCTCAGTGGATAGAGCGTTGGCCTGTGGACTGAAGGGTCCCAGGTTTGATTCTGGTCAAGGACATGTACCTCGGTTGCGGGCACATCCCCAGTAGGGGGCATGCAGAAGGCGGTTGATCGATATCTCTCTCTCATCAATGTTTCTAATTCTCTGTCCCTCTCACTTCCTCTCTGTGAAAAATCAATAACATATATTTAAAAAAATTTAAAAAAAGAAAAAAGGTGAAATTAATTTGAATATATTATGTAAATATTTAACTCAATATATACATAATTACATATTTTACATCTATTTTCTCAGACTAAGTATTGAAAACCTGTTTATTTCAGCAAATTTTACTCCAGATTAGCTACATTTCAAGTGTTCAATAGCTATATGTGGTTCCTGCCTACTATATTAAGCAGTATAGCCATAAGTGATTGGAGGTGACTTGATCAGATATATGCTTTAGAAAGACTTGTCAAATAGCACTTTGGTGGAAGACAAGATGGCACAACAGGAGGCAGGAAAATATTTAGGAGTATAGGCAAATTGTCTCAGTAGGAGAGAAAGGACTGAAAGGGTCAGCAGAGTGAATGGAGAGAATAGATATTGTCAAGGTATTAATACTGTCAATAGGACCTAGCTGGGCTGCTGAGGTCAAGGGGAAAGAAGGGAAGAAAGCTATATGACCAGGGATAAACAGGTTGAGAAAATATGATTATATTTTTGAGATTATTTTTTAAGGAATAGCTCAGTAGAGATATCTAGTAAAAAGTTGGAAATATGATCCTGGAACCCAGGAGTGAAGACTGAGCTGGAACTGAAAGGTCTGAGTGCTGGAGGAAGATGGATGAGATTACCTGACACAGTGTATGAGATAAAGAGCGGGGTTGGGGGGAAGGGGGAGGCGGGCATAGCATGAAATTCCTGAGGATCCCAATGTATATTATAAAAGGCCTGTGGTCATAACGCTGTAATGACTAGTCACCAGGAGGTTCATTGATGGGTCTCACTACATGGTGGGTCTGGGATCTTGCATGATTACGCAGGGCCTCTAGTTTTTAATAAGAAGTCAGGAGAAGCAGAACTGCAAAGACATGGAAGGGTATTTAGAGTTATAGAAGCACAACTAAAAGAGAGCCACAGTACAACTGAATTGAAGTATCCTTATAAAAATAGTCATAAAGATCATGTAGAAAATGAATATATGCATACAAGTGAAAACAACAGAATATAAAACAGCATGCATGTATGATTTTACATAAATAATATGCAAAACTGAAAAATTTATAACATAATGACATCATGGATACCATTTCAATAAAATTCTTTAATGCTATATTATATACAGATAAAAAATATGGAGTCGAAACCAGTTTGGCTCAGTGGATAGAACGTCGGTCTGCGGACTGAAGGGTCCCAGATTCGATTCTGGTCAAGGGCATGTAAGTCAGTTGCGGGCTCATCCCCAGTGGGGAGCGTGAAGGAGGCAGCTGATCGATGTCTCTCTCATCGATGTTTCTAACTCTCTATCTCTCTCCCTTCCTCTCTGTAAAAAAATCAATAAAAATATATATTTAAAAAATATGGAAAACAAGCATGGCATAGAGAGAAATAAAAAAAATCCTCTTGCTTAATTTAGTGGTTGCCATCTGACAACACTGATCAAAATATAATGTTAGACTATTGTTTCTGAACTTTTTTACCCATTATCATCTCCTTCTCCCCATGGAACTATTTTAGACATCCTTTTCCTAATCTCTCATCATTAAAATTTAATATACCACAGATATACTACATATCTGTTTATGTATTGTGGCTCTTTGGATGACTACAAACCTTGTAATATTTAAGATTTTTCTCTGCCCACCTTCCCAAGAAAAAAATATTCATCCCCTTAGGGGTGCTACTGTCCCTGCTGAGAAGGTATATGCTAAATGGTTCTTTTTTTTTTTTTAAGGCCAAGTCTTTGTAAACATCGCTGATGTATTAAAAGAAAGAAATGTAGGTTCCAGTCCACCATTACTTTTTCATTTGCTTCATGATAACTTTCAAAGGAGCTGAGAGATTTTTATGAAATGTCTGACACTAAAGAATGAAGGTTATATGAATATATCATAGAACTGATTTATATTTCAGTTAGTCTTCCTAAAACAAAATGGAAGCAAACATGATCATTTGAAAGATGTTAATCTTCATTTTAAATAAATTTCATGGAAATTTGGTATGTCATTGAATTGTGTAAGGTTGGCAGTTCACTTAGAATTTCCAAGTTCATAGAATCATTCATTCTACTTACATATGATTAGCAGTAAGTATCTGGGATTTCTGTTTGTTTTTAATTTTTTGGTCTATGTGATCAAACTGAGGAAAAATATCTTGGTTTTTTTTTTTTTGAAAGGTAAAATAGCTTTTACTTTTTGAATTACATAGAAAAATGTGCTTTCTTATAATTTATAATACCTATTTTACTGAGCAAAAGAATGATCACAGAGAAAATTGTTAATGCTTTTTAGCCACTAGAATGGTAATATATAGGCATGTCTGAGAAGTTGCAATTCAGAGACAACTTTCTAATATTTCCTCATGAAATAAGATCACAGACAGTATTAAGGAGCTCAGTGGGCTGTATGCAGTCCTGGGGGCTCTGTGTAAGCTACGTATCTTTGGGTAAAATGAAAGATATGGATTATACCTTGTATTTCATGTTTCCAACAATGTTGGTCATTCAGTGGGTGCTGAATGCTTGCTGTTCTCAATTTTCAGCATCAACATTTACTTCTATTGCATTGACTTAATTTCCTCAGAAGAGTTTGGAGATGCTACTAAAATTAGCACTAGGTGAATTAATGGTCTCTGTTATACCTCTGTGTAAGGTTATTCCCCAATGGCTAGCACAAACTTATTTAGTGGCCATTCTCTATGGGTTTCTCAATTTCTGCATATTTTGTGAGTATATTTTTCAGGATGTTTTTTATAGTGAACAGCCTTGAAAAACATGTCTCTTTCCAGAGCAGAGGGCAGCTTTGTCTGATTTCAAACCATTTTATTTCCCTGTAGGGCAGATGTCAGGCAAGGTTTCTTTTAGTCCATTATAAAAGACTGGGTTCCCAAAGCCTGGGTTCCTCAGTTGTGACACAAAACAAATGTGTGCATAGCGCCCACCTGGGCCCACTTTGGATTCTTTTCTTGGGAGCTGGAAGACAGGGGAAAGCAATGTGAACATGAAGCTCACACTGCTTGCTGTATCATGAGTTCTTTGTCTCTGACCCTGGATCTTGTGTCTTCTGCCAATATACCTGAAACTGTGGTAGGCTGACTTTTTAACATGTCAGTAAGGTAAAATTTCTGACCCTATACAGTCTTTGAAAATACTCTGAGCCATCCCTCCTTTTTAAGCATTATTAATTAGAACACCCCTTATTATTCTAGGAACCTAAACACATGGTGCTTGGACTTTCTCTTTAACTAAGACAACACTCCAGTTCAGTGGTTCTCAACCTTCCTAAGGCTGCGACCCTTGCATACAGTTCCTCATGTGGTGGTGAACCCCAACCATGAAATTTTGCTACTGTTATGCATCGTGATGTAAATATCTGCATTTTCTGATGGTCTTAGGCGACCCCTGTGAAAGGGTCTTTCTACCCCCAAAGGGGTCGCGACCCACAGGTTGAGAACCACTGCTCCACTTCATTACTCCTCAAAAATGACAAAACTAAAGCCAATACTATAAAAATCATTTCATAAGATCCTAATAACCTAGAATAATGGCTTTAATTTCCTGTTACAAAGCCTCCTTGAAATCTCTATTGTTTAATTAAGGCTTTCTGGAAAAGTTGAGCTGCTCAAAGTTGAAGAAGCTGCCATCAACCAATCAATGTAAAGTGACCCAAAAGAAGCCAAAGACTTTTTGCTGATGGTAGGACCCTAAGTAAGAGAATACTTATCTAGATTAAGTAATTTTTAAAACTAAATCTGTGCTCTCTGTGGGAAAGACTCATGGGAGAATTGGGACATAAGCATCTGAAAACAATGTGGTACATCTACACAATGGAATTCTATGCTGCCATTAAAAAGAAGGAACTCTTACCATTTGCAGCAACCTGGATGGAACTGGAGAGCATTATGTTTAGTGAAATAAGCCAGTCAATGAAGGAGAAGCACCACATGATCTCACTCATTTGTGGATAATAAAAAACATTGTAAACTGATGAACAAAAGGATAGATACAGAGGCAGTAAAGCATCAAACAGACTGTCAAATTATAGCAGGAAGATTAAGGAGAGGTGGGGTAGATAAGAGATCAATCAAAGGACTTGTACCTATGCATAAAAGCATAACCAATGGACATAGACACTGGGGGGTTGGGGTATGCCTGGGAGGGAGGGGGGGCAATGGGTAGATATGTATACATGTAACACAATAAAAATATTGTAAAAAAAAGGCTGGGTAATGATTGGTTTCAGGCAGTAAAATCTAAACTTATTAACTCCTAGCACACGGGCATGAATTCACTCACTTGCTATGTGTTTGGGTGTGTGTGTGTGTGTGTGAATTTACAAATACACAGTTAAGTGTACAGTTTGGTTAGTTTTGACAAGTAGCTTCACTCATATAATCACCACCTTAATCAAGATATTGAACATTTCCATCACCCCCAATTAATAATGCTTATAAAGGAAGGATGGCTCAGAGTATTTTCAAAGACTCTATAGGGTCTTGCCCCCACTATTCAGAGGCAACCTCTGCTCTTATTTCTACCATCATATATTAATTTTGCTTGTTCATATCATATAATTTTAAGAGAGTAAAATGTGTTGAGATCATTTGGAATCAGTGTAGCTACCTGAAATTAAATATGTGTAGTGTACTTGATAAACCATGAGGACAGCAACTGAACTGAAAGGTGCAGGAGTTATAGTTGGATATGTAAGGTCAGAGCAAAGTCCTAAAGAGACTTGGATATCAAAGAAAGAAGTTCGAAGATGCTTCAAGTGACTCTGAAAAAGCATTGGTAGATCTTCAGCAAGATAGTGATGTGATAAAGGTGACATTTAAGATCACCATCGCAGTAATATGCAAAATGGACCAGAGTGTGAGAAAAATGAATTATACATAGGACATAATTTAACTTGCAGTGACAAATATTATTCTGCCTAATCCTGAGCAAAGTAAAATGGTTAATTTTGGTATTAATGGTGGAAGACAAAATAGAAAAGTAAAATTGGTTTTGTGAGCAAGGTCATGTAAATGGAATCTGACAGCATAGGAAGGCAGTGATAATTGGAGTGCAAGAAAAATCAAGGTTAGATTCTACCTTTTTTATACTATCTATTATGGTCCAGATTAAGACCATGCTGCAAGATGTATGGATTTGTAGATGACACAAAACTAGAAGACTGCTCAGTTATCAAAGAAGAGGGAATCAAAAACCCTTCTCTAGAATCTAATAAAAATAAAGGCACGGAGCTGATAATAGCTCTTATAATTCAACATGAAACAATAAATGTTAATAGACTAATCAAAAGGCAACCACAATATGATGGAGATAACACAGTGCGCTTCAGGACTTAATACCTAAGGGTAATAATCAACAATAAATGAGTCAGAAATAAATAAAATCAAACCAGTTGGTAAAGCAGGGTATCAACAGACATGACAAAAACTTGAGCGACTTTTACTGCAGTCCATAAGTATCTAGAAAGCCTCTATCTGTAGGAGGTTTCTATTAGTTTGCAGTTTAATTAGAAATGAGTGAAGAATGGAGATTGATTTGGTAAATCAACAGATGGTAACAGGATAATAGTTTGTGAAGTTATTTACGGCCATGAAAAGTGCTTAAGAAAATCAAGAGATAAGAGGGCATAAGTAGAATGTATAAAGTTCTAAGAGAAATAATGAAGGCAGGTATTCCTGTTCAAAAGAGGAACACTTCCAAGAGGGAAAAGAGGACACAGAAACTTAGAAGAAATTACCAGAAACCACAGGATGAGCTAAGGGCAGTGTAGCAATTACATTTATGCAGTAGTTGAAAATTTGTAAAACAAAACAGGAAAACATTATACTCCCAGGTTGAGGCCTTGCACAGTGGTACACACCAAAAAGCAAAATTAATCTCTGAGAAATTAAAATTAGAACTATAGAGGGAAATGTTGGTTAGATAGTTCATTCATTCTGTTATATCCTTGCCAGAACAGGTAATTAACAGTTTCCTATAGTGAGGTAAATCATCAGATCCCTGATAAACTTCAAGTATTCTTCCTTAATAATTTTAATTTAAGGTTAATGTTTTAGGTACATTTTGTCATGGACAAGGTACCATATTAGAGTCATAGATAAATGTATGTTCCACTCCAAAGAGATGAATGGTGAAGGATGGGGTGATATCTCCCCAAATATCTACATGATAGGTACTACCTAATAAATGTTTGTCAGGGGAACTGAATTGGTGAGTTAACTTTTCTGGATGTACCTGCATTTTAAAGAGAAGCTTGTTAACACAAATGAATGGATTTCTAAAAGGTAGAGTTTCAGTGAAGAAACTTTTTGGGCCAGAGGCACCTTTTTGGAAGTTTGCCTATGTTAAGACAGCTTGATAGTAAATGGTAGTTAAAAAATAATATTTATGCACATTCATTTTCCCCCAGTTTACCTATATGCTAGAAGATTGGAAAAAGAAAATCATTCTACAAATAAGAAAACACCCAATAAAGTTGAAGGTTAACACCAGAAAACTGCTGTTGATGCCTCTGGTAAAATATCTCACATTCAATATTTTAAGTAATTAATATTTCAAAGAGACCTTTGAAATACTCTGTGTCTTATCAGAATCAATTATTTACTAAGGGCATGGAACACTTGTGAAGGGAAAAGTGAGTAAAAACAAACTTGGAAAAAATAATAAACTTAATTTAAAACCATCCACTAAAGTAAATCTAAGTTATTGTCTGAAAAACAAAACATAGATGTCTTGTAAGTAAGAATATTGATGTTATCTACCATTTATTAAGAGAGCACACTACGTATGTTAGGCCCTGCCCTAACAGTCTTCACATGGATCTCTTTTCCAGGTACAGAAACTGAGGTATATTTAGGTGAAGTAACTCATTCAAGTTTACTAAGAGCATATCTGTAGAGCAGGGGTTGGCAAACTGGAGTCCTAGCAGTCACATCCAGACTATCACCCGCTTTTGTACAGCCTACATGCTAAGAATGCTTTTCACATTTCCAACGGTTTCTAAAAGACCAAAAGAATATGTTGTGCTACATAAAAATTTCACAAAATTCAAATTTCAGTCCATGGAATAAATTCAGCTCATTCACAGAAGACCTAGCTTGATTGGAACAGAGCCATATGCAATTCATTATGTTCTGTCTTTGCTGCTTCCATGCTACCACCGTAGAGCTGAGGAGCTGTGACAGAGACCTTTTGGCCTGTGAAGCCTAAGAGCTTACTATCTGACTCTTTAAAGGAAAAGTTTGCTGACCCCTGATCTAGATAGAGTACACACTGTTAATCTCACATAGGTATAGAACCACATGAGCTCACAATCTGCTTCTGAGGTTCTGAAGGAGCTAGGCAACTTCTGTATCAGACAAACAAGGGCTCACCAAGTGGAAGGTGGGAAAGGATGTGAACAATCAGTGTAAGATGACTTAAAATTGAAATGCTTCCATTTAGAGGGGAAAAGCTAAGAATGAGCCAGAATGAGGAGGCAACGGTTGTATACATACTTCTATCTGGATTTGCATTTAGGAGTCCTTGAAGTTTGTTCCTAAAGAACAGTTACAAAAGATTACAAAGACCAGCTGCAGTGGCCCAGTGGTTGAACATTGACCCATGAACCAGGATGTCACAGTTCGACTCCTGGTATGGGCTCGAACCCCAGTATAGGGTGTATAGGAAACAACCGATCAATGATTCTCATCATTGATGTTTCTATCTCTCCATCTCCCTTCTTCATTCTGAAATCAATTAAAAAAACACTTAAAATTTTTAGAAAAAGAAAAAAAGATTTTTCAAAAGCCAATGGGAGACATATTTTGCAAGTTTTGATTTCCTATCTGAGAAGCAGCCTCTGACTGCCTTGTAATAAATTCAGCGGGTTTACAGACCTATCTCCTTTCCTATGAACTTGAACTGGACTGCCATATCAGAATATAATACCATGAGTCATACCCTACCATCTTCATAAGAAATATAAACACAGCCTAGTGGAGGAGAGGAGAGGTCAAATGTGTCCTTATATCTTCCTCAGTGCCCAGCAAAGGCCTGAGGCAAGTGTGGGAATAGAAGTGGCTTTTCAGACTGTCCAACTTCAGTGGGAAGGCAGGGAAGGGATGGGGGGGGTAGTAAGAGATCAACCAAAGATCTTGTATGCATGCACATAAGCATAAACAATGAACACAGACACTAAGGGGGCATGTGCTAGGGGGAGGGGGAGGCCCAGGGAGGTCAATGGGGGGAAAGGAGGCATATGTACTCCTATCTGTAATACTTTAAACTATAATAATAATTAAAAAAACACACAACAAGAACACAAACAACAACAACAAAAAGAACAGCCCAAATGAGAGTGAAGTCAGGCAGTTTTTAGAAATGTCACACATCACAGAAAAAATGGCAGCCCACCACCAAGTATAAAAGTGTTTTAACTCATAACACTGGTACTCTCAATTGGCTGATGCTTGGAGTATGGGAAACAAGTGGATGATTTATCAGTTGTCTGTCCAGCTTTGCAACCAATCAGTGTTCTTTCTTTTTCATCAGATTCTACAGTGGGCGAGCTCTCCAGCCAGGTTCCTGTACAACTACAGACAGGCCCTAATAATGTAACTCTACTTTTTGAACAAGAACTTAACTATTGTTTATCTATTTTTTAAAGGTGAAAAGTCTTAGTGTGCGTATGCATGCATGTATGCGTGTGACCGACTACCTTATTTACTTAATCGTTTATTCCTCATTGGAAGATATGGTTTTATTGATGAGAGAGAGAGAGAGAGAGAGAGAGAGAGAGAGAGAGAGAGAGAGAGAGA